>CM077095.1:144353923-144872437 GCA_039513925.1 Platanthera zijinensis | reverse complement strand
TTTATTGATGGATGAAGGGTAATTTAAAAAAAATTTGGTTAACTGAGGATTGTGTTAGGTATGGTAGGTTGAGGGTCGCGGTCATGCTCATAGACTAGCTTGGTTGATTCTGACGAGGTTCAGTAATCCCTGAACCGTTCGCAACAATAGTATAGACACTCCATGAAGGACTTATGGACAAGCGTTGGATGGGTCAATTCCCAATTTTCTGTTGTTGATGTTGCTAAGGAAGGATCATCGGTTGTGCGTCCCAAGCGGGGGTAACCTACGGGCGGAGTTGATGTATAGGCTCAATCATACCAAGTACTCAATCCACCCAGGGAGCACAAAGATGTACCGTGACCTCAAGAAGCTGTTTTGGTGGCCGGGCTCAAGAAAGACGTAGCGTTGTTTATGGTTAAGTGCCAAACATGCGCTTTGGTGAAGGCGGAGTGCCAAAAGCCGGGAGGATTCTTGAAGTCCTTGCCTATACCAGAGTGGAAGTTTGATGACATATCGATGGACTTTTTGAATGGTTTGCCAAGGTCGCAGAAGGGGAACGACACCATCTGGGTGATCGTAGACCGGTTAACTAAAGTGTCGCACTTTATTTCCGCATAGGAAGGATGACTCGGTGGAGAAGTGGCGAAGCTATTTGTGGACAATAAAGTTAGACTGCACGGTGTGCCCCGTAGCATTGTGAGTGATCGCGATGGGCGTTTCACGTCCAATGATTGGAGGTTGGTGCAACAAATGCTGGGGACCAAGTTGAAGTTCAGCACAGCCTTCCATCCGTAGACGGATGGACAGACCGAGAGAGTCAATAGAACAATGGAGGACATGCTACGCATGTGTGTTCTAGACTTCGGGAAGCAGTGGGAGGACCACCTGTATTTGGTGGAGTTTGCATACAACAACAGCTACCAGGCAAGTATCAAAATGGCGCCCTTTGAGGCCCTGTATGGTAGAAAGTGTCGCACGACGTTATCGTGGTTGGAAATGGGTGAGGCAAGGTTGTACAAGAAGCAGGAGGTGGAGAGTGCTACCTCGTTGGTGCGGATCATTCAGGAGCGCTTGTTGATCGCTCAGGATAGGCAGGCGAAGTCTTATAATGCCAAGCACCGGAACGTGGAGTTCGCGGTAGGCGATTGGGTATACTTGAAAGTGAAGCCGTTCAAGGGTGTTTCGTGGGTGAGACGCTTGAAGAAGCTGAGCCCAAGATACCTTAGACCCTTTGAGGTTCTGGAGCGGGTCGGCGAAGCGGCATACCGTTTGAGGCTATCAGAGGAGTTAAGTGGACTACATGATGTGTTCCACATTTCCGTGTTGCGGAAGGTGGTGCAGGATCCTTCGCTAGTGATTGCAGTTGATCAAGTGCCAGTGGACGAAGGGTTTATGACAAGGTTCAAGCCCGTTCGAATCGAAGACTTCGAGGTGAAGAGACTCCGTAACAAGGAGATCCGGATGGTTAAGGTCCGGTGGGATAATTGTGGTCGGGAGGAGCTCTCTTGGAAACGGAGCAAACTATGCTTAGAGGAATACCCGGAGTTATTATTCCGCTCAGGTACCGTTAAAAGCTTTCAGTTCCTATTGTTTTTCCTTTAGTAAATTCCGTGGGCGAAATTCTTTTAAGGGGGAGAGAGTTGTAACGCCCCGAAACTCAAAAGAGGGACGGGTGACGTTTTAAGCCAAGTCAGGGTTTTGGAGCAGGTGATACGGGCGTGTCACGGGCGTGACACAGGCGTGTCACGGGCGTGTTTGGCCACGAGTCATGTGGTTGACATTTTGACGATCGGCAATCGTCGAGTTGAGGCATACGGCCTGGGACACGGGCGTGTCCCAAGGCGTGTCACGCTAGGGAGTTTTCTGAGTCTTGTACATGGACCATGACACGGGCTTAGACTCGGGCGTGTTGTAACACCCCTATCCGTCACATAGCATATAGCAGTAGGTCCGGCCGGGGCCCCACGCCATATACTACGGACAGACCGGTTGGTTACGCGTTGAAACCATACAACCAATCATAAACGTCCTACACAGAGTCATTCTAGTGGAAGCAATTTATTAAGTTGCACAAATAAAAGAACCCTGCCAAGCACGAATGTCCACTACTCAAATAAAATAGGAAAGATGATACAAAAGCACCGACCTTATGGCCTTATAACAGTTTCCTCAAACAAGAGTGTCTTTCATACTTCGGCTCGCAGGTCGGCCATACATGAGATAAACGGAAAACATAAAAAGGTTAGGCCTTCAAGGTCCAGCACCGCAACCCAAACATAGGCTTTAGCCCGCTATTTCCCCGCTCGGCTCCGCAGCACCTGCAAGCCACAATCCACCGCCCGGTAAACAAACAAAAGCAACGGTCAGCTATGCTGACCAATTATAACGATCCCGCCTCAAAATCGGGGCGGCGATGCTCTTTCCCTGCACAATCATTAGTATCGCAATAAAATAGTGTAAAAACACACTTCATCACACGGCGTAAGCTCGCACGACCACACAACCCTCGTGCACACATGGCACATTCACGGCGAACCGGCCAACGTCCCGTTAATTCAAGCCATAGACGTTCCCGTTCCACCACCGCCCCATAGACGGCCAAACACATGAGCATTTTGTCTTCCTGGCCTTGGTCACGACAATTTAAGCCATAGACCGCCGAAGACTCTCATCCATGCCAACGGTCCCACCGAATGACAAAGATCGGGTACGGTTCCGCCTGACCCGTGCTCATTCCGCAACGACAATTTAAGCCATAGACCGCCGAAGACTCTCATCCATGCCAACGGTCCCACCGAATGACATAGATCGGGTACGGTTCCCGCCTGACCCTTGCTCATTCCGCAACGACAAATTTAAGCCATATGCGCAGGTCAAGACTCACCGAGTCCCGTTTCCGCCACAACAATCACATAACCCGGTTATGCTCACGTTGGCTCCCCGGCCATCGTGTTGGAAAAACCCGCTTTTGCCCAGTTTTTTGGGTGCACCTTGGCGTTAATCTCCAAGGCTCCCTACTGCAATCTACCACGTAGAAAACCCGAAAAACGCCCAAACCTCCGGAGTCTTCCCCGGTTCATATGCAATGCAACATCACCGATCCGGCTCTACTTGTCCGGATAGGCTTTACACACAATACCTATGCCCGTTTTCGCATACGGACTCTATACAAGGGGGACTTCACATATCTACCCCAAGGAACGCTCCAACTCTTCGCTCACTCGCGAGAGAGGGCTTCCTATGCAAAGGAAAAGAGGGCTTCACATGACCTAGGATGAGAGATCGTTACCCTTGCGTTCTTCCGCGGTGCCATGAAAAATCTACGCGGTTGGAAAGCACCGCAACGGCGTCGCCTTCGCGGATCTGGACTCGGATCACGATTCGGAGCTCCGACACTCCACCGGTGGCCGGATCTTGGTCTCCTCCTCCACCTTCCTCTCCCCTCTCTCTAAAACTTAGAGAGAGATTCACTTGGATGAAATGAGGGATTCTAGCCTGAAATCCCGGCTAAAATCTCTCAGTAATAGCCCCCCACCGTTGGATCCAAAGCCAAGGAAACGAACGGCCACGATTAGGCCTAAAATTACAAAATCTGGGCCGAACACGGGTTTCAACACGGCCGTGTGCATGGCCGTGTCACCCATTCGCCGTCTCGACCGACGCGATAACCAGCACACGACATTCGACATGGCCTCCGACACGCCCGTGTCACATACGACACGGCCGTGTCACGACCCATGTCACGCCCCGTGTGCAACGACCAACACCCTTGACCCGAGAAGGACACGGCACCAGACACGCCCGTGTATGTGCCCGTGTCATGGCCCATGTGCACCTCACTCGACGAGTGACTGACACGCCCTGGGACACGCCCGTGTACAAGGCCTTGTTCAGCCTCTCGACGATCGTCGACTCCAAAATCGACGACCGCACGGCCATCACTGAACCCGAGCACGACATGCCCTGGGACACGCCCGTGTCCCAGGCCGTGTCACCCCTGCCAAAACACATATTTGGCTCAAAACATCCCCCGTCACCCTATTGAGTTTTGGGGCGTTACAACTCTCTCCCTCTTAAAAGAATTTCGCCCACGAAATTACTAAAGGAATGAAAACGGAAAACTTTAAGCAGTACCTGAGTGGAAAAACTCCGGGTATTCCTCCAGCATAGTTTGCTCCCGTTCCCAAGAGAGTTCCTCCCGACCGCAATTGTCCCAACGGACCTTGACCATCCGGATCTCCTTGTTACAGAGCCTCTTGACCTCAGAGTCTTCGATACGAACGGGCTTGACCCTAGTCGTCAACCCTTCGTCCACCGGCACTTGATCAACTGCGATCACCTGTGAAGGCTCTTGCACCGCCTTCCGCAATACAGAGATATGGAATGTACAACCCCGTATTCGCGAGGCGAGGACCCCGAGCAAGGCTTAAGGCATGCTAGTAAGTTTTGAGCTTTAGAGATCCTTTGAGGGGCGGGTGCGGCGAGTAGGCAGACACCCGTCAGCGCTAGGCAAGGGCAGGTGGGGCGAGACCGGCCCGGGGCCGGGTTCTCGCCCCTGCCTCGCGGGGCGAGGGCAGGTGGGGGGCGAGACCGGCCCGGGGCCGGGTTCTCGCCCCTGCCTCGCGGCTAGGCGAGGGCAGGTGGGGCAAGACCGGCCCGGGGCTAGGTTCTCGCCCCTGCCTCGCGGTTAGGCGAGGGAAGGTGGGGCGAGACCGGCCCGGGGCCGGGTTCTCGCCCCTACCTCGCGGTTAGGCGAAAGCAGGTGAGGCGAGACCGGCCTGGGCCGGGTTCTCGCCCCTGCCTCGCGGCTAGGCGAGGGCAGGTGGCGAGACCGGCCCGGGCCGGGTTCTCGCCCCTGCCTCGCGGCTAGGCGAGGGCAGGGGGGTGGGCGAGACCAGCCCGGGGCCGGTTCTCGCCCCTGCCTCGCGGTTATGCGAGGGCAGGTGGGGGCGAGACCGGCCCGGGGCCGGGTTCTCGCCCCTGCCTCGCGGTTAGGAGAAAGCAGCTGAGGCGAGACCGGCTTGGGGCCGGGTTCTTGCCCCTGCCTCGCGGTTAGGAGAGGGCAGGGGAGGCGAGACCGCCTGGGGCCGGGTTCTCGCCCCTGCCTCGCGGTTAGGCGAGGGCAGGTGAGGTGAGACCGGCCTGGGGCCGGGTTCTCTCCCCTGCCTCGCGGTTAGGCGAGAGCAGGTGAGGCGAGACCGGCCTGGGCCGGGTTCACGCGCCCTGCCTCGCGGTTAGGCGAGAGCAGGTGAGGCGAGACCGGCCTGGGGCCGGGTTCTCGCCCCTGCCTCGCGGCCTCGCGGTCAGGCCGGGCGAGACCGACCCGGGGGTGGGCTGATCGGCGGGCGTTACCCCCGAGGTGGTTTTTCCCTTTTTGCCCCCCGGCGTGGAGGTTTTCTATTGGCTGGAGGCATTTTTGCCCTAGGGGCATTTTGGTCATTTTGCCCCCAGGACTTGGAAAAACTATAAATAGACCCTTAGGGGTGCCTTGGAGAGGGGCTTGTCATTCTTTCCTTAGCCACAAAAATCTCTTTGGCTTTCCTCCTTCAAGGCACCTAGCTCAAGCATTGGCTAGGGAGGGGGAGACCTCAAAGGTCTTTCGGGTGTGAGGTGGGACCTCCACGCTAGAGCCGAGGGTCAGTTCATAGCTTCCCAAGTCTTCGGTCCGTGACTTTCTTCCGAGCATAGTAGGTGTGAGGTAACCCCTTTCCCCAAGGGTCGAACTCCACAGAAGTCAATTTTGGCTTCGGTCATTTTTGGCTTCAACAGTTTTGGTGCGGTGAGCGTGGAGAGTGACCAACACAGAAAATCTCGGGAGAGTGTCATGGCTGGAGATCAGGGAGGTAGTGATGACCTCGGTGGTCTCCCCAACCCAGGACCCTTCGTAGGAAGGGAAGAGTTCATGGCTTCCATCTCAGGCATCATGGATATGCTGAGAAGCATTGCCCCACGGGCTGACAGCTCAACCCCCACCCCCCAGGGACTAGCTCCCAGGGGTCTCGATGAGCAAACCCAGAGTGGTCTCGGCGAGCTGGCTCCTAGGGGGCAAGGCGAGATCACCCCAGCAGGGGGGGGGAAGTGAGCATGCCGGATAGGAGGCCTGGGAAGGAGCGGATGGTAGAAGGGGTTGAGCGAGACCTCCCAGGCCGCGAGCTATTCCCTAGCCCGGCGAGAGCTAGCCCTCCAGGCGAGCAGGTCGCGCGAGTGGAGGTGGCAAGAGCTCCCCTTAGGGGGTCACCCTTTAGTGAGTTGATCATCTCAGCTCCCGTTCCCGAAGGGTTCAGAGAGCCAGACATGGTTTACTATACCGGGAAGGATGACCCCGTCCAGCATCTGCAATGGTTCGAGGATGCCGTCTCCATCAGGCCGATGACGGATGCCTTCAAGTGTCGCCTCTTCGCGATCACGTTGAAGGAGAAGGCAAGGGACTGGTTTCATCAACTCCCTCCAAGGACCATCTTCGAGTTCGAAGACTTGAGCCGGAGCTTTCAGCTTCGCTTCTCCAC
The DNA here is from genome assembly GCA_039513925.1 of Platanthera zijinensis. NCBI lineage: Eukaryota > Viridiplantae > Streptophyta > Magnoliopsida > Asparagales > Orchidaceae > Platanthera > Platanthera zijinensis. The sequence continues at coordinate 144,865,949 of CM077095.1, read as the reverse complement.
CTCCAAGAAGAGGAAGAAAGGTCCCGAGTCCCTCTTCCTGATAAAGCAAAGGGTCGAGGAGTCGCTGGACCACTACGTTGACAGGTTCCAGGAAGAGGTCCTGGACATCCAAGAGGTGCCAGGGTATGCCCTCCAGATGGCGTTCACGGTAGGATTGCGCGAAGGGTTCTTCAAGATGAGCTTGACTCGGAGGGCCCCCCTTTCCTTCGAGGAGCTGATGGAAAGGGCGGCAGAGGAGATAGCCATGGAGGCAGCCAACCCGGCCTTTGTAAAGAAGCTGGCAAGGTTGACAGAGGTGGAGTCAAAGGAGCAAGGTGGCTCGAGGCATCATGAAGGGAGAAGGAGAGAGGAGCATAGAGCTCAAGGGTTCCAGAGACAGGAGGGTCCGGAGCCAGGCTGGAGGCAGCAGGGAGGACCCGCCCATGGTGCAGGAAGAGCTCTCATCCAGGATGGAGGGAACCATCATGGGGGCCAAGGGAGGTTCAACTTCCAGAGGCAAGCCCCAAGACAACTCCTTCCCCCACCCCAGCAAGCGATGGCGATTGGCCAAAGGGATAGGAGGAATCACAAGGGGAGAGGGGGAGGCAGGGTAGAGTTACCGTACTGTGACTTCCACCAGTTGGAAGGTCACGCCACGGCTACCTGCCCCGAGTTCCTGGAGGTGAGAGGGGCGAGAGGTCCTGCCCAGCAACCGCCGTCGGAGCGGATTGAAGTTCTACCCCAAGGAGGGGGTGAAGATGTGTGTGAGGACCGGGTCGATGTAGGACCCCGAGGTGGTATAGCTGTGATCCACGGGGGGGTGGGGATCGAAGCCGCTCGGAAGGCAAGTCTCCATGTGATGTATCGGCGGAGCGTTGCCTCGACATCCCAGACCCCCCCTCCCCCGAGGAAAGGGTCACCTTCTCATCAAAGGACATGCCAGAGCATGAGGATCCCTTCTGCGACGCCCTGGCCATCCAAGCAGCCGTCGAAGGCTTCACCGTCTCCCGGGATTTTGATTGATAACAGAAGCTCGGTCAACGTCATTTTCAAGAAGGCGTTCGAGGGGATGAAGTGGAGCCAAGGAGGATAGTGGCATCGATGATGGACCTCTGTTTGGATTCTCAGGGAGAGGAAGGAGGTGGAAGGTGGAGTCAGACTCCAGGTGAAGTTGGGAGGGACCTCAAGGAACTGCAGGTTCGTCATTGTTGACGCTCCAAGCAGCTACAATGCCATCTTCGGAAGGCCCCTCATCAGCGCCTTCCGGTGTGTGCCCTCATCCTTCCACCAATGTCTCAAGTTCAACTCAGATGGGATCCAGGTCAGGATTAAGGGAGACTCCAGGATGGCGAGGCAATGCTACGTCACGGCAGTCAACACCATCTCTTGGTTGGCTAAGGCGGAGGAGATGGAGAAAATCATGGAGAGCCTGAGCAGGATGGAGGTGTCCAGTGGGATAGAACCTGATGGCGACCACCATGCCCGGGCCCCCTGAAGAGGCCTCGCATCGGCAGAGTCATGTATCTTACTTTTCTTTATGTCGTAATGAGTCCAACACCCGGCCGATAGGGTCAAGAGGGTCATGTAACCCAACTCTTTTTCCCCTTTTGAGGATGTTGAATTTTGGCAGAGTCAGGTAACATGCCCCAAGCCCCTTTGCTCCGAGATGATTCCGCTGCCAGGCTCTCACTAGCTGGTGGGTTCAGGTTGATCTCTCGTGGGAGCCAAGTCCTTTTGCTCCGAGATGATTCCGCTGCCAGGCTCTCACTAGCTGGTGGGTTCAGGTTGATCTCTCGTGAGAGCCAAGTCCTTTTGCTCCGAGATGATTCCGCTGCCAGGCTCTCACTAGCAGGTGGGTTCAGGTTGATCTCTCGTGGGAGCCAAGTCCTTTTGCTCCGAGATGATTCCGCTGTCAGGCTCTCACTAGCTGGTGGGTTCAGGTTGATCTCTCGTGGGAGCCAAGTCCTTTTGCTCCGAGATGATTCCGCTGCCAGGCTCTCACTAGCTGGTGGGTTCAGGTTGATCTCTCGTGGGAGCCAAGTCCTTTTGCTCTGAGATGATTCCGCTGTCAGGCTCTCACTAGCGGGTGGGTTCAGGTTGATCTCTCGTGGGAGTCAAGTCCTTTTGCTCCGAGATGATTCCGCTGCCAGGCTCTCACTAGCTGGTGGGTTCAGGTTGATCTCTCGTGGGAGCCAAGTCCTTTTGCTCCGAGATGATTCCACTGCCAGGCTCTCACTAGCTGGTGGGTTCAGGTTGATCTCTCGTGGGAGCCAAGTCCTTTTGCTCCGAGATGATTCCGCTGCTAGGTTCTCACTAGCTGGTGGGTTCAGGTTGATCTCTCGTGGGAGCCAAGTCCTTTTGCTCCGAGATGATTCCGCTGCCAGGCTCTCACTAGCTGGTGGGTTCAGGTTGATCTCTCGTGGGAGCCAAGTCCTTTTGCTCCGAGATGATTCCGCTGCCAGGCTCTCACTAGCTGGTGGGTTCAGGTTGATCTCTCGTGGGAGCCAAGTCCTTTTGCTCCGAGATGATTCCTCTACCAGGCTCTCACTAGCTGGTGGGTTCAGGTTGATCTCTCGTGGGAGCCAAGTCCTTTTGCTCCGAGATGATTCCGCTGCCAGGCTCTCACTAGCTGGTGGGTTCAGGTTGATATCTCGTGGGAGCCAAGTCCTTTTGCTCCGAGATGATTCCGCTGCCAGGCTCTCACTAGCTGGTGGGTTCAGGTTGATCTCTCGTGGGAGCCAAGTCCTTTTGCTCCGAGATGATTCCGCTGCAAGGCTCTCACTAGCTGGTGGGTTCAGGTTGATCTCTCGTGGGAGCCAAGTCCTTTTGCTCCGAGATGATTCCGCTGCCAGGCTCTCACTAGCTGGTGGGTTCAGGTTGATCTCTCGTGGGAGCCAAGTCCTTTTGCTCCGAGATGATTCCGCTGCCAGGCTCTCACTAGCTGGTGGGTTCAGGTTGATCTCTCGTGGGAGCCAAGTCTTTTTGCTCCGAGATGATTCCGCTGCCAGGCTCTCACTAGCTGGTGGGTTCAGGTTGATCTCTCGTGGAGCCAAGTCCTTTTGCTCCGAGATGATTCCGCTGCCAGGCTCTCACTAGCTGGTGGGTTCAGGTTGATCTCTCGTGGGAGCCAGTCCTTTTGCTCCGAGATGATTCCGCTGCCAGGCTCTCACTAGCTGGCGGGTTCAGGTTGATCTCTCGTGGAGGTGATCCTTTTACCCTGAGGGGGTCTCGCCACCCAGGCTCTCATCAGCTGGTATGGCAGGTTGACCCCCCCAGGAGGTTAGATCTTTTTACCCTGAGGGGGTCTCGCCACCCAGGCTCTCATCAGCTGGCACGGCAGGTTGACCCCCCAGGAGGTTAGATCTTTTTTACCCTGAGGGGTCTCGCCACCCAGGCTCTCATCAGCTGGCATGGCAGGTTGACCCCCCCAGGAGGTTAGATCCTTTTACCCTGAGGGGGTCTCGCCACCCAGGCTCTCATCAGCTGGCATGGCAGGTTGACCCCCCCCCAGGGGTAAGCATTTTTACCCTGAGGGGGTCTCGCCCACCCAGGCTCTCATCAGCTGGCATGGCAGGTTGACCCCCCCCCAGGAGGTTAGATCTTTTTACCCTGAGGGGGTCTCGCCACCCAGGCTCTCATCAGCTGGCACGGCAGGTTGACCCCCCCCAGGAGGTTAGATCTTTTTACCCTGAGGGGGTCTCGCCACCCAGGCTCTCATCAGCTGGCATGGCAGGTTGACCCCCTAGGAGGTTAGATCCTTTTACCAGGGGGTCTCGCCACCCAGGCTCTCATCAGCTGGCATGGCAGGATGACCCCCCCAGGAGGTTAGATCTTTTTACCCTGAGGGGGTCTCGCCACCCAAGCTCTCATCAGCTGGCTTGGCAGGTTGACCCCTCGGAAGAGGCCTCAGTCTTTCGATACCGCGAGAGCAAGCTACACTCAGCGAATACGTTGGGTTGGATGTTTCTTTTCGAGCTTAGACAACCTCGAAAAGAGCGGGGATTGTGTACAACCCCGTATTCGCGAGGCGAGGACCCCGAGTAAGGCTTAAGGCATGCTAGTAAGTTTTGAGCTTTAGAGCTCCTTTGAGGGGCGGGGGCGGCGAGTAGGCAGAAACCCGTCCAGCACGGCTAGGCGAGGGCAGGTGGGGCGAGACCGGCCCGGGGCCGGGTTCTCGCCCCTGCCTCGCGGCTAGGCGAGGGCAGGTGGGGCGAGACCGGCCCGGGGCCGGGTTCTCGCCCCTGCCTCGCGGCTAGGCGAGGGCAGGTGGGGCTAGACCGGCCCGGGGCCGGGTTCTCGCCCCTGCCTCGCGGTTAGGCGAGGGCAGGTGGGGCGAGACCGGCCCGGGGCCGGTTCTCGCCCTTGCCTCGCGGTTAGGCGAAAGCAGGTGAGGCGAGACCGGCCTGGGGCCGGGTTCTCGCCCCTGCCTCGCGGCTAGGCGAGGGCAGGTGGGGCGAGACTGGCCCGGGTTCGGGTTCTCGCCCCTGCCTCGCGGCTAGGCGAGCGAGCAGGTGGGGCGAGACTGGCCCGGGCCGGGTTCTCGCCCCTGCCTCGCGGTTAGGCGAGGGCAGGTGGGGCGAGACCGGCCCGGGGCCGGGTTCTCGCCCCTGCCTCGCGGTTAGGCGAAAGCAGGTGAGGCGAGACCGGCCTGGGGCCGGGTTCTCGCCCCTGCCTCGCGGTTAGGAGAGGGCAGGGGAGGCGAGACCGGCCTGGGGCCGGGTTCTCTCCCCTACCTCGCGGTTAGGCGAGGGCAGGTGAGGCGAGACCGGCCTGGGGCCGGGTTCTCGCCCCTACCTCGCGGTTAGGCGAGAGCAAGTGAGGCGAGACCGGCCTGGGGCGGGTTCACGCCCCTGCCTCGCGGTTAGGCGAGAGCAGGTGAGGCGAGACCGGCCTGGGGCCGGGTTCTCGCCCCTGCCTCGCGGTCAGGCCGGGCGAGACCGACCCGGGGGTGGGCTGATCGGCGGGCGTTACCCCCGAGGTGGTTTTTCCCTTTTTGCCCCCCGGCGTGGAGGTTTTCTATTGGCTGGAGGCATTTTTGCCCCAGGGGCATTTTGGTCATTTTGCCCCCAGGACTTGGAAAAACTATAAATAGACCCTTAGGGGTGCCTTAGAGAGGGGCTTGTCATTCTTTCCTTAGCCACAAAAATCTCTTTGGCTTTCCTCCTCCAAGGCACCTAGCTCAAGCATTGGCTAGGGAGGGGGAGACCTCAAAGGTCTTCCGGGTGTGAGGTGGGACCTCCACGCTAGAGCAGAGGGTCAGTTCATAGCTTTCCAAGTCTTCAGTCCGTGACGTTCTTCCGAGCATAGTAGGTGTGAGGTCACCCCTTTCCCCAAGGGTCGAACTCCACAGAAGTCAATTTTGGCTTCGGTCATTTTTGGCTTCAACATGGAACACATCGTGTATCCCACTTAACTCCTCCAATAGCCTCAAACGGTATGCCGCTTTGCCGACCCGCTCCAAAATCTCAAAGGGTCCAAGGTATCTTGGGCTCAGCTTCTTCAAGCGTCTCACCCGCGAAACACCCTTGAACGGCTTTATCTTCAAGTACACCCAATCGCCTACCGCGAACTCCACGTTCCGGTGCTTGGCATTGTAATACTTAGCCTGCCTGTCCTGAGCGATCAAAAAGCGCTCCCGAATGATCCGCACCAATGAGGTAGCACTCTCCACCTCCTTCTTCTTGTACAACCATGCCTCACCTGTTTCCAACCACGATAACGGCGTGCGACACTTTCTACCATACAGGGCCTCAAAGGGCGCTATTTGGATACTCGCCTGGTAGCTGTTGTTGTACGCGAACTCCACCAAATACAGGTGGTCCTCCCAGTGCTTCCCGAAGTAGAGAACACGCATGCGTAGCATGTCCTCCATCGTTCTATTGACTCTCTCAGTCTGTCCATCCGTCTGCGGATGGAAGGCTGTGCTGAACTTAAACTTTGTCCCCAGCATTTGCTGCACTAACCTCCAATCATTTGACGTGAAATGCCCATCGCGATCACTCACAATGCTACGGGGCACGCCGTGCAGTCTAACTATATTGTCCACATATAGCTTCACCAACTTTTCCACCGAGTCATCCTTCCTATGCGGAAAAAGTGCGACACTTTAGTTAACCGGTCTACGATCACCCAGATGGCGTTGTTCCCCTTCTGCGACCTTGGCAAACCATGCACAAAGTCCATCGATATGTCGTCGAACTTCCACTCCGGTATAGGCAAGGACTTCATGAATCCTCCCGACCTTTGGCACTCCGCCTTCACCAAGGCGCACGTTTGGCACTTAGCCACAAACAACGCTACGTCTTTCTTGAGCCCCGGCCACCAAAACAGCTTCTTGTGGTCACGGTACATCTTTGTACTCCCTGGGTGGATTGAGTACTTGGTATGATGAGCCTCGTACATAAACTCCGCCCGTAGGTTACCCCCGCTTGGGACGCACAACCGATGGTCCTTCCTTAACAACCCATCTTCCACCGAGAACTGGGAATTTGACTCATCCAATGCTGCCTCTATAAGCTCCTTCATGGAGTCATCTAACTCCAATGCCTGCCCAACCCGGTCAGCCAGGTCATACTGAACCTCTGTCAAGTTCAACATTGCTTTGGCGCTCGTCTGCTTGTCAATGCAACAGATCTCAAGCTCCTCCAACTCCCGTATTAGCCGCTCATCATGCACCGACAACCAGTTGGCTTGGGAGGGAGCCCTGCGACTCAATGCACCAGCAACCGCATTTCCCTTCCCGGGTACATAGTGAATCTTGAAGGTGTAGTCCCCCAAGAACTCCATCCACCTCCTCTGCCTCATGTTAAGATCCTTCTGATCCAACAGGTACTTCAGGCTCTTGTGATCGGTATATATATCGACCCTTACGCCGTATAGGTAGTGCCTCCACAGCTTAAGTGCAAATATCACGGCCGCCAACTCCAAGTCATGGACCGGATAGTTCCTTTCATGCACTTTTAGTTGACGCGATCCATAAGCTATCACGTTCCCATGCTGCAACAGCACGCAGCCCAAACCACTACCCGAGGCGTCACTATAAACCTCGAAGCCCTCGGTCCCACTCGGCGAACTAAGCACTGGCGCCGTGGTCAACCGTCTCTTCAGCTCCTCAAAAGCTTGCGCGCACTCCTTCTTCCACAAGAATCTCTGATCTTTCCTTGTCAACTTCGTGAGAGGTAGCGCTATCCGCGAGAAGTTCTCTACGAAGCGCCTGTAATATCTGGCAAGCCCGAGAAAACTACGGACTTCCGCGACAGAAGACAATGCAGGCCACTCCCGTATCGCAACGATCTTCGCCGGATCCACCGCTATACCTTCCCCACTGACAATGTGACCAAGGAATGCTACTGAGGGTAGCAAGAACTCGCACTTGGAGAATTTCGCATACAGTTCATTCCTCCTCAAAGTCTCCAACACCAGATGCAAGTGCTTGAAGTGATCTTCTTCGCACTGCGAGTACACCAATATATCGTCAATAAAGACGATCACAAAGCGGTCCAGAAAATCTCGGAACGTCCTGTTCATCAAGTCCATAAACACTGACGACGCATTCGTCAGTCCAAACGGCATGATCGTGAACTCGAAGTGCCCATACCTTGTGCTGAACGCCGTCTTCGGGATATCACACTCCCTGATCCTCAACTGATAGTACCCCGACTTCAAGTCCAGCTTAGAATATACCGACGATCCGACTAACTGATCAAATAGATCATCAATCCTCGGGATCGGGTACTTGTTCTTCTCCGTCAGCTTGTTCAACTCTCTGTAGTCGATACACAACCACATACTCTCGTCCTACTTCTTAACGAAGAGGACCGGTGCGCTCCAAGGCGACGAGCTTGGACGCACATAACCTTGCTCCATTAGCTCCTCTAGCTGAACTTTCAACTCTGCCATTTCCTTCGGCGCCAGCCTATAAGGAGCACGTGACACAGGTTTGGCACCTGGCACAAGCTCGATAGTGAAATCAATCTCTCGCTGCGGTGGAGCCCCGGGAAGACTATCCGGGAACACATCGGGGTATTCACAAACCACGGGGATACTATCCAACGTGGAATTTGGCTCTACATCCCCCACTATTACGAAGAATAGCTCTGCACCAGCACGAACTGCCTTTACCACCTGAAGAGCAGACATCAGCGTCTTGCTCGACCCCTTGAGTCCCTCGAACGTTGTCTCCCGTCCAACACCCAGCTTGACCTCCTTCCGGTCGCAATCAATCCAAGCCTTCTGCTCCGAAAGCCAATCCATCCCAAAGATAACGTCGAACTCTACTAACGGCAGCAATGACGCTAGCAAGTTGAACTCTTGGCTCCCTATGTGAACCTTTACGGCGCACACTCTGTCCGCACGCATCGAGCACCCATTCGGTAACAACACATCCAACTTGTCCTTCGCCATCAAAGATGGGATTCCGATACGCGATATAAAATTTTCGGACAAGAAGGAGTGTGAAGCTCCCGTATCGAACAGTGCCCGTGCTGGACTATCGCTAATCAAAACAAAGCCTATGCAAACAATATTAGGCTAACAAGCAATAGAGAACAGTATTTAAAGTTAACTTGCTATAAATAAACTCGTACCTGTCACCACGTCAGCTTGTTTAAGGGCCTCCTGCTGGCCCAAGTTGTACACTCTAGGTTGAGTAGGAGCATAATGGGACGCGGTTGACTCCACCGCCTTGCCCTTCTCTTTGTAAGTAGCTCCTTGTTTTCTCTCGAACTTTGGGCGTCCGCTCCAGCAATCGCGCGCAAAGTGCCCCGTCTTTCCACACGTAAAACAAGCGCCCGGGGTTCGATTGGTAGTTGTCCCCGATGCACCTGCAGAAGGAGCTGGACCCGACGTCCTAGCCTTCTTATAGAATCTTCGATACCCCGACTTCGACGTAGTCGGCGCCTTGAACTCCGATTTCTTACCACCAGATTCCTTCTTAGCTTGCATATTTCTCATGTCCTTCTCCAAGGACCGCGCCGAGTTGACCAAGGTTAGGAAACCCTGCGCCATAGGCCCCGACAGTAGCAACCTCAGCTCATCTCTTAACCCATCATAGAAGCGGTTAGTCTTTCGCTCCTCGTCAGCAAAGGTAGCGCTATCATATCTCCCCAATCGAGTAAACTCGTGGAGGTACTCGTCTACAGTACTATCTCCTTGCACCAACTTTTGGAACTCGTTCTCTAGTGCGATCCTCTGCGCTGAGGGGAGGTATCGAGCCATGAACAGTCTCGAAAATTCCTCCATAGATACTTTGGCCAACAGCCTTCCTCTCAACTGGTGTAGCTCTAGACCTTTCCACCATAACCTTGCGTCCTCATCCAATAGGAACGTCGCTATTGTGGTCTTCTGCCACTCTTCCGTTTTTGTTACTGTCATCACCCTATTGACTCTTGAGAGCCAATCTTCAGCCTGGGTCAGGGTTCCCATTCCCGAGAATATCGGTGGATGGAAGCCCATCACATGCTTAAGCTGTCTCTCAGTTTCTCTTCGAGGCAACTCCAGCTCCACCGCCACCTGTTCAACCCTTTTAGACTCCGCCGCTTGGAGCGGCACCTGCTCCATCGCAGGAGCAGGCTACTACACCTGCCTTACAGGTTGCGCATTAATCATAGCAAAGACAGCTTCTGCCACCAATCTAATGGTCTCGGCAGACGGAGGTGTTGCAGGCGCTTCACTTGGTTCGCTGCTTGCCTCAGAACCTGGCCGTTCTGACGGTCCAACACCACTTCTGTTCACCTATAATCATGCAAAACACTGATAAGCGGCCAAACAATATTGCAAACAACAATTATAGGAACACACAGGTTCCTCAAACACGTGTATTTTCATTCCTAAGTGGACATTCATGGGTTCTTTTCATGTTATAATGATGACGCACACACATGTGCTCACCACCCCTTAAATTAAATTCGCCCACGAATTCATTTAAGTTTGACCGAAACCATTAGTCTGATACCAATTTGTAACACCCCTATCCGTCACATAGCATATAGCAGTAGGTCCGGCCGGGGCCCGACGCCATATACTACAGATAGACCGGTTGGTTACGCGTTGAAACCATACAACCAATCACAAACGTCCTACACAGAGTCATTCTAGCAGAAGCAATTTATTAAGTTGCACAAATAAAAGAACCCTGCCAAGCACGAATGTCCACTACTCAAATAAAATAGGAATGATGATACAAAAGCACCGGCCTTATGGCCTTACAACAGTTTCCTCAAACAAGAGTGTCTTTCATACTTCGGCTCGCAGGCCGGCCATACATGAGATAAACGGAAAACATAAAAAGGTTAGGCCTTCGAGGGCAAGCACCGCAACATGGGCTTTAGCCCGCTATTTCCCGCTCGGCTCCACAGCACCTGCAAGCCACAATCCACCGCCCGGTGGTAAACAAAAGCAACGGTCAGCTATGCTAACCAATTATAACGATCACACCCCCAAAATCGGGGCGGCGATGCTCTTTCCCTGCACTTCATTAGTATATGCAATAAAATAGTGTAAACACACTTCATCACAGGCGTAGGCTCGCACGGCCACACACCTCGTGCACACAGGGCACATTCACGGCGAACCGGCCAACGTCACGTCAATTCAAGCCATAGACGTTCTCGTTCCACCATCGCCCCATAGACGGCCAAACACATGAGCATTTTATCTTCCTGGCCTTGGTCACGATAATTTAAGCCATAGACCGCCGAAGACTCTCATCCATGCCAACGGTCCCACCGAACGACATAGATCGGGTACGGTTCCGCCTGACCCGTGCTCATTCCGCAACAACAATTTAAGCCATATACGAAGGTCAAGAATCACCGAGTCCCGTTTCCGCCACAACAATCACATAACCTGATTATGCTCATGTTGGCTCCCCGGCCATCGTGTTGGCAAAACCCGCTTTTGCCCAGTTTTCTGGGTGCGCCTTGGAGTTAATCTCCAAGTCTCCCTACTGCAATCTACCACGTAGAAAACCCGAAAAACGCCCAAACATCTGGAGTCTTCCCCGGTTCATATGCAATGCAACATCACCGATCCGGCTCTACTTGTCCAGATAGGCTTCACACACAATGCCTATGCCCGTTTTCGCATACGGACTCTATACAAGGGGGATTTCACATATTTATCCCAAGGAACGCTCCAACTCTTCGCTCACTCGCGAGAGAGGGCTTCCTATGCAAAGGAAAAGAGGGCTTCACATGCCCTAGGATGAGAGATCGTTACCCTTGCGTTTTTCTGCGGCGCTATAAAAAATCTACGTGGTTGGAAAGCACCGCAACGGCGTCGCCTTCGCGGATCTGGACTCGGATCGCGATTCAGAGCTCCGACGCTCCACCGGTGGCCGGATCTTCGGGTAGATATGTGAAATCCCCCTTGTATAGAGTCCGTATGCGAAAATGAGCATAGGCATTGTGTGTGAAGCCTATCCGGACAAGTTGATTCGGATCGGTGATGTTGCATTGCATATGAACCGGGGAAGACTCCGGATATTTGGGCATTTTTCGGGTTTTCTACGTGGTAGATTGCAGCAGGGAGCCTTGGAGATTAACTCCAAGGTGCACCCGGAAAACTGGGCAAAAGCGGGTTTTGCCAACACGATGGCCGGGGAGCCAACGTGAACATAACCGGGTTATGTGATTGTTGTGGCGGAAACGGGACTCGGTGAGTCTTGACTTGCGCATATGGCTTAAATTGTCGTTGCGGAGTGAGCACGGGTCAGACGGAACCGTACTCAATCTATGTCGTTCGGTGGGACCATTGGCATAGATGAGAGTCTTCGGAGGTCTATGGCTTAAATTGTCGTGACCAAGGCAAGGAAGACAAAATGCTCATATGATTGGCCGTCCAAGGGGCGGTGGTGGAACGGGAACGTCTATGGCTTGAATTGACGTGACGTTGGCCGGTTCGCCGTGAATGTGCCCTGTGTGCATGAGGTGTGTGGTCATGCGAGCCTACGCCTGTGATGAAATGTTTTTACACTATTATGATGTTATACTAATAAAGTGCAGGGAAAGAGCATCGCCGCCCCGATTTTGGGGGCGGGATCGTTATAATTTGGTCAGCATTGCTGACCGTTATTTTGTTTACCACCGAGCGGTGGATTGTGTCTTGCAGGTGTTGCGGAGCCGAGCGGGAAATAGCGGTCTAAAGCCCATGTTACGGTGCTGGCCCTCGAAGGCCTAACTTTTTTATGTTTTCCGTTTATCTCATGTATGGCCGGCCTGCGAGCCGAAGTATGAAAGACACTCTTGTTTGAGGAAACTATTGTAAGGCCATAAGGCCGATACTTTTGTATTTAACATTCCTAGTTTATCTGAGTAGTGGACATTCGTGCTTGGCAGGGTTCTTGTTTTTGTGCAACTTAATAATTGCTTCCGCTAGGTGCTGTGTAGGACGTTGTGATTGGTTGAATGGTTTCAACGCGTAACCAACCTGTCTGTCAGTAGTATATGCCGTCAGGCCCCGGCCGGACCTACTGCTATATGCTATGTGACGGATAGGGGTGTTACGACGCACACATCCTATGCCGACATAGTATGGACCACTTATATTCATGCAGGGTAGTGAGCCTCACAGACCTCACCGATATGGCCGTCAGTGATAGTGGTTAGTCTTACCACTTCTGGAGGTGGTCGTACCGTATAGCCCAGGCCTCAACTTACAAACCCGTGTACTCTTGGATGTGAGTGACATCCGGCGATTCAACATTTTGGTAGACCAGTGGTGGAAATCCAACGGGGAAAAATAATAACGGTCAGTCACCCGTGGTACTAATTTTCATATCGCCTTGAGTCGTCAAACTCCCCGCACTAGTACGAACGGTCCGCGGATGTGACTGACCCGTCACGATTTACCGCAAGGAATTTATAAGCAATTAAATTTATCAATTTTGTTGGAACGCACCGGGTTTGTGGCGTCCTGCCCTACTATGCTTCAAATAATTTAGGCAAGCGGCACTCGACTCGCCTTCTAATAAGCAGTATAAGAGCTCTTTATTTGGGGATAATTCTGGAGGAATTCCTCAACTCTCGTTATTCTCAATTAAGGCTCAACCTAATAGAAGACTGCTCGTTAGAGCAGGACCCGTGCTTAAAATGGTAAATTGCAGGAATAAAAGTACGGTAATAAAATTTGCTGAAAATATAAGTTGTAGAGTTGAAATGTTGTAATGAAATAGGACCAGTACGAAACTGGAGTAGTACTGAACTGAAAGAATTGAAAGTAAGTACTGAAAGCAATTAGACCAGTACAAGACTAGAATAGTACTTAAAAGGAATGAATAGAACTGAAAGTAAATAAGTATGATCAGTACGAGACTAGAGTACTGAAAAGAAAGTACTGAACCAAAAGAACTAAAGGAACTAAAGGAACTGGACCAGTACAAGACTGAAATAAATCATAAAGAAAATGGTTAGTAGTCCAATCACTCAATTCAGGAGACTTCAGTTCCATCTCCGTTCATATGAGGCAAGTTCAGTTCCATCTCTTTTCTCAAGAGGCAAGTTCAGTTTCATCTCCGTTCTCAGGAGGCAATTCAATTTCATCTCCATTCTCAAGAGGCATGTTCAGTTCCATCTCCGTTCTTAGGAGACATGTTCAGTTCCATTTCAATTTTTAGGAGGTTTCTTTGAGTTTCATCCATTATTAAGATCCGATAATAATTCAGTTGCGTCTTTCAATCATGGCTTAATCGGATCAGGAGGCTTATTATGAGTTACACCCTTGTTGTTCATCTAAGAATAAATAGCAACTCATTTGCTCGTGTCGAATCAAATCGGAGAATCTCGTTAGATAGCACATTCTTCCTCAAATTTCAACCTCGAAAATCGTTCCAACACATGAGGGAAATTCTTTACCTGAAACGAGGTTGAGGATTATTTTTCTCAAAACTCGTACTTTCATCTTCTGAGTCCACCCAAAATATCTGAGAGTTATTTTAAAAGTGAGACGCTCGGTGGTTTTGCAAAAAACTCGAGACACTCAGAGCTGGAAATCTTGCCTCGATTAGTCTCGTCGATTAATCAATTGAACTTAATATTTAATATATAAAGTGGTCGCGTGCTTCGATTTTCATTTTCGAAGAATTTGAGCGCATAAATTTCCGAGCGCGACCCTAAGCTCCAAGAAATTGAAAAATATTCAACGTTTACCCCAAGGTTCCCAAATTTTAATACCACCTTTAAGAGGGCCTAAAAAGAGCATAGTGATTTTTCCAAAATTTTCCGAGCAATTTTGGGTCTTTATATTGGCCAAATAATTCTTATTTAGGCTTTTAAAAATATCTAATTAACTCCAAAAATTACCAAAAAAATTTTGTAGATTTTCTTCATCAAGGGAAACAACTTTCATGTTCAAAACGTTTTTCTTAGAAGCCTAGATTTCTCTAAAACAATTCACCTAATTATGAGCTAAATATTGGACTACAAATAGCCAGATCAAGATTGATCGTGCGGCTGAGATTGAGTCGGACGGGTTAACAACCAATATGCTCCCCACATCGGATCGGCCACGGATCCGCTATTGGGGGCGCTGATGCCGAGGCATGGATGGGATTTAAGAAAACCACAGCCATCTGATCTCCCGGTGGATATCAAACGGCGGTGATCAAATCCCAGCAGCAGAAGTTCCCCGGCTTCTGCCGTCGCCACCCGGTAGCCCTCAGGCCATGACACCGCCACTGATTAGTTCGTCGGTGGCTTGGGAGCCTTGGGTAAGTTGTCCGGTGGCTTAACACCGCCGGCCACCGTCAGAATTGATCAACTCGAGAGTGGTGGTGGCACGGTGCTCTGTTTCCGTCGATTCGCGCCACGTCACCTCTCCAGTGGCTGCCCGGCCATGACAATACCCCTGGCCGGCATGCCGGGGGATGGGCTCTTCTCTGGCGGTGGCCCGGCGGCCTGGCGCTGCCGGCCGCAGCCGCAAAAAAGAAAAACAGAGATTTAGCTCTTTTTCGGGTGCTGCCAAAGCGGCGATTTCCGGCGGCACCACGGCTCTCCGCCACTTGGGAAGTACATCCCTAGTGGTGTAGCACTTTCCCAGTGCCACCACTGGCATTGGGCACGGCTTACCATCTACGGCCACCACCCGACCTGTAGCTTGGGTCGGGTGGCTCCTGCGGCGCTCCGATCACTAGGAGGCGCATGCAAGACGTCGGAAAGATGAGGAATGGGAAGGGGAAGAGGTTCCACCGATGCTAAGGGGGCTCGGGAGGGGTCGGCCTGACTTGCCATTAAAGGTGGCAGTGGAGCTCAGGTGGTGGAAATTTTCTGGCGAGCTGGAGCTCCGACAGAGGGCTCTGGGCTCGTTTGAGTTGTGAGGAGAAGAGCAGGGGTGGGCATGGTCTTATATAGGCTGGGGGATGGTGGCCACCTCTCCTTTCCCCGGTGTGAAATAAACTTAGAGGGGGAGGTGTTCTCCTCCCCCCTTATTCCTGGTGGGTCACGTGACATCCTCTGGATGGCCAAAGGAAGCCAAGTGCCCCTCTCTTGAAGCATAATTTAGGTGAGCTTGGGTTTGGAGAAAGGAAAAGAGAAAGAGAGAAGGGCTTTGGGCTTTTGCCAATGCCCAATACCCATCATGTTTGCTTGGTTTGGTGGCCCAAGGTATGAGGAGAGTAGGGCCCTAAATATTCTTAGAGAGGTGTATTCCCTCCTTTTAAAAATCCAAAAATGCACTTTTTAGGGGGTTTGACCAAAGTCAACCCTAGGGTGGGTCCCCCTTACTAGTCAAAGTAAAAATATGTCCATGTCATCGGGAGTCAGGCCAAAGTTGGGGTGTCGTGTCACCATTTGTGTGCGCACGCTTTTTAGTGCACGATAATGCTCATTTTGACCACAGATTGTCCACTTGTCCTTGAATTTGACCAGGATGAACTCTATTGCCTTCGTATTGAACCTACGAATCCAACGCCACGGACCGGGGTCGAATCAGAGTTCGTTTGCTAAATATTCAAAATCTGTGTGTCGCAGCGTGCTAAAACGGTCAAAATGGTCATATTTGTCGTAAGACTTCGAATTACTGCGCAACGAGTTCCAATGCGTCTGTATTAACTATACGAAGTCATAGGAACTGGCAAAACTCAGATCGAATTTCTCTTGCTCGATATCCAAAAATCTCTTTTTTACGCCGTTCTACAAGGATCAATCATATCCACCATATGACCTTGGAATTCAACGAAACGAGTTCCAATGCGCTTGTATTGATTATACGAGGCCACAAGAACTGACAAAACTCAAATTGGAGTTCTCTAGCTCTATATTAGCTCTATATTCCTATCCAGGGTTACCTCCTACCTTGGTATGGGCCACGGGTAAATATTCAGGTCACTTTTATTAGGCTCATTAGGGTTCTGGTGGCCCAATAAAAGTTTGGATGTTACACTGGCTTCACAAGAAAGCCTAGCATGAAAGATGATTGGAGTTACTATCTCTAGAGAAGATAGTGAGGCTCTCTTTTCAGGAAAGAAGAAGAGGTGAGACAAGAAGAAGAAGACATCTGTTGGCGATGGTCTTTCTAATTCATATCAGCAAGAGAAGAGCCAGTCTTCTAAGCGAGATTGGAAGAAGAAGGAAGTGCCAAGGTGCTATAGATGCAATCTGCCTGGTCACTTCAAGAAGGAGTGCAAAGTCAAACTTCAGACAAGGCACGCTGCAGGTAAAGAAGAATGTGGTTCCAGGGCTGAGGAAGGAGGATGGAGAAATGCATTCATGACGGGCACGTATGTCTGTGCTTTGTCTGCCATCAACTATCAAGATGACTAGATCGTGGACTCAGGGTATGGTCATCATCTCACCGGGGATGAGTCAAAGTTCTCTTATCTATAGGCGTACTCAGGTAATGACGCTATTATTACTGCTGAAGATACTATTCATGTAGTCGATAAGGAGGGTGTCGTTTCTTTAGGCAGTGATAAGGGTCCACTCACCTTGAAGAGTGTTTATCACATGTCGGGCATGAAGAAGAAACTCTTCTCAGTGACCAACGCAGTGGATGTGGGTTATCACGTTTTGTTCGGCTCGACAAAAGTGAAGTTTCTCCACAACATGTTAACAGTGAAGGCTGGTGTTGCTCATATTTGGAGAAGGGTAAAGGACTTGTTTGTGTTATCAATAAGTTCCTATGTTGATCGGATAAGGGCCAACAATAGTGCTGCTATATGGCATGAACGATTGGGACATGTTGGGATGGACAAGTTAAAAGCTATGGTGGTAATGAGCCTTGTGAAAGGCTTGTCTAGATTTTCATCCTTCGGCGACAGTCATGTTTGTGCGCGATGTCAATATGGTAAGACGCATCGCCTTCTGTTTGACAAGTCACGGGACAGATATAAAGCACCATTGGAGTGCATCCATGGTGATATGATGGGACCGACCGTCACCGCCAGTCTTAGAGGTAGCATGTGCATGCTTGTCTTGATTGATGACTATACTAGGTACATATGGGTATATTTCATGAAGGAGAAGTTGGGCGCATTCCAATTATTCGTGGAGTTCAAGGAGCTAATGGAGAGTCGGCTTGACATGCAGATAAAGAAGTTGAGAACGGACAATGGAGGGGAGTTCGTTTCAAATTAGTTCTTTAACTTCTACAGGAAGCACGGAATCCGGAGAGAGCTCACTTATGCACATACTCCACAACAAAATGGAGTAGTAAAGCAGAATATCCGTCATCTGACAGAGACCTGCGAGTATTGGCTTTATGCCAAAGGCATTCCAAGGTTCTTCTGGGCAGAAGAGATGACCTGTGCAGCATACGTCATCAATTAGATGCCTCTGAGTCTGATCAATATAAGTCTACTTTTGAGCTGATGTTTAAGGAGAATCCCAACGTTGAACACTTTCGGGTGTTTGGGTTGACCTACTACGTACATGTCCCAGACTCTCAGTACTAAGTTGGATGCGAAGGCGAGGAAGCTTGTCTTCGTAGGCTATGACGAGAGAAAGAAGGGATGGAAGTGTATGAATCCTGCCACAAAGAAGTTTGTCATTTACAGAGACGTTGTCTTCGACGAACTGACGTTGTATGGAAGTAGTTCATCTGTGGAACTATAGGAAAGCGGGTTAGACGGCGGCCAAGAGGAAACTGCTAAGGATCTTCTGTTGGAGCTGCCTGTGTCACCAGGAGCTCTAGGTGTTTCTAGCTCCGAGACAGAGACTTTTGGTTCAGGAAGTAGGGGGAGCGATGCTCCGAATATGCCCGAGATTGGAGCTGGTTCAAAAGAAGTAGTGGAGGTGGTCAGCCATGGTCAGGCCCTTCGAAGGTCGAAGGCCGAGGACCATCAAACCACTAGCTCGATACAGCAAAGGGAACATGGTGAGCTTTGTCTCTTGTTTATTTTCAGGCCCTCTGGATGAACGAGAGTCTTCTAGCTTTGAAGACGCCACTAGAGTCAAGGAGTGGGATAATGCCATGAATGAGGAGATGATTGCCCTCAGAAGGAATGATACTTGGGATCTTATCCCCGAGATCGATGGTGTTACTCCTGTGACGTGCAAGTGAGTATACAAGCAGAAGAAGAAGGCGGATGGAAGCATCGCGCGATACAAGGCTCGCCTTATAGCTCGAGGGTTTTTTTAATAGTATGGAGAAGACTATGAGGAGACATTTAGTCCTGTATCGAAATGACTTCAGTACGGGTGGTGATTGCCTTGGCGGCTTGCGAAGGATGGAAGATGAGATAGATTGATGTAAAGATTGTTTTTCTTTATGAAGAGATTGATAAATACATCTTCATGGTTCAACCATCGGGTTACGTGTCTGAAGATCATCCAGGATACGTCTGCAAGCTCAGGAAGGCCCTTTACGGCTTGAAGCAGACGCTTTGGGCGTAGTATGGGAAGTGATAACTTCTAAAATAAAGTTATCTAGTCCCCTATTTTCTATAATAATAGTTGTGATAAATGAGAAGAAATTATTTAAATTAGTATAAATATTCATAAATTAATATTTATTTTATTCATGCTTGATTTACCTACTTTGTCTATGTTGTTCTCATTTGAAATAACGTGAAAATCAAACCGGAGAAATAAGTGTTGGAGTTATATTTTGCCTGTGCAGTTGTTACAGAAACCTGTTTTCAGTTGTTATAACAAGTTTTGGACGGATTTAAAATTCGAATTTCGAATTTTGCGCCAAAATCAAATATGAAAGGAGGCATCTATTGGGAAAGGGCTGCTCGTTTTTAACAGGGGTTTTTCATACCTAAAGGGCACAAAATTAGAGAGAGAGGGAGATCTTAGAACCATCATCTTGGAGAAGGAGAATAAGAGGAACGACTATGGTTTGAACGCACCGGCGAGAAGGAAGAAGGATCTAAAGTGAGATCTACGCGCATATTCCTGCAATATTTAAAACTCTTTAAGCATGTCTAGTAAGATCTTCCTTGTTGTGTGATTTCATTCCTCTATCATGAACTAATCTTATGGATCTTGTATGATGTGAGTACTTTACCTTGTTGTGATGATTTTACTTTAATTTTTATTTATGGTTATTTGAATCACTATTTTTATTAGGTTTATGTTCTTTATTTGTGAAAATTTTTGAGCAAGCATTTATCTTCTAATTAGCATGACGAGATTTTAGAGAGGAGTTATGCTAATCTAGGATTGAATCCATTATTCTACGCGGCGAGATTCGAGAGAGGAGTTGCGTAGTTTTCTTAATCAAAATTCCATCTTTTTACTGCACTGCAAGATTCGAGAGAGGAGTGGCATAAGTGTGGCATAAACTCCAATATAACGTCAAGAAAGAAAGAGATTTCCTCTTGAGTTAGCATCATTGATTTTTGCTCATCATGTTATTTACTTTCCACCTAAGTTAGAGATAACTAGGGGAAATTGTATAAACGGAATTCTGAGATCGAGAGATGATGAAATCCACTTTAAAATCGATGCAAGATAGTAATGAAGAGAACCATTAAATATCACTAGAAATCTCGTCACAATAGGCAAGGGAAAACAACATGCAAGATCATTTCTCCAACCTTGATAAAAGTATTTTCTAAGAATCGTGTTTAGTTTTATCATTATTAGTTTAAGTTTTCTTTATTATCAAATTAATCCACTAAAGAAAAAGTATCCCACTTGGATTCAAGGAATGGGTAAGACTAGTAATTACGAGCACTAACGTTGCACTTCCTCTAGGAACGATAACTCAACTCACTATTTTATTACTTGATTCGACACATGCACTTGTGTGATTACGTAGATCCATTTTGGCCATATTTAGTTTTTGGCGCCGTTGCCGGGGAAGTGCAACTATTTTAGTGTTTTTTCTTGCAATATTAGTAAACCTTGAGTATTTAGAGGTCAATTTTTTTAAAAAAAAATTCCATGATTTTGTTTTTTTTTTACTTAACAATTTTAATTTTATTTATTCCTAATCTATTTTTTTTAAAAAATTCAAAGTAGGTTTATCTATTTAAATTTTTTTTGTGTGTAGTTGATTTCTGAAAAGATTAATATCCATTTGGTGAATTCTCTCATGCAAAATCATGTACGCATATTTATATTCTCGATGTCATAATTATGGGGCGTTCAATAATGATAGTTATGATTGTTATATAAAAGACTAGTTATATATCATATGGCCCACCCATGGAGTACCAACATCCGATGATACTTCATACAGTACGTGTTCCTAATTTTTATAATTATGCTCCCCCACAGCATGCAACGTTTCCGCATTTCAGCCCGACCCCTCAAAGGCCGATAAGATATGAGAAACAATGTATATTTTGTCATAGCACCGGGCACGCTTTGAAAGAGTGTGTTGCATTTCAGCGTCAAAGAGAGGATAATAACAAACCTAAAATTCAAATTCTCCCATCCTCTTTTTATTATGACATTCCATATGATTCTAATGATATATACACATTACCTCCTTGTCTACGAGGGAGTATTGAAAATATAACCATCATATTTATTGATGATCTGTGCAGTCACGTCGCGGAGCTGCCTCTCCCTACATATTCATCACCTATTTTGGATTCACCTGTGGAGGAACCAACCCATATATTCTCTGATAATGCTATCACAACGGTTCCTCCACCTTCTTTGCACGAATTTTCTACACCTATTTTTAACGATCATGTCGAAGATATTGCGCTTGAGGATAATCCTGAACCTGAGGATGTGCCAAAGTGTGTCGAAGATATTATCCTCTCTGATGGAGGGAAGAATTCTTTGGAGCACGATTATGCACCAAGGTGGGATAAAGAAGATATCCTTTCTGATGAGCAGGTATACACTTCTTCATTGGATGAGGAGGTCCAACTCACCATTGAGGCCCTTGAGTTCTCAGGCCCCCTTGTTATGGTGCTTACGATACCGACATCGATCAATCTTCGGAACCTACTAGGAGTTAAACCGGGATCACTCCCACGATTAGAAATCATTTATGTCTTTCTTCTATTTTATTTCTTAATCTCCTTTCATTATCTGAGCCCAAGCAAGTTGATGTGTCATAAATGCTTCAGGAGGTTATTGTGCACTATCCTAGAGTTGATGAGATAGGTATCCCCTTATGTGAGGAGGTTGAGTCCTCCTCCATAGTTGATGCCTCATTTATTTTCTTTTGTCCCTATAGCCTTTCTGTTGACGATGATATCTTGCAAGGCAAGGATATAGTTTATGGTGAGAATAGTGAGTAGCACTCCTCTTCTTACTTTTTATTCTCACTACCTACGATGAACATGTATTATTATTTAGAAAAAAAAGGTGGTGATTTTATCGTCATATTGGTACCTGCTACCGACACGTATATTAGAACAATTACATGTTCATTTTTCTTTTCATCGACCAATAATTTAGAATTTTAAAATTTTTGAATAAGTCGTGTTGGGAAGACAATAAACCCAGTAGTTATCTTTAGTTTACTGTATATTGTGCTTTAATCTTCTTGTATGTTTTTTAGTCCAACAATAAATTTAGTGCTTGGTGGGAGGCAATCTATCGTATCATAGAATATATATATATAAATATATGATATATATAATGAAAGATAAAATAAAAAAAAATAAAAAAATTCGTTTATTTTTGTTAAAAGAAAATGTTGGAGGAAGCGAAGTTACATGACCCTAGTTGATTATACCCAATAAATTTTAGGAGTGAAAAATTTGGACAAAAAAACCTGTAAAAATTTGAAGGAAAACAGATTTCATAAAACAGATGACAGTTGTTACAACAACTTAAAAATATCTGTAATGAGAATTATGTTTCTGTTGTAGTTATTATAACAACCACATTACATATGTAACAGGATTTAATTTTCTGTTTACTTCTTCTAGTAATCACGCGAGTTTAATTCCTGACAGTTGTTAAAAAAATCCTACTACATATATAATAGGATTTAGCTATCTGACTGTTTTTTCTAACTTAACGGTCTGGGATAATTTCAACCCTAAGCCAGGTTTAATTCATTAGCAAAATTGCTAATCTAACTATCATTAAACCCCATCTACTTAAATCCCTCCCCATTTATAAATAATAATAAATAAATAAATAATCATTTATCATTCCCTTCTCCAACTTGAAATCCGCCGACTAGGTCTAGAGAGAAAGTGCGACGGGGGAGATCGAGGCTGCGCGAGGCGTTGGGAGCGGCGAGCGGCAAGGTAGAGGGAGATGGACGGCGAGTAGCGACATCGAGAATTACCAGTGAGTAGTGTGTGTGCGACAAACAATGAAATCGCTATTGGATTTCTAGAAACATGTGGTGGGCGGCGAGTTGTGTCAAACA
Source organism: Platanthera zijinensis (assembly GCA_039513925.1). Lineage (NCBI taxonomy): Eukaryota > Viridiplantae > Streptophyta > Magnoliopsida > Asparagales > Orchidaceae > Platanthera > Platanthera zijinensis. The sequence continues at coordinate 144,843,239 of CM077095.1, read as the reverse complement.
AGTATTGTGAGAGCTCCTGTAGTCTAGGAATTGAATATTTCTATGGTATAACTCTGGATTCTGCTTCAATGGAAGATCAAAGTATAATTTTTTATATTATTATTATTTTCTAGTTTTCTTGGCACCTTCTGTGCTCGATTTAGGTTATGTCGTCCAAACGAAAAAAAGAAAGGCAAAGGAAGATTGTACGAGGAAAAGCGGTGAAATTTTTGAATGAGGCAGTGGGGTATTGTTTTCAATCTTTGAAGTCACTCTCTTTCATCTTTAAAAGATGATTCAATATGAATAAGAAGACGAAGAAGGGGAGGGCGAGTAGAAATATCTCTGATCCAGCTTTTCATTTCCATAGTATGTTTCTATTTTGTGTGGACCACTTTGATATGATGCTCTTAACTATTTTGATGTGATGTTATATTTTATGATGAGACATTTTAGGATATTATATTCCGTGGTATCACATTTTGTGTTATGATAATTTTTTTTTAATGATTCAGTCTGTGATGCACCTTTGCGACAGTTGTTTTTACTATAATCTGCACTTTAATTTTGTGATATGCTATTTGAGTCATGATATCCCCTTAATATGATAATATGTGCAGGTATTGTTTTTCCTATGACATTTATTGTTACTCATATTTAATATCTTGAATAACATTAGGATTAAGTCAGGGTAAAGTTATTGATAATGATCATGCTAATTTTTTATTATGATTAATGATATTTGATGATAGTCATGCATGCTAAAATAAATAAGTATTATGATATGTCATATGTACCTCTACATCTGCTTTATTTTGGTTATTTGGTGCACTGCTTATAATGTCTGTATATTATTAACATATTACATGATGCTTACACTGCACTTTCATTTTACTTATAAATTGAGCAGCTTAATTTGGAAAATTGTCTAGTGTTATTTGTTCACAGGTTTTACACTAATTTTAATGATGACACTTGGTAAGGAAAGGGGAATAAAACATTATGAAACCAAGGTCACTTTAAGAACAAATGGACCGAGTTGCTAGCACTCCAATTTCAGGGAAGTTGTTTATATTTCAATTACTTTCTTCGGCATGATTATGTGTTTATTAGTAAAAATCATTTTAGAGTATTTTCATGGTAGAAATGTATCTTTGCTAGGGAATAGCAAAGGACTTAAGTGTGTAGGTGGGGGTGTTATGACCCTTATCATTTGGATGAAGAATAATTCATTAAACCATGATTTAAATGATCTTATTTCTTGTTTTAATTAATCAATAGGCTATTCTAGATATATTCAATGATAATTAATTGGTATGACTGAACAATCCAAAGAGTTCAATTAGTGAATTTGAAATTAGTAAGATTTTTTATGTGATAATGCTCACTTAAGCATTTTGTTTTTATGCACAAAATTTTTGTTTACTTTCATAACAATCTTTTAATATTGACCTCTACAAATAATGAGAGGGGCGAGCAAGAACTAAGTCAATGATGTAAGCCAAGACATGAGCTTATGTAGTTATTTCATTTTGATCTTCACTAGAATAGTTGAGCTTGAACTTTTTCATACTTATTATTTCATGCTTAAATTCCCTATATATTTCTACTAGTTGTATCCTAGTAAGTTAGCCATTTATGGGTGTTTAATTTTTATAAACAAATGACTGAACTTCATAGTGATATATGGCCTAAGTATATGCCCACATACTTGGAATGATCTCAACTATAATGATAAAAAATAGAGAATTTATGTCATAGTGATATGCGGCCTAGGTATATGAAAACGTACTTGGAATGATCCCAACTATGAGTAAAAAAACAAAAAATGGTTGAACGTCATAGTGATATGTGGCCCGGGTATGTGCACCTGTACTTGGAATGATCCCTACTATGAATACAATATGTTAAATAAAAAAGTATATGTTCATAAACACCATAATATGGTGAATTATTAAGATTACTAACTAGGAAATATCATTCCACTATCAAAGTTTATCCATAATTCCTAATCAAGTCAAAATTTATCCTATTTTCAATTAAACTACTAACTCATATGGAGGCTAAATCGAAAATTTAGCCTATTCTTTCCCTTTTCAATAATTGCGGAGGTTCAATGAGGAAATTGCATTGGAGTAAATTACTTTTAAAGAAAAGTACGCACCGCACTAAGATACTTATTTGAGCTGTATCTTCTATCTAACTAATGAATTTGTGAATTTTGAGCTCTTATTGATTTCTAAGCCTATCAGATAAATAAAATGAATTTCTTGAGGAGCCTTGATTAAGTTATTTTTTAAGAATGATCATTTGAACTTGCATCTTGATATTATTTCTTCATTCAATCCATTAATATGAATTATCTTTGCTAAGGACTAACAAAAGTTCAAGTGTAGAGGTGTGATAACTTCTCAAATGAAGTTATCTAGTCCCATATTTTCTACAATAATAGTTGTGATAAATGAGAAGAAATGATTTAAATTAGTATAAATGTTCATAAATTAATATTTATTTTATTCATGCTTGATTTACCTACTTTATCTATGTTATTCTCATTAGAAATGACGTGAAAATCGAACCGGAGAAACAAGTGCTGGAGTTATATTTTGGCTGTGCAGTTATTACAGAAACCTGTTTTCAATTGTTATAACAAGTTTTGGACGGATTTAAAATTCGAATTTCGAATTTTGCGCCAAAACCAAATATGAAAGGAGGCATCTATTGGGAAAGAGCTGCTCGTTTTTAACAGGGGTTTTTCATACCTAAAGGTCACAAAATTAGAGAGAGAGGGAGATCTTAGAACCATCATCTTGGAGAAGGAGAAGGAGAGGAACGACTATGGTTTGGACGCACTGGCGAGAAGGAAGAACGGTGTAAAGCGAGATCTACACGCATATTCCTGCAGCATTTAAAACTCTTTAAGCATGTCTAGTAAGATCTTCCTTGTTGTGTGGTTTCATTCCTCTATCATGAACTAATCTTATGTATCTTGTATGATGTGAGTACTTTGCCATGTTGTGATGATTTTACTTTAATTTTTATTTATGATTGTTTGAATCACTATCTTTATTAGGTTTATTTTCTTTATTTGTGGAAATTTTTGAGCAAGCATTCATCTTCTAATTAGCATGACGAGATTCGAGAGAGGAATTATGATAATCTAGGGTTGAATCCATTATTCTATGCGGCGAGATTCGAGAGAGGAGTTGCGTAGTTTTCTTAATCAAAATTTCATCTTTTTACTGCGCTGCAAGATTCGAGAGAGGAGTGGCGTAAATGTGGCATAAACTCCAATATAACGTCAAGAGAGAAAGAGATTTCCTCTTGAGTTAGCATCATTGATTTTTGTTCATCATGTTATTTACTTTTCACCTAAGTTAGAGATAACTAGGGGAAATTGGGTAAACGGAATTCTGAGATCGAGAGATGATGAAATCCACTTTAAAATCGATGCAAGATAGTAATGAAGAGAACCATTAAATATCATTAGAAATCTCGTCACAATAGGCAAGGAAAAACAACATGCAAGATCATTTCTCCAACCTTGATAAAAGTATTTTCTAAGAATCGTATTTAGTTTTATCATTATTAGTTTAAGTTTTCTTTATTATCAAATTAATCCACTAAAGAAAAAGTATCCCACTTGGATTCAAGGAACGGGTAAGACTAGTAATTACGAGCACTAACGTTGCACTTCCTCTAGGAACGATAACTCAACTCATCATTTTATTACTTGATTCGACACGTGCACTTGCATGATTTCGTAGATCCATTTTTGTCGTATTAAGTTTTTGGCACCATTGCCGGGGAAGTGCAACTAATTTAGTGTTTTTTCTTGCAATATTAGTAAATCCTAAGTATTTAGAGCTCAAGTTTTTTTTTTATTTTTTTAATTTCTAGGATTTGGTTTTTTTACTTAACAATTTTAATTTTATTTATTCCTAATCTATTTTTTAAAAAAAATTCAAAGTAGGTTTATCTATTTAAATTTTTTTTGTGTGTAGCTGATTTCTGCAAAAATTAATATCCATTTGGTGAATTCTTTCCTGCAAAATCATGTACTCATATTTATATTCTCGATGTCATAATTATGGGGCGTTCAATAATGATAGTGATGATTGTTATATAAAAGATTGTAGTTATAGGTCATATGGCCCACCCTATGGAGTACCAACATTCGATGATACTTTATACAGTGTTCCTAATTTTTATAATTATGCTCCCCCACATCATGCAACGTTTCCGCATTTCAGCCCGATCCCTCAAAGGCCGATAAGAAATGAGAAACAATGTATATTTTGTCATAGCATCGGACGCGCTTTGAAAGAGTGCGTTGCATTTCAGCGTCAAAGAGAAGAACAAACCTAAAATTCAAATTCTCTCATCCTCTTCTTATTATGACATTCCATATGATTCTAATGATATATACGCATTACCTCCTTGTCTACGAGGGAGTATTGGAAATATAACCATCATATTTATTGATGATCTGTGCAATGACGTCGCGGAGCTGCCTCTCCCTACATATTCATCACTTATTTTGGATTCACCCGTGGAGGAACCAACCCATATATTTTCTGATAATGCTATCACAACGGTTCCTCCACCTTCTTTGCACGAATTTTCTACACCTATTTTTAACGATCATGTCGAAGATATTGCGCTTGAGGATAATCCTGAACTTGAAGATGTGCCAAAGTGTGTCGAAGATATTATCCTCTCCGATGGAGGAAAGAATTCTTTGGAGCACGATGATGCACCAAGGTGGGATGAAGAAGATATCCTTTCTGATGAGCAGGTATACACTTCTTCATTGGATGAAGAGGTCCAACTCACCATCGAGGCCCTTGAGTTCTCAGGCCCCCCCTTGTTATGATGCTTATTATACCGACATCAATCAATCTTCGGAACCTACTAGGAGTGAAACCGGGATCACTCCCACGATTAGAAATCATTTATGTCTTTCTTCTGTTTTATTTCCTAATCTCCTTTCATTATCTGAGCCCAAGCAAGGTTGAGTCCTCCTGCATAGTTGATGCCTCATTTATTTTCTTTTGTCCCTATAGCATTTCTGTTGACGATGATATCTTGCAAGGCAAGGATATAGTTTATGATGAGAATTGTGAGAAGCACTACTCTTCTTACTTTTTGTTCTCACTATCTACGATGAACATGTATTATTATTTAGGAAAAGAGGTGGTGGTTTTATCGTCATATTGGTACCTGCTACCGACACGTATATTAGAACAATTACATGTTCATTTTTCTTTTCATCGACCAATAATTTAGAATTTTAAAATTTTTGAATAATTTGTGCTGGGAAGACAATAAACTCAGTAGTTATCTTTTGTTTACTGCATATTGTGCTTTACTTTTCTTGTATGTTTTTTTAGTCCAACAATAAATTTAGTGCTCCTCTCTTCTCACGCTCTTTGGCTCCGTTTGTTTCGGCTTTATTTCGTTGTATTTTTCAGAAAACTCAAACGCCTTTTTAACTGTTTGAATGGTCTCCATTTGAAATCACAAATCCTTCAATAATGCCGCTTTAGAAAAACCGTTTATTTTCATCTCCAACTACCACCACCCACCTCAGCGGGCTCTTTGTCAATTATCTCTTACATCTTTTTTTTTCACCCATGGCTTCTTTGTTCAACGTTTTTGAATTATTCTAATTGTATTATTGCACATTGTTGTGTTTGTGTTTTTCATTATGTTTTTTATTTTGATCTGCGAACAACATAATGATGAGCGAATAAATTTATTGGGCAGGCAATAGTCATCTAGGGGTGTGCGCGGTGCAACTTAGTGCAATTTTAGCCCAAAACGCAACCGCACTGCAAGGAGCGGTTTTGGCCCGAGTAAAACCACACCACATCAAAATTATGCGGTGCAGTTTCGGTTTAGTGCGATTTTTTGTGGTGCGGTTACTGTGTCAATGCTTTTTTTAGCATGCGGTATAATAAACACCAAAAGGATAATGTAAGGTAAAATAAGATGTAAAATTTGGGCAAAAATATAGTTACATGAGTTATATTGTCATTAAAAATGTGTAATACAAATATTTTTAAAATACAAATACAAATCAAGCACAAGTTAAAAATAGATATTCATTCAGATACTACAATCCTTATAATATGACTGTTTTAGTTGCATATGAAATGACACATCAAATGCAATTATAATAAAGCATAAATAATTGTAAGTCTTAGATATGCACAACACCCACATATTTGTAGCTTTATTTTTCCTTCAAACTATGAAAAATTAAGATAAAACTAGTGAATACACATTTACAGTTAGATGAATCATTACAAAACTATTTACACTTAACAAAATCCTGCAAATCAGCAAATTTATTAATAAATCGATAGAGACAAGCAAACAAAAGCCAAAAAACAACAATATGTGTTAATATAATTAGTTAATTACAATTATTAGTTAATAATTTATAAGTTATACTTTTATTTAGATGTATGTGATATATCACATGTTTATGTAACTTGTCGGTCCCAGAGACAGATCTAAGCCCCCCCCCATGAATTTTTGTAAAATAGATGTCGAATTTGGATTGCTCTCATCATGACAATGAATTTAGACTACTTATACGTCAAAAATGGTGTCCGAATGAGGGAGAAAAGAGTTTGGAAAGGTGGAGACATTCAAATTTCTTTTTGGCTGGATAATGTTCCCTTAATTACACCCCAAAAGTGCATGATATCAAGGTCATACCTAGCTGGATGCGAGAATGAAGTAGCCACAGACGAGCATGAACGAATTTAACGGGGAAGGGGGGTGCAGCTGGGGCCTTGACACCAAAGATTTTTTTTCTTAATATATAATATGCTCTGCCTAAATCACGTCTACCCTAATCCCGCCTTCGATTTTGCGCACCTTCCTCCCCCCAACTTTGCAACCACACAACCCCGCAATTGCACCACCCTTCCAGCGGCAAGCAGCGCATCAAACTGTGCTTCTCTCCACCACAGCCCGACAACCACCAGAACCGCACTTTCACTCGCTGACATGAAGGCAAAGTTCGGGCTGTTCGGCCTCCGGCGACATTGGGGCAAGTTTCAACTCTTGAGGTAAGCGTTTCTTCCATTTCCATGTTTCAAAATCTTTTTTCCAAGCTCCAAGTTGCGTTCATTACTACATTTCTAAATTGTGCTTCTCTCCATTGTAGCCCCGTAGTTCTCCCGGCTCCCACCCTCATTCTCCTCTTTCTCCCTCTCCTCAGGCGCCGATACTCTATTGTGTTGCAAAAGGATCCGTCGAAAAACTCAAAACTGCTAGCTTGATCGAAAGTACAGAAGCAAAGGTATAAATTCTTATCTTCTCCCGCTCAACTTCGTTGCCCTATTTTTCTACTACAGTTCAGATCATGGATTTGATTTTTGAAGGTTACATTTTTTTTTGAAAAACAGGAATTAGTGAATGTTTAGGTTGTCATTAATCATTAGCGATCTTGTTCTGTAGACAGATTTAATTGATTTTTGTAGAGATTTTGCTACTTTTTGAAGTCTGTTTAGTTAATATTTAGGCTACCTTTCAAGTTTTTGAAGAAATACTAAGCTCAAATTTTAATAGATGGATTTTATGTTGAGAGCTTCTATTGCTAAACGTTAAAAAATACCAAAAAGTATAAATATAATTGACCAGTATTTTCAATTTAGGTATAGTGGTTAAATATGGCATGAATGAGTTTATTTTGAAAGAACATCAATTTCTTGGATTTTTTATCTTGCGAGCCAACCTTATGCCTTCAAACAAGATCATTTAGGGTCCGTTCGTTTGCACGGAATTGGAATTCGATATTGGAATTGAATATTGATGAATATTGTGGAATTAAATATTGGTGACGAATTCTAATTCCAATGTTCGTCTAATAAAAAATATTGGTGAATATTGTGGAATCAGAATTGATTTTTTTGCCCGGGCCCGATTTTTGCCCGGATGCGATTTTTTTGTCTGGGCAAGATTTTTTCACCTAGTTGTCATTTTTTCTCACGGGTGGGATTTTTTCACGTGCCCGCGATTTTTTTTTCACTCGGGCGCGATTATGTCGCTCGGGCCCATTTTTGTCGCTCGGGCATTATTTTTTCGGCGGGGGGCAAAAAAACGCGCCCGAGCAAAAATCACGCCCGGGCGAAAAAATGTCGCTCGCGCCCGGGCAAAAAAATATCGCTCGCGCCCAGACAAAAAAATCACGCACGGGCGACAAAAGCGCGCCCAGGAGAAAAAATCGCGTCCGGGCGAAAAAATCGCGCCCAGGCGAAAAAACGCCTGGGCGACAAAATCGCGCCCTGGCGAAAAAATCGTGTCCGGGCGAAAAAACGCTCCCGGGCGAAAAAAAAATGTGCCCGGGAGAAAAAATTCGCGCCCGGGCGAAAAAATCGCGCCCGGGCGAAGAAAAAGCGCCCGGACGAAGAAATCGCGCCCGGGCGAAGAAATCGCGCCCGGGCGAAGAAATCGCGCCCGGGCGAAGAAATCGCGCCCGGGCGAAGAAATCGCGCCCGGGCGAAGAAATCGCGCCCGGGCGAAGAAATCGCGCCCGGGCGAAGAAATCGCGCCCGGGCGAAGAAATCGCGCCCGGGCGAAGAAATCGCGCCCGGGCGAAAAAATCACGCCCTGGCGAAAAAAATGCCCCCGGGCGAAAAAAACGCGTCCGGGCGAAAAAAAACGCGCCCGGGCAAAAAAAAATCGCCCCCGGGCGAAAAAATGCCCGGGCGAAAATATTCGCGCCCGGGCCAAAAGTCGCGTCCGGGCGAAAAAAATCGCGCCCGGGCGAAAAAATCGCGCCCGGGCTAAAAAAATCGCGCCTGATCGAAAAAAATGCTCCCATGCAAAAAAAACGTGGCCGTGCCAAAATATCGCGTCTGGGCGAAAAAATTGCGCTGCGTCTGGGCGAAAAAATTGCGCCGCGCCGGGCGAAAAAATCGCTCCCGGGAGAAAAATACGCACCCCGGCGAAAAATTTGCGTCCGGGCAAAAATAACGCGCCCGGGCGAAAAAATCGCGCCCGGGCGAAAAAAATCGCGCCCGCGCGAAAAATTCGCGCCCGGGCTTAAAAATATGTCTCGATCGGAATTGTCCAATTCTTATATAGATGGGAAGGAATTGTCTTTAGTTCAAAATGAATTCTACGGAATTCATTAAAATTTAAATTCCAAAGTCAAGCGTGCAGACGAATGATGGAATTGGAATTAGACCTTCAATTCCAATTCCAGTGGCTCAATTCCGTGCAAACGAACGGACCCTTAGGGTTTTTTGTCACTTTAGACGTTTGCTAGCTTATTTAGTCATTTTATTGGAGTAAGAGTGCTGATTATACTACCCATAAGTTAACTTTTATGAGTAACAACACAATTAGTTTAGATGATGTTCGGTTAATTGCTTATACTATGCTTCTTGATGTTGTCATTAAGGCTCCGTTGGGGGGATTTATTTTCACCGGTCAAACGGTTATGATCGCATGAACCAGACTTTAATTTAAGATCTGGTTCATGCGGTCGCAACCGTTTGACTGGTGAAAATAAGTCCCCTCAAACAGAGCCTAAGGGAACAAGAAAAAGGATTGCATTCAACATTCTTTTATGTTTGAGGTTATGATTTATCCTAAAAGTTAAAATGAGTTTATTTTCGCAAACAAAAATTCATCTTACCTTATGTTCCCCCCCCCAACTGAACTTCCTGAATCCGCCAATGGTCGGTCCGGTGCGTTTTTGTAGTTTTCAAGATCCAAAATCGCACCGCATCGAACCACACTTCGTTTGTAAAAGTTCAAAAACATACCGCACCAAACTACGCTGTGCATTTTAAAAATCAGTACTGTTTATGCGATATTTACGATTTGTGATTTTTTATGCTCGCCCCTATAGTCAGCTCATAGTAAAATTAGCATTTCTTTTGTTTTTCTTGTATATACTTGACTTCAGATTTTATATTTTGCCATGGTTAATGCAATTGCTTTCGGTGGAAGAGAAGGACCATGTTCAGCAGAACATGAAACTAGCCCTACTTCTACAGATGTTTGACATAATTCAGTGTATGCATTCCTTTCAATCCTATGCGAATTTTTTTATATGCGGCCTCTTGGCGTGCGCTGCCTTGAGAACTCCAAAATCATCTTATGGGAAATGAATATGGTCCTTTGGAGGACTCCAACGGCATGTGTGAATGCACACACACATCTCAAGGCGTACATCTCAGTTCGCTTTGAGATATGTGCGGGCATCCAATGCGGACTGTTGGATGCCCGTAATTTACAATAAAGTGCAGCGAGTCACTTTACCTCCCCCGAATCCCCATTTGGATTCAAAGGAAGAGGATTCTAATAGGCAATAATTATATGCAGATATATTTTGGTTATGTGCAGGTCACACAATTTCGTAATGGTTATGTGGAGGTCAGTTCTATAATGGTTCATCCAGGGGCGGATCTACATAGGGCCGAGCGTGGGCGGCCGCCCACACTGAATTTAAAAGATAAAATATTTAATTAGTTGAAAACTGATTTATTATGACAGATAAGCTTTAAATTAATATATATTATAATAAAAATAATTATTTTAAGAAAGTTTGTTTGGTATAGTTGATAATTTTTTTTTCTTATTCAAAAGGTTTAGGGTTCAAGTCCTACCAACAACATCATTTTGATTTTTCTTATGAACAAATTTAATTGTTTACAAAAATATAAACAAATTTGTTATTATATTTTGTTTATTTTTCTTATGAACAAATTAGTTGTTTGAAATTTTTTATATAAACAAGTTTGCTATTATGCTATTGTATGAAATGTTAAAACAATTTAAAATGAATGATGATATTCAAATAATTCATAAAAATAATGAATTGATGTACATGATATCGTTTTCTCAAAATTGATCAACTATTTTAAATAATTATGTGATATTAATGTGATATAAACATATTTTTGCTATATAGTCGATTTATTTTATTAAATAATTTTATACTTTGCCTACACTAAATATAATTCTTGCGTCCGTCACTGGGTTCATCACTTTCTATGATTTTTTAGTTTGACCTATACTTTTCCTTAAACTGCAATATAGCTGAAAATGACTTGCATATAACATGACCTTAATATATATAGATGTGCACAGTGAAAAAATGACCGTGCACGATAAACACATGTATGGATTACAAGTATTTTTTTTATATTAAATAATATTTGACTTTGATAAATACTGTTTATTTTTATTTGGAGAAGGCAAAGGTGGCCTTCGAAAAAGAAATGATGAGAAATAAATGTTGGCATTAAAGTTGTGCAGAAAATAAACGGTTTGAAAAAGTTACAAACTGTCTCAAAAATCTCTATTTAAGTGTCTACATTATTTTTTTGCTAGAAAGAATAACTTTTTAATAAAAGGTGTTTAGTTTTTTAATAATAAAAAGATATATGGATTATGCTAATCATTTATTGTATAGTTAAGTATCTATTATATAAATCCTTAACAAGTAGATTACAAAGGGTCATTGACGAGAAACAAAGATGGTAGACTGGCGATGAATCGTAAGTGAGAGAAGAACATCTTCGAATAAATTAAAGAGAAAAAAACGGAAAGCAGAGAGCAATTTTTAGAATGTCATGTTAATCCGGCCACTCAAAAAACCTCCAAAACATCTTCTTGAAAATGTTCTTTTGAAAAAGCTTCTCATCCAAAGAATCTTCCCGCCATCGTCACCATCCCAAACAGTGCTAGAGTTCTATGACATGAGACTTTTTTTACATAAAACAATACCGACTGGTCCCCTTAGATGTGCTATCCGCACCCAATGTATGGGGTACGGATATCCAAAGATCTCCGCTAACCGCTTGCGGCGGAACCGCCCAGGGCGCAACCTCCAACGGCGTAGCCCCCTGGGCTTGGCCGCCCTCCCCCTCTCTCTGGCACCTGGGACGGGCGACCAATTTGTCCGTCTATCCCTCTACTGTCCATGTGAGGGGTGGCCTCCCGTTTTCCATCGGGAGACCAAATTGGCCGCCCCATCTCAGTCGCCGCCCCTGTGAGGGGAGGCTTCTCGTTTGCCCAAATTGGCGCTCGATCTCAGTCGTCGTCGCGGTGAGCGGCGGCCTCCCGTTTAACCAAATCAGGCAGCTAAAATGGCTGCCCGATCTCAGTAGTCGCCTCTGTGAGGGGAGGCCTTCTGTTTGCTCAGATTGGGCGGCTAATTTGGCCGCCCGATCTCTGTTGTCGCCCCTGTTAGGGGATACCTCCCGTTCGCCTCAATCGGGCGGCCAATTCCTATCGCCACCACTGTTAGAAGCGGCCTCCGGTTCGCCCAGATCAGGAGGCCAAATTTGTCGCTCGATCCCTACCGCCACCCCTGTTTGAAGCAATCTCCCGTTCGCCCAGATCGGTCACCCGATCTCTGCTTGGCCACCCAAATTGGGCGGCCTCTTGGGGGGCCAGTTTGAGCGGGCTCCTTGCCGCAAAAGTCAGGCAGCATTTTTGGTCTCCCGTCATGTCGTCGCCCCCCTGTTAAGGGAGGCATCCTTGCAGCCCAAGTCGGGCGGCATTTTGGCCGCCCAGCCTTGGCTAGGGGCGCCTTGCCCCAATCGCCCATCTCTGCCACGGGTTGGGCGGTTGGCCCGATTCACCCGAGGACAAAGTTGTCATTCTCATAATTTGGAAATCTGTGTGCCCCGTTTCAGACGTTTCTATTTGTCCTCCTAATAGTTATCATGGGAAATTACCGTGTCGCTCCTCTTAAAATCTATAAATAGAGTTCAATCATCCTTCATTTAGACTCACATCTAGCTCAGGAAAACCCTCATACCAATTTTCTCTCTCCTTCATCTCTTCTCCTGACACGCGCTATCGTCTGCATCCTTTCCTTGCACGCTCCCGCGCGCCCCCATTCCATGTGCACTCTCGTACATTCCTCTTCCTTGGACGCTCCTCGCATGCCATTTCCCCACGCGCGCTCCCGCGCTCGCCACTTCCTTGCACGTGCGCCCCTCGTCCTTGAATGCTCCGCTTCAAGTACGCCCTCGCGTGCTCCGTCCAAGTGCCATTCTGTGCTCTCTGCTCCAGGCCCACATTTGGTATGCCCGGTGTTGAAATTGGTGAAGTGGAAGTGGGTGGTTGGGCAGTCCGGGCGACCTGGGCGGACTGACCGAGCGGACTGATAGTTAGTCCGGCGGGCTGGTGGTTGGCGACCTGCATAGTTTGCTGCGGTCAGGTTTTGCGGACTGCGCGGACTGGTTTAGTCTGACAGTGAGCTGAGCTCTGCAAGGTGGTGTGCGCGGCCTGTGCGGACTGGGCTTGGAGTCCGCGCATCTTCTTTGGAGTTGCGGTGAGCAGCGGTCTGGCCATGGAGCTGGCGGACTGGCTTGGTATCCGCCGAGCTCGCGCTTTCTTTTCTGGACTTGCACTTCTGTGAAGTTCACGGTTTCCGCAGTGTCCGCTGTGACCGGACGGTGTTGTGTCTGTGGTCGTGGACTAGTGCGTGCAAACTGGCCTTGTGTTCAGCTGGTCGCTCTTGCGGGATGGCTGGTCCGGCATTGCTGTTGCGGACTGGGCGGACTGCCTTGTGCAGTTTTTCATCTCGCCTGTTACTTGGCGAATATGGGTAGCCCTGTTTCTGCGGACTAGGCGGACTGCCTTGTGCAGTATGTCATCTCGCCTGTTACTTGGCGAATATGGGTAGCCTTGTTTCTGCGGACTGGGCGGACTGCCTTGTGTAGTCTGTCATCTCGCCTGTTACTTGGCGAATATGGGTAGCCTTGTTTCTGCGGACTGGGCGGACTGCTTTGTGCAGTTCGCCATCTCGCCTGGACTTGGCGGGTTGGTTTGCCCCGTGCGGGCGGACTCAGCGGACTAGCTTTGTTAGCTGCGACCAAGGGGCGGTGAATTTATCTCATAGGGTGGTGACCACACTCCTCACCTGGCCTATAAATAGGACCCCCCAGTAAGTCATTTACAACAGAGTGAACAGTAAGTTGGGCTTGAGTTTCAGCTGCGGACTCAGTTTTTTGTATCCGCACGGGTTGCTTGCTTAACTGGTTGTTGTGTGCAGGTGGAGCGGCTAACACTGTGAAACCAGGAGTTTGGTTCTGACCTCAGTGGAGTTAGCGGACTGTTTCCAGCGGTTACCTGCTTTAGCATCTTCTCTCAAGTTCAATAACCTGTTTGCGCGACCTCGCGGTCTTGGCGGGTAGGCGGCTTGTTCCTCTGTTCAGCAGCAGTTCGGCGAATAACGGCGTGTCCGCGCGACCTTACGGTCTCGGCGGACTCCGTGTTCTGTTTGGTTTCAGCTCGGCTCGGGCGGTCTCGGCGACCTCAGCGGTCTCGGCGATCTCGGCGGTTTCTTTGGTCTATCCGCCTGAGTTGTTTTGTGTTTCTATTTTTTCATGTACTGGCGAAATCATGTCTCTCCATGTATACCTCGCCCTGTAAAGAAGATTAATGAAATTTTGATCTGCTTGCTTCTGTCTGTGTTTTTGGTTATCTGAGTTACTTCCTGCTTTCCGCAAGTTCAAGTTGTGATCTGGGTAGCTCCGAAGATATTGATTTGGTGTTTGGACTACCTTGCTGAGCAACTTGAGAAAATTCAACATGGTATCAGAGAGAGGTTCAGTTGCTTGAGCGGTGATCAACAAGCCTTGTTGTTGCTCTGTGTGCTCCTGAAAGGATAACCAAGTTAGTGCAATGGACGGTGGGTTTGCAAGAGGTCTGGGAATTGAGCTTATGACGCCGACTAACTTCAAGAAGTGGAAGTCGTGCATGAAGAGCTATCTTCTTGGCAAGGAGCTATGGGAGGTCGTCGGTGGCGATGATCAAGTAGAAATCACTACTGAGTTTGGAACAGCCGAGCAGGTGAGAGTGTGGAGGAAGACAAATGCCAAGGCTGAATTTGCTCTCAAGCGGGCGGTGTCACCTGAGCTCTTTGATCACATCTTAGGATGTGAATCTGCTGCTGAGATATTGACTTCCCTTGATGGGTTGTTCAATAGGAAGAATGTAGCAGGCTACAGTTCTTGGAGAATAAGTTGGCTAAGGCAACTCAGGGAGATCTTTCTATCTCCAAATACTTCTTGAAGACGAAAAGCCTGTATGCTGAGCTTTCAGCACTTGATCCTGATGAGCCGATCTTCGAGGCCAAGCTGAAGAGGCACATAATCCGCAGTCTGCGGAAGGAGTATGTGGCCTTTTTTTACTTCTGTTCAAGGCTGGGCTACTCAGCCCTCTCTTCTGGAGTTGGAAAATCTGCTTGCCTCGCAGGAGAGCCTGGCAAGGCAGATGGCTGTGATGACTGTCTCTGAAGGAGCTAGTGAAGCTCTTTTCACTGAGAAGAAGAAGAAGAAGAGATGGGAAGGGAAGAAAAAGCAGACTGTGGCTGGAGATGAACCTTTATCTTCTAAACAGCAGGAGGGGAGCTTTGCTCCTAAGAAGGACTGGAAGAAGAACCTGAAATGCTACAGGTGTCATCAACCAGGCCACTTCAAGCGAGACTGCAAGGTCAAGCTGCAGCCTGGGCATACTGCAGGCAAGGAGTAAGCTTTCTCTAGCAAGGAGGAGGTCGGTTGGGGTGGAGCATTCATGACGGGCACTTGTGTCCGAGCTTTGTCCACCGTTGACATGGAGGACGATTGGATCGTTGACTCCGGGTGTAATCATCACCTTACTGGAGATATGTCAAAGTTCTCCAAGTTGCAGGCATACTCAGGTAACGAAGCTATTATAACTGCTGATAATACTATTCATGCAGTAAAGAAGGAGGGTATAGTAACGTTGAGTAGTGATAAGGGGCCGCTCACGTTAAGGAGTGTTTATTACGTACCGGGCATGAAGAAGAACCTCTTCTCTGTGACCAATGCTGTCGACGCCGGCTATCACGTTCTGTTTAGGCCAACAGAAGTGAAGTTCCTTCACAACGTATCAGCGGTTAAGGCTGATGTTGCTCACATTGGAAGGAGAGTGAAGGACTTGTTTGTTCTATCAACAAGTTCCTATGTTGATCGGATGAGGGCCAATGATAGTGCTGCTATGTGGCATGAGAGGTTGGGGCATGTAGGGATGGATAAGCTGAAGGCTATGGCAAATAGGAGCCTGATAAGAGGCTTGCCTAAGCTATCTTCCTTCGATGATGGTCACGTTTGTGCTGGATGTCAGTATGGCAAGTCTCACCGTCTTCCATTTGATAAGTCGCAAATGAGAAGCAAAGCACCACTGGAGGTTATCCATGGTGATCTGATGGGACCAACCGTTACTGCTAGCCTTGGCGGGAGCAGGTACATGCTAGTCTTGATTGATGACTACTCAAGATACACTTGGGTGTATTTCTTGAAGGAGAAGTCTGAAGCCTTCGGATTGTTTGTGGAGTTCAAGGAGCTGGTGGAGGGTCGGCTTAATCTGAGGATCAAAAAGCTTAGAACTGACAACGGCGGAGAATTTGTCTCCTCCGAGTTTTATAATTTTTACAGGAAGCATGGAATCCAGAGGGAACTCACTTGTGCTCATACTCCACAACAAAACGGAGTAGCGGAGTGGAAGATCCGTCATCTGACGGAGACCTGCAAATGCTGGCTTCATGCCAAGAGTATCCCAAGGTCCTTCTAGGCGGAGGGAATGTCTTGTGCAGCTTATGTCATCAATCGGATGCCTCTCAGTCCGATCAACATGAAGTCTCCCTTCGAGATGTTGCTGAAGGAGAAGCCGAGCGTTGAACACCTTCGGGTTTTTGGATCAACTTGCTATATGCATATTCCTGATGCTCTGAGGACTAAGCTTGATGCAAAGGCAAAGAAGCTTGCCTTTGTGGGCTATGATGAGTGAAAGAAAGGATGGAGATGCATGGATCCGGTGACAAAGAAGTTCGTGGTGTCAAGAGATGTTGTCTTTGACGAACTGACGTCATATGGAGGAAGCTCGATTGAGCTACCGGAGAGTAAGGTTGATGATGATCAGGAAGTGGCTGAGGTTGTTGATCAAAAGGAGCTAGCTGTGTCACCAGCAGCTCCAGTTGCTTCAAGTTCTGGGAGAGAAGCTTCTGGGTCAGGAAGTAGGGGAGCATTGCTCCAAGCTTGCCGGAGAACAGAGGTGAACCAGAAGAAGTAGCGGTGGTGGTCAGCAAGGAGCAGCCTCTTCGGAGATCAAAGAGGGTTATCAAGCCTCCAGCTCGCTACTGCGAAGGAAACACTGTGAGCTATGTCTCATATTTCTTTGCAGGTCCTCTTGATGAGCGGGAGCCTGCTAACTTCAATGAGGCCACTAGAGTCAAGGAGTGGGGAGATGCCATGAGAGAGGAGATGGATGCTCTCAAGAAGAATGGAACTTGGGATCTTGTACCCAGAGTTGATGGCATTACTCCGGTGACTTGCAAGTGGGTGTTTAAGTTGAAGAAGAAGGCTGATGGGAGAATTGAGAGATACAAGGCTCGCCTGGTTGCTCGGGGATTATCTCAGCAGTATGGAGAAGACTATTAGGAGACGTTTAGTTCAGTTGCAAAGATGACTTCAGTTCGGATAGTTATTGCTTTGGCTGCTTGCCAAGGATGGAGGATGTGACAGCTTGATGTAAAGAACGCCTTTCTCTAAGGAGAGATTGACAAGGACATCTTTATGGATCAACCACTTGGATTCGTTTCTGAAGTTCATCCGGACTACGTCTGCAAGCTCAGGAAGGCTCTCTACGGGTTGAAGTAAGCTCCTAGAGCTTGGTATGGGAAGATAGCAGAATATCTGCAATTCTGCGGATACCTTGCTTCAAACTCAGACTCAAGCTTGTTTATCAAGAAGAAGGGGGAGCTTCGAGTCTTGGTCCTGCTGTATGTTGATGATATGATCATCACAGGGAATTCTGAGGAGGAGGTAACTAGGCTCAGAGCTGAGCTAGCCATTCACTTCGAGATGAAAGACCTGGGAGAGGTTCATCACTTTCTTGGTCTCGAAGTAGAGAGGAAGGAGAGTGAGATCCTCATCTGCCAGAAGGGATATGCTGAACGCATTGTGAACCGGTTTGGTTTGATTAAAGGGAAGACTTGCTCTACTCCTCTGGATCAAGGACTAAAGCTTCGACGAGATGAAGGAAGGATTCTTCCTGATCCTTTGGTGTTCAGAGCTCTTGTTGAGAGCTTGATCTACCTGACGATTACTAGACTAGATATAGCTTATGTTGTTGGTCGAGTAAGTCATTTATGGCAGAGCCAAGGAAGTCTCATCTTGTAGCGGCAAAGAACATTCTGAAGTATGTCAAGGCAACTTCTGACATGGGACTTCTTTACATGAGGGATGCGAGTTTCTCTTTGCTAGGGTACACAGATGCTGATTATGGTGGTGACTCGGATGACCGAAGGTCAACTTCTGGTTATGTGTTCACTTGTGGATCAGCGGGCATTTCGTGGTGTAACAAGAAGAAGGACTCAGTATCCGTCTCTACTACGGAAGCTGAGTACAAGGCTTCGGCCTTGGCAGCTCGGGAAGCCGTTTGGCTAAGGAGACTGGTAGAGGACGTCCATGAGGAAGTGCAAGGTCCAACTTTGCTCCGAGGGGATAATGAAAGTGCTCTCAAGCTGGTAAACAATCCAGTTTGTCATGCCAGGACCAAGCATATTGAGATCGATCACCACTTCATAAGGGAGAAGGTGTTGGAAGGATCTCTTGTGTTCGGTCATGTTCGGAGTGAAGATAACCTTGCGGACATCTTCACTAAGCCGCTGTCGAAATGGCCTTTTCAACGGCTACGAGGTCTTCTTGGCTTGATCACCACTTCTCACTTCAAGGGGGTGTGTTAAAATTGGTGAAGTGGAAGTGGGTGGTTGGGCAGTCCGGGCGACCTGGGCGGACTGACCGCGCGGACTGGTAGTTAGTCCGACGGGCTGGTGGTTGGAGACCTGCGTAGTTTGCTGCGGTCAGGTTTTGCGGACTGCGTGGACTGTTTAGTCCGGCAGTGAGCTGAGCTCTGCAAGGTGGTGTGCGCGGCCTGTGCGGACTGGGCTTGGAGTCCGCGCATCTTCTTTGGAGTTGCGGTGAGCAGCGGTTTGGCCATGGAGCTGGCGGACTGGCTTGGTATCCGCCGAGCTCGCGCTTTCTTTTCTGGACTTGCACTTCTGTGAAGTTCACGGTTTCCGCAGTGTCCGCTGTGATCGGGCGGTGTTGTGCCTGTGGTCGTGGACTAGCGCGTGCGAACTGGCCTTGTGTTCAGCTGGTCGCTCTTGCGGGATGGCTAGTCCGGCGTTGTTGTTGCGGACTGGGCGGACTGCCTTGTGCAGTTTGTCATCTCGCCTGTTACTTGGCGAATATGGGTAGCCCTGTTTCTGCGGACTGGGCGGACTGCCTTGTGCAGTCTGTCATCTCGCCTGTTACTTGGCGAATATGGGTAGCCTTGTTTCTGCGGACTGGGCGGACTGCCTTGTGCAGTCTGTCATCTCGCCTGTTACTTGGCGAATATGGGTAGCCTTGTTTCTGCGGACTGGGCGGACTGCTTTGTGCAGTTCGCCATCTCGCCTGGACTTGGCGGGTTGGTTTGCCCCGTGCGGGCAGACTCAGCGGACTGGCTTTATTAGCTGCGACCAAGGGGCAGTGACTCTATCTCATAGGGTGGTGACCACACTCCTCACCTGGCCTATAAATAGGACCCCCGACAAGTCATTTACAACAGAGTGAACTGTAAGTTGGGCTTGAGTTTCAGCTGCGGACTCGGTTTTTTGTATCCGCACGGGTTGCTTGCTTAACTGGTTGCTGTGTGCAGGTGGCGCGGCTAACACTGTGAAAGCAGGAGTTTGGTTCTGACCTCAGTGGAGTTAGCGGACTGTTTCCAGCGGTTACCTGCTTTAGCATCTTCTCTCAAGTTCAATAACCTGTCCGCGCGACCTCGCGGTCTTGGCGGGTAGGCAGCTTGTTCCTCTGTTCAGCAGCAGTTCGGCGAAGAACGGCGTGTCCGCGCGACCTTGCGGTCTCGGCGGACTCCGTGTTCTGTTTGGTTTCAGCTCGGCTCGGGCGGTCTCGGCGACCTCAGCGGTCTCGGCGATCTCGGCGGTTTCTGTGGTCTATCCGCCCGAGTTGTTTTGTGTTTCTATTTTTTCATGTACTGGCGAAATCATGTCTCGCCATGTATACCTCGCCCTGTAAAGAAGATTAATGAAATTTTGATCTGCTTGCTTCTGTCTGTGTTTTTGGTTATCTGAGTTGCTTCCTGCTTTCCGCAAGTTCAAGTTGTGATCTGGGTAGCTCCGAAGATATTGATTTGGTGTTTGGACTGCCTTGCTGAGCAACTTGAGAAAATTCAACACTCGGCTCCCCAGACAACCTCTGAGACTACACTCCAAGCGTCAAAAATTTACAAAACCAACTTCGGAGATCACCAAATTCCGTCTTGACCGCCGAAGTCCGCCTTGACCGCCGAAGTCCGCTTTGAAAGCCGAAGTCCGCCTTGGCCGCCGAAGTCCGCCTTGAGCGATCCACAACAAATACCATTAGCCATGGAAAAAATGTGGCAACATAGTGCACATTTGACAAGAGGAATATGATGTCTAGCCCTCCCCACCCTTCTACGAAGCCGTTGTCATTTTGATCCACTCTGCTTCTTCAGTTCCCCCAAGCGTGCAATGACTTTTACGCCAGTAGACGAACACAACAACATTTATGTCATCTCCAGCAAGCATGACCGACACGTTCATTCTCTGCATCCTCCGACTCCAACGCCACCACGATCTCTATCGCCGTCGACGAAAACATTCATTTGGTAAACGTCGCACTTGTCAAGGGGAAGCACAACGCCCATCATTCGGTTTCGTCCTGTCGCCGTCCCTTCGTCCCCCCAACCACAACTGAAGCCTCCATTAATCTCCCCTTTCGGCGCCCGCTCGCTCCTCACAAGATCCTTGCTGATCTAATCTGCTCATTCACTCGCGTGTGTCGGGGGGGGGGGGGGGGGGAGCGACGATTTTCGAGCCCTGGGCCATCTGCCCTCGGCACGCCTGTCATTTCTTCTCGAGCCATCCATTGCTCGTTCCATCGAGCCCACTCCCGTTTGGGAAAACCGTGTGGACCCATCTCACCTTACCGCACCACCTTCACGACCCGTCATAGCTTCACTGACCCACATTCTACCCGCCTTAAGCTTGCAGGTCATTTCTCTATCTCTTTTGTCTACAGGCCCCCTTGTTGAAATCTCTAAATCCACCCCTACACATGTGCATTCCATGAGCTTAATATTACACAGCGGAATCGTGGTCCATCCTTCACTCTTTTACAATCAAACAAGTGCATGACATAAAACGCACCTTATTTGTCGTAAATGTTTACATTGTTTCACAGTGTACATATTATTTCATCTAACTTTATTTCAATTTCAATAAAAATATAACCTTTATTAAATTTAAATTTGCAACAATAACTTTGCTATCCAGTTACATCAAATATATAAGTTATTGAAATAAAAAAAATAGACAAGTTTATGACATTTTATTCTATTGACAAATAATTTTTTTTAAAGTGACTCAAAAGAGAACACAATGATTTTTCAATGTCTTAGGCTTTTTTTGGGGGGACTTTTTTTTACTGGTGTCTGATTCATGCGGTCGTAACCGTTTGATCGGTGAAAATAAGTCCCCCCCAAACAGAGCATTAGACTCTGTTTGGCGCAGTATTTTTTGCTCCTATAAGTTTGAAGAAAAATGCTAATTATAAAATGTATGTTTGGCATGACATCAGAGCACGGTTATGACCGCTACCAAGAAAAGATTATTTATTTTAACATAAAAGTGAATAAAATTTCGTAGGTAAGGTTAGGCGTTCACGAACGACAATTCATAACTAGCGCCTCCACAATCTCCATCACCACACCAAACAAACCCTTAGGCTCCGTTTCAGGGGACTTATTTTCACTGGTCAAGCAGTCACGACCGCATGAACCGGACCTTCATGCGGTCGTGACCGCCGGACCGGTGAAAATAAGTCCCGCCAAACGGAGCCTTAATCATTGTTTGATGTTCTAAGATCAAGTTTAATTAGTTTAATCAACGGAGAGTGCGTACAAGATATGACGATTAGGCCGTACTTAATTTATACTTTCATAGGTTTTAACCGAATTTAATTCATTTCTTGATTAGACATTAGACCGGATTTTTGTTGGGTTGATTCGGTTCACCTGTGGACCGAATTTCGATTGATTATATAATTTAAATAAATTAATTTTCACAGCCTAAACAATAAACTATATCCTACTAACTTACTGAGTAAATATGTAGTCTTTTTTTTTTATAAGTAAATATGTAGTCTTGTACATGCAATATTGACTTATAAACTAAACTAAGGCTCAGTTTGGTGGGGGATTTATTTTCATCGGTCAAGCGATTACGATCACATGAATCAAAATGAATAGGACCGTAATTAAGATTTGGTTCATGCGGTCGTAACCGCTTGATCGGTGAAAATAAGTCCCCCTGATGATCATGAAGCTGGGGGTTAAATTGTCATTTATTAACGCCCACCTAAAGAACTTTACCCAGTTTTATGTTCAAACTGATGATGTTTGATAAGTGATCTTTAACGAATGACAGCTTAACCTACGCGTTTACGACCGCCACCACCGTAAGGTTAAATTTGGCACAACAGTGGCGGTCATGAACGAGATCTCCTAAGGAACTTCATCCATTTTTATGTTAAAAACTAGTTTTCTTTTTTTCGGTTGCGGCTATACCCATTGTCATGTCAAACATACATTTTATGAACAAGCAAAAGCTCCGCGTCAAAGGGAGCCTTAGGGCCTGTTTGGGAGGATTTTTTAGCTCCTTTTCATTTTCTGGAAAACGCTAGCACACTTAAGAAACCGTTAGGATTGTCTACCGGTGGGAAAAGCTACCGCAGAAAACTCCATTTTCTCATCTTTTGGAAAAGTCATTTGTCACCTACTTTTAGCCTTTACGAAATGCACTTCCTCATCACAAAAACGTTCTCTTAAAAAAATTTCCAACATGATTTTTTTTTATCCGGGCATATTTTTTTTGCTTCGGCGCGAATTTTTCAATTGGGCACAAATTTTACGCCCGGGCGTGAATTTTTCGCCCGGGCACGAATTTTTCGCCCGGGTGCATTTTTTCGCCCGAGTGCGGTTTTTTCACCCGTGCTTGATCTTTTTCGCCCTAACAGGTTTTTTTTCGCCCGTGCCGATTTTTTTTTCCGAACGCGATTTTTTCGTCCCAGTGTGAATTTTTCGCCCAAACCGATTTTTTCTTCCGGGCGTGATTTTTTCGCACTGACACGATTTTTTCGCCAGAGCGAGATTTTTTCTCCCAAGCGCAATTTTTTCGCCCAAACGCGATCGAATTTTACGCCCAAGAGCAATATTTTTTTTCGGAGCTTGTTTTTTTCGTCGGAGAACGGTTTTTTCGCCCGGGCGCAATATTTCGCCCGAGCACGGTTTTTTCCCCTGGGAGCGAATTTTTGCCAGGGGGGTTGTTTTTTTCGCCCGGTCGCGAATTTTTGAACCTGGCGTGAATTTTTCGCCCGTGAGCGATATTTTTGTCTAAGCGCGTTTTTTTCGCCCACGCGAGATTTTATCGCATGTGCGCGCTTGGGGCGAATTTTTTGCTCAGACGAGAATTTTTTGCCTATGCGTGATTTTTTCGCTCGTTCGTGATTTTTTCCCCGGCCGTGTATTTTTTTCGCCCGGATGGTATTTTTTTCGCTCGAATTCATTTTTTCGCTTTCGGGCAAAAATATCAAGTCTGTGAGAAAATATCGTGTCCGGGTTAAAAATTCACGCCCGTGCAAAAATTCACGTCAGGGCGAAATATTCGCGCCCGGGCGAAAAAATCGTGCCCGGGTGAAAAATTTGTGTCCAGCTGAAAAATTGGCGCTCGAGCGAAAATATAGCGCCCGCCCGAAAAATTTGCGCCCGGGCGAAAAATATCGCACCTAGGCAAAAAAAACCACGTCCGAGCGAAAAATAACGCACCAAGGCGAAAAAACCACGTCTCGGCGAAAAAATCGCGTCCGGACGAAAAAACCGCGTCCGAGCGAAAAAACCAAGCACGGACGAAAAAACAGCGCCCGGACGAAAAAACCGCGCCTGGGCGAAAACACCGCGCCCGGGCGAAAAAATTGTGCCCTTGCGAAAAAACCGCGCCCGGGTGAAAAAATAGCTCCCTCTCGAAAAAAAACGTGTCCGAGCGAAAAAAAATGGCGTCTTTTCCCCCGGCGCGTATTTTTGGTCGGGTGCGTATTTTCCGCCTTGACTCGCATTTTTCGCCTATACGCGCATTTTTCTCCCGCGCGCTTATTTTCTCCCGGGCGCACATTTTTAATAAAAAAAGTTACCGTAACGGAGATTTGCCAAACGGTTTATAAAATGCTTCTCTTTCTGCAAAGCTCTATAAAATGATTTTACCCAAACAGTTCTCCTTTTTTAATAGATATTTTCCAAAAACTCTTTTTTCTATCATCCTTTTGCCACCACTATTTCTCCTTTCTGATAAGATTTTTCAAACAGGCCATTAGTTAAAACCTAAGGCAGTTCACAAATCAAATCTATTCAGATATTGCTTAATATAATTTATTTTCGGATTTGTTAAAAACTCAATAAATATGTAAAGAACTAATGACCATTAATATTTTCGAGGTTGCAAAGTGGTATATTTAATTCGGACAAAACTCTATTATTTGGATGAATTTAAATAATAATTTATCAGTCCTAAGTTTAAATATTAAATATTTATGAACTATTCATGAATCTTCGGAATAAAAACATAATTGTTCGTATTCGGATTTAAGCATCTCACATGTGAATGCACATTTAAAATTATCACACATGTATAAAAACTCCAACAATAATTTATAAATCATGCAATCATTCATATCAATAATGCAGAAAATTAAATTTTTTTTTAAAAAAAGTTTATATATCAATTTGTTTAATGAGACTATAATTGCTCATTAATTAATCAATTTAATTAACTGATGGTTAAAATTTTCAGAAAGGGAGCATGAGAGAGTTCGAAATGATATATAAATCTTTGAGCCTCATTTACATATAGACCTTTTTGTGTGAAGGCCACATGGGAAGGTTTCTTAGTGCTAGATATCATAAAAGCAAAAGCTTTAAGCAAGCTATATCTTCTCTCACGAGTGGGTCCCACATTGGGGACCACCATTGCAAAGTGATGTAGAGTTGAGGTGGGGCTTTAAAATTTTGATTGAAGACTTATCATCTATTACCTACAACATAAAAGTGAGGTATGGAATGTGGTCCCTAAAGCCATGTGATCTCTTTCCTTTCTACTTTATAAGTTTCAATCTTTTTTTTCTTCCTATCATACTAATATCTCATACACATTGTAATTATATTTGGTTTCATACTAACTATAGTATGGAATTATACAAAGTTATATATATAGAGAGAGTTAATTACTGGCATGGGCGGATCCACATTAAGACACACCCGGGCATGTGCTCGGGCATGTAAATCACGCAAATCCGCCCGCCCCAGTTTCGTTTTGTGCTCGCAACTCCTGCCGCCTGGATCGATTCATGGACATTCCGCAGCTCCCGCTTGTGCCCTAGAGTCCTCTATACGTTGTCGAAGGCATTCACGAGTTCGCCGACGCCAATGTGTATTCCCACAAACGGCGTCAAATTATTATGGGACACTCGAAGCTCATGTATACCGGTCTAAATTGCACCGTCTTAGCCCAGAAGCGGACGAGCGCGCAAACAGTTATAGAAAAAGTGGAGAAATGGACAAGAGGATTTTTAACGTGGAAAACTCCGAAAATGGAAAAAAATAACCCACGTGGCTAGATCGGTGCCTCCGATCAAACTTCCACTAGTCTTAGGTACAGTTACAAAGCTTTTTAGAGAACTTGAGGGCGACAGGCCGCTGCTCATTACAAATTGAGGGAGAGAGAGAAAAGGGCTCTGATGTTGACAAACCACGACTCACGGCGCTAAGTATATCTTCTTAAGCTGTGGGGAGCGATGCGCTCGTTGTGCTCCGGAGTCCTTGGCTAGTGCTCAAAAGTGGGAGCAGTGTGCTCAGCGCGATGTGGAGTTTGCGACGAGTGTTTGGAAGCAGAAGCGGAAGCGGCGTGCTTTGTATGTCCTGGTACTTACGACATGGAAGCTTAAGTGGCGTGTTCTGCGCGCCTTAATCTCTGTGGCTTGTCTCATGCTACATTTAGAAGAGTCTAGTGCGGTTGACTTGTTGTTAAGCAATGAGCCCGTTGCTGAATTGAGGGTGGTGAGAATGCTGCGTACAGAGCGTGCCTTGATGTTGGCGGAGGGCGCTCTTGAAAGTAGTCTGGAAAGCAGGGTGCGCGGAATACACACATGGAGCGGAGCGCTCGGGGTGCACTCGGAGTGGAGCCGCCGCTGCTTCATTTCGTATAGCGAGAACACTTTCTCTTTCTTAGCGCGCGGGGGCGCACAAACAGCAGAGCGCGCGGCAGTGCTTGGAGAGGATTGAAGATCTTCGAAGGATCTTTGAAGACGTTCGAAGATCTTCGAAGGATTCTCCGAGGATAAAGATCTGCAAGGGACTCCTTGGAGAGCTCTCACGTGCGTAGGAGGAGAAGCGGGAGTAGAGAATGAAAATAAAGGAGAGACCATGGTCTAATTTATAGATCTCATGAGTGGTTATGGTGGTTATGAAGTTATCCGCAGACCTTAACCACCTTATTTTCTATTTGTTGGCCAATACTTAATTTATAAATTATAACGCTTTTTTATATTATTTTCTATGAGCACACCAATTATTATTTCGGCTATTTACACTCACTCATAATGAGTGGTTACGCATGTGGTTACTCGTGCATCAGATGGTGGAGATCGTGTGGGAACGATCTGACGGAGGCGGTCTTGACGGCGGCCATGGGGCCGACCGACGACTATTGCTGATGGAACCCGACCGGCCTGAAGGCCAGTTGGGGGAGGGGAGACCGGCGATGGAAGGTCGGAAGGAGGCCAGGTGGCGATCGGCCGCCAGGAGGCCGGGATGCGGGGAGGCCGCTCGGCTGGTGGAGACTGGGCGACCTGGAGGCTCTCGGCCGACGGTGGTCGGGCGGCCGCACGGTCGGCAACACCCGTGCGGCATAGAGGTCGCCCGTCCGGCGGAGTCCGAGAGGCCTGGAGGCCGCTCGGCCGACGGAGGCAGTGGAACCAAGGGGTGGTCGGCGGCAGTTAGCCTTGGTCGACCCCCCACTCTCGGGCGGTTGCCCCGTAATGAGAGGTTTTTCGATATCTGCATCCCATGTCTGGCGTGCAGTTAACGTTATTCTAGTCGTATTTATGTGACTATATCTGTCACAACCCGCATTTTTCTCACTATTTATTAAATCAGAGTAAGAGAAAATCTACGCGCTGTGATGCCACGTCGAGCAGGGGATAACTGCCGACGTTCAGGCGACACTCCAAATCCTTTCAAATCATGACTTATTTGATTATAAAAACTTGATTTATTTATTGGCCGTATCCCTCGGCTCAGTGGACCAAAGAGTCCACGGTTTCAAAACTGATTTTTATACGTAGCGGAAAATACTTCATTTATGTCAACATCCTAAATGAGCGCATAAGTGATCCCGAAGGACCCTTACGCTGAACCAAAACTCTAGTTTTAATTTATACATATATAGGAAAATTCATTTGTTATACGTAATTAAGAAAGTACGCTAAGTGAGTTCTTTTTAGAAAATCATGCTGATCATGCTGTATATATATAATATAGTTGAGGTTTTATAGTTTTAAAAATAGCTAGCAACCTAGCACAAAACTTCCCAGAGCAAATAAACTAGGTCCCCAAAGACAGGGTAGCAGTAAAAGTAAACATATCTAGTGCAAAAGGTAAAACTACCAGGGGCGCCAACAGCTGACACGAACCCACTGGCAAGTATGTATGTCTGTAGGAAGTGCAGTAAAACTACCTCACAATGACTCAAGAGAGTCTCAACAGGCAACAGAAGGACCTCCAACAGCACCACAGCAACAGCCACCTACTGGCTACCGCCCAGAACCTGAGGCGTTCAGAAGAAAAATAGAACACCTCAGAGCAAGGAAAAGGGAATGCAAGTGCTAAAAAGGAAAGTAAGGTAAAAGCAGGTAAAGTAAAGTAAAGAGAGTACAACTAGAGTAAAAACAACAATGCCCAAGGGAGGGCGAAAAACAAACCTGCACCAAGTGCGGGTAAACAGCAACTACTCTGCCTAAAAACCTGCAGAGTCAACATGGCCATGATGCCAAAAAAAAAATGCTGCAACACCTACGGAAGAAACGCCTAACATCCTAAATTGTGAGAGGCGGCAGTAGCAAAAACAAGAAACTTGGAATCAGGTTGAAAACGTTCCAAATCGCCCAACCACTAATTCCAAGTCAACAAATTGCTCAAGGGTTGACACGTGAAGGCACAAAAGACCCATCACTCACTTGCCCAGAAAACTACTCGGGTCAAGGTAAAGAGTGCGGTCAAGGCTACCTCACACCACACAACCCATAAAAGAGCCATCCACCACCACTACTGACCACAACCCACGATTCGGCCTTCGAAAGGTAACAGCCGACAAGGGACTTTCGATTCACGAGCAAACACTCGGGGAGAAATCAACGCTAAGGGACTCATCATTGCGGTTACGCAACGCCGCTGCGAGTGAGTACACTCACTCGATCCTAAGCCTAGCGTACGAGCACCGACATCGGGTCGCACAATTCAAAAGACGCACGACCATAGGCCGTGCGTGCACAATTACACCTAAACACCTCAAATAGGCAAACTAGGCAAAAATCCCAAACCCTAGACCTAAACCTAGGCCTAACATAAACTCAACCCGACGCTAACCCATATCTACGCTACACACCTACCGCGACGCCGTCCTAAATCGGAGGCTACTAGCGGGAGGAATATAATCCTAATTTTCTAACGCGTTCCAACAGGGATTAGGTTAAGGGAAAGTTAAATCAACAAATTTTAATTGCAATAATATATGAAATTACAAGGAATTGAACAAACGAGAGGCCAAACGGCGAAAAGAGGGGAAGCACTTGCCTCGCACGGATCACCAAAAATTTCGCCGGCACAACGGCGCTATGGCGGATTTCCAAGAGCACGAAGGCTCCAACAACCACCCAAAACCTCCAATATAACCTAAGATTGCATTCTAATCATGAAAGGAGGCAAAATATTCCAAAACAATCGAAAATCCAAAATGAAATCAAATTGAAAACATGGAGGAAAGGTTCGATAGCATACCAAGGATCGAAGCTCTCGGCGAGGGGAACTCGGATCGGGCTCGGATCGGGAAGAGGAGGTCGGGGCTGCCGGCGGCGGGCGGCGGAAGGGGGCCGGCTAGGGCTTTCGTCGGGCTCGCACAGGGAGGGATCGGGAGCCGGCTGCAGTTTTGGGGGCTGCGGTTTTCTGATTATAGGAGGGGGGCGGTTTCTTTTTGATTTAAAGGGGGGGGGGGGGGTTCGGCTGCATCAATAGGGGGTTATGAATTTAATTAAATTCTTATATTATATAATAAACTTAATACCTAATAATTAACACTAAACCTATTTAATATAACCTAAACTCTAATCTCACATTACAACACAATTAGAACCTATATAACTTAATCAAATACTAATTACTAACATTCCTATAAAAATCAAAACACGCATAAATACACGCGCTCGCGCACACATACTCAACCCCGCGCGCACGCACACGCGCGCACGAGCACGTACAAAAAATACCGGCACGCACGCGCAAATATTATAACCTCACCCGTACGACACGCACACCGAACAAAAACCACACCGGCTCGCACGAGTCGCGCGCCACGCGACACATGCGCCAAGAGACGTGCCGTCATAGAAAATGACGACTCGCACAAACCAACTACCGCCAAAACGACGCGAAAACGCGACGTCCTCGGATTTCGACCAAAATCGCACCGTAGCTAAATACCCGGGCTACGAGAACAATGGCGAAGTCAAAAACGACTTCCGACGGACAAAACTCGAGCTAATCTCGCCCGAAGCCAAACACGAGAATTCCCTGAAAGGCTCAACCGGGTCTCCAAAACAGACACCGGCTAGCTGGGGAAACCCGCAAACAGGCTAAACCTCTAAGAACACCTAACGAGGTACTCTAACAACGGCTCGAGACGGAAAACGTCAACGTAACGCCGAAAAGGATTTAAATAAATTATCGAAAATTCGGGGGCGTTACAGTCACTCCCCCTAACAAAAAGTTTCGTCCCGAAACTTTGCGAATACTACTCCTACAACAGAAGGAAAGAAACAAACTACTAGAAAAGGAACGTACCCGAAAACTCAGGGGAACAAATGAGGGTAAGCCTCCCTCATAGCCGACTCTAGCTCCCAAGTCGCGCTCTCCAAATCCTGATTCTTCCAAAGAACCCTCACCATAGGAATAGACTTCGTCCGCAACACTCGAGCTTGAGCTTCCAAGATGCGGACCGGCACCTCGACATACGAGAGATTTGGCTCCAACTGGGGCACAGCGTCCAAGACTTGCCCACTGCTCCGCACACACTTCCGCAATTGGCTCACATGAAAGACATTATGAACCCCCGGGAAGCTAGCTGGCAGATCCAGCCTATAAGCAGCCACACCAAAACGCTCCACAATCCTGAATGGGCCCACAAATCTCGGATCCAACTTCCGATTCTTGCCGAACCTCTTCACTCCTACCATCGGAGACACCTTCAAGAAGACCAAGTCATCCACTGAAAACTCCAAATCGGACCTACGCCGATTGGCGTTCTTCTCATACCTCTCCTGAGCAACTCGAAGCTTCTCCCGAATGAGCTTCACGGAAACCTCCATCTCCTCGAGCGCATCAGGACCCAAAACAGGCCTCTCACCGGCCTCGGCCCAAAACAAAGGGGTTCTACAGCGCCTTCCATACAACGCCTCGAAGGGAGCCATCTGTAGACTCTCTTGGTAGCTGTTGTTGTAGGCAAATTCCATGAGCCGCCAAACGCTCATCCCACGCACCTCCATGATCAAGAATATAGCACCGGATCATATCTTCCACAATCTGATTCACACGCTCGGTCTGCCCGTTGGTCTGCGGATGGTAAGCTGTGGAATACCTCAAATCAGTGCCCAAACCCTCCTGCAAACTCCTCCAGAAACGAGATGTAAACCGAGAGTCTCGATCTGAAACGATGCTAACTGGAACGCCGTGCAATCTGACGACCTCATCCAAGTACAACTCAGCAATCTTCTTCATCGAGTAATCGATCTTATAAGGTACGAAGTGCGCACACTTCGTCAATCGGTCCACGATCACCCAAACAGAATCAAACCCCCTCGGAGATCTCGGTAAGCCAGTGATGAAATCCATCGAGATGCTTTCCCACTTCCAAGTCGGGATCTCCAAAGGTGCCAACTTGCCACCAGGCCTCCCATGGTCGGCCTTCACCCGCCTGCAAGTGTAACACTCCGAGACAAAACGAGCTATATCACCCTTCATCCCATACCACCAGGCGATCTGCTTCAGATCATGGTACATCTTCGTAGATCCCGGGTGGTAGGAAACACTGGATCCGTGAGCCTCTTTGCAAATCAATACTCTGATGTCTCCAACTGCGGGGATGCAAAACCTGCCGCGGTACTTCAAAGTACCCGCCTCGTCGATGGAGAAATCTGGCAACTCTCCCCTCTCAGCTCTGAGGTATAAGTGCAACAAATCCGGATCCTCTTTCTGATGCAATCTGGTGAGAGAAATCCAAGACGGCTCTGCCACTACCAAACTGCTCTGCAACTCACAGCGTCCTGCGGTGATATCCATCAATAGAAACTCCTCCACTAAGCGATCCGCGGTGAGATTGAAGACCTTCCCCGTCTTCCGGCTCAAGGCGTCGGCCACCACATTGGCCTTGCCCGGATGGTACTGAATCTCAACATCATAATCAGCAACATACTCAAGCCACCGCCGCTGGCGCAAATTCAGCTCCTTCTGAGTGAACACGTACTTCAGGCTCTTATGATCGGTAAAGATCCTGCACTGGGCCCCATAAAGTAAGTGTCTCCACAGCTTCAAGGCAAAAATCACCGCTGCGAACTCGAGGTCGTGCGTAGGATAGTTCCGCTCATGAATCTTCAACTGACGAGACCCATAAGCGATCACCTTCCCCTCCTGCATCAACACGCCACCGAGTCCAACGTGCGAGGCATCCACATAAACGTCATAGTCCTGTCCCTCCGCCGGTAAGGTCAACACAGGGGCAGAACATAACCGGCTCTTCAGCTCCAGAAAGGCCTCCTCGCACTTATCACTCCAAACGAACGCCGCATGCTTCTGCGTCAGCTTTGTCAAGGGCGCTGCCAAGGTAGAAAAGCCCTCGACGAATCTTCTATAATAGCCGGCCAACCCCAAGAAACTCCTGATCTCCTTGGGTGTGCTCGGCCTATGCCAATCCATCACTGCCGAGATCTTCTCTGGGTCCACTGAAATACCATCTTTGTTCACCACATGACCCAGGAAGGAAACCTGAGGCAACCAGAACTCGCATTTGCTCAGCTTGGCATACAACTGATGATCCCTCAAGGCGGATAACACCAACCGCAAATGCTGATCATGCTCCGCCGCATTCCGAGAATAAATCAAAACGTCGTCAATGAACACGACGACAAACTTGTCCAGAAAGTCCTTGAACACCCGGTTCATCATGTCCATAAATGCTGAAGGCGCATTGGTCAGCCCAAAAGACATGACCAGGAACTCGAAATGACCATGCCTCGATCGGAAAGCCGTCCGTGGAACATCCGACTCTCGGATCCTAAGCTGATGGTAACCCGAACGGAGGTCTATCTTCGAAAATACTGAACTGCCACGCAACTGATCAAATAAATCGTCGATTCTGGGCAGTGGATACCTGTTCTTGATGGTGACTTTGTTCAACTCTCTATAGTCGATACAAAGGCGCATCGAACCATCCTTCTTCTTCACAAAGAGAACCGGAGCACCCCAGGGCGACGAGCTTTGCCTTATGAAGCCCTTTTCCAATAACTCATCAAGCTGAGTACGAAGCTCCTCCAGCTCCCGCGGGGCCATCCGATACGGCGCCTTGGCAATCGGGCGCGTACCAGGCTCCAAATCAATCACGAACTCCACATCCCTGTCTGGAGGAAGACCGGGAAGATCGATAGGAAACACGTCAGGAAACTCTCGCGCAACCGGAATCTCATCCAAAAGCGGCACACTGCTAACAGTCCCCAACACTGAGACTAAACAAGCAAAACAGCTAGCAGGAAAAACCCTCTGAGCACATACCGCAGAAATCGCCGGAGAGTCCCGACGCGAATCACCGAAAACACTCCCAGGCTGACCGCTGTCCTTCCTGAAATCCAAGCGCTTTCCCCTGCACTGAATCACTGCATCATATCGGGACAGCCAGTCCATACCCAGGATGACATCGAAATCCTCCAGGTCTATAACCTTCAGATCAGCCTTGGCCAGATAATCCCCCAACAAAATAGGGCAGTCCAGAATGCCCTGATCTGATATCACGGATTCACCCGAGGGGAACTTGACGCTAAAGGCACCACCAACACGATCAAGAACCCACTGGCACCGCTCGACA
This sequence comes from Platanthera zijinensis, assembly GCA_039513925.1. Classification (NCBI taxonomy): domain Eukaryota; kingdom Viridiplantae; phylum Streptophyta; class Magnoliopsida; order Asparagales; family Orchidaceae; genus Platanthera; species Platanthera zijinensis. Next base: position 144,809,713 of record CM077095.1, on the reverse strand, counting down.
AAGGCCCTAGCCATAAAGGAGTGGGTAGCACCTGAGTCAAACAGAACGCGGGTCCAGCGGTTCCTTACCTTAAATTTCCCTATACACAAACAAAATATTAAACGCACAAGCAATTAACAAAACAATAGCAACACTAAAACTGCTACAAAAGAGAAAGTCAAGCGAGGGGGGGGGGGGGGTTACCTGAAATGACCTGCGCCGAAGTCTCAGCCTCCGCTGAAGATACCACATTCAGCTTCCCTTTACCCTTGTCCACCGGCTGAGGCGGAGGTAAAGCCTGAAGCGGAACAGCATGAAGAGCGGACTGAACCTGAGGGCACCTCGACTTAATATGGCCCTTCTGGCCACACTGGTAGCAAACACGATCCTTGGACCAGCACTGAGCAGCATCATGACCGGGTCGCTTGCAGACAGGACAAGGAACATCCCTCCTAGGAGCACCCTGGATAGCATGCACATGCTCCTTCTTCTGGACCCTTGCCCTCTTGAAGCACCTCTCAGCTGGGTGGCCCGGATGGCCACAGAAACTGCACACTACCTTGCTCTTCTTCTCAGAAGCAGCACCAAGAACCTGGGGACCCTTTTCCTCAACTGACCTCCTCTTCTCGCTTCTCGCCTGCTGTCCACGCTGCTTCGCGTTCTCGATAGCCTCTACCTTCAAAGCGGCCTCAACTGCCCCTGCATAAGTCACCGCTCCGTGGGCGACCGCTAGCTGCTGAACGTCGCTCCTCAGGCCACCAAGAAACCGCTTCACCCTGTCCTCCTCGGAGCTCACCAAGCTAGGACCAAAGCGACTGAGTTTGCTAAACTCAATCTCGTAATCGCTGACGGAGAGCTGCCTCTGCTTCAGATGAATAAAGTCATTCATCAGCCTGTCTCGCTCTACTGACGGTAGAAACTTCCTCATCAGGATCTCTTTGAAGGATGCCCAAGTACATCCTCCCACCATGCCTTCCTTCTCTCGCATCCACCAGCTCTTCGCTAGCCCCTTCAGCTGATAGGCGGCTAACATCACCTTCTGGTCCTCAGTCACCCCGGAGTAATGAAACATCTCCTCCATGGTGATCATCCAGTCATCCAGCACCATATAGTCCGCCTTACCATCGTAGGTAGGAGGTCGCAGCCGCTGAAACTGGGAGATGAAAGCCATCCCGGGGGGCACCACCACTGGAGGCACGAGAGGAGCAGGAGGGGCAGGAGGGGCTAGAACAGCTGTACCCACGGCGGGGTCCTGAACTCCCGGAGTCTGACCCACCGCCCTGGATAAAAAGGACTGCATCTGGGCCCGCAACTCCACCACCTGCCTTGATAAGGCCTCGTTACTCTGCCTCAGGCTTTCCACCAACGCATCACTTTGAGCACCGGAGGACTCACCCTCAGACTGGGGAGTCGACCTCGTCACTCTACGCTTCGGCGGCATGCTATATATAAAAAAAAATTAAAACAGATCAAACAATTAGAACTTAGCTAAACTCCTAGGATTAGACAAAAGGTACAGACAATACATACATAAATATGATCTTCTACTGCTATACTTGCTCTGAGATTTTATTTTATTTAATACAAAAGGAATGATATGCTTAGCCTAAGATGGTTCACCACCATCCCTCTAACTCTTGTGCCTAGATCGGGAATGCATGAATTTATATTATTTTTGACTCAAAAATTATGTGTGTACACATGTCATCCTGCAAGCCTTTAGCTTGGCGCGTTGTGCTTATGCAATGTTATGCTATGCATGATTGTGCTATGCATTCTAAAAAGGGCCCTAATGCATGCCATGGCGGCGTACACATGAAAATGTTATGCATCCCATAATACATAACATTCTCATGCAACGAAAAGGAAAACGTGCTAGTCGCATCCATGCGGTGAGGTTATGCACCCCATAATACATAACCCTCGCATGTTGCCCCTATGGTGGATCCATATACAAACACATATTATGCATTTCATATTACATAATATGCCCCGTATACTTCATGTTATGCTATGAGTGTAGTGCAGTGTTCGTGCTTCAGCCAAGACGTGCTGATGACATGTCGGTGTGTGTATGATATGACTCTAAACATCTAATACAAACAAGGAAAGGTTGCCCGACCAACTTGTCGAGCAACCTCCCTCTGATACCAACTGTCACAACCCGCATTTTTCTCACTATTTATTAAATCAGAGTAAGAGAAAATCTACGCGCTGTGATGCCACGTCGAGCAGGGGATAACTGCCGACGTTCAGGCGACACTCCAAATCCTTTCAAATCATGACTTATTTGATTATAAAAACTTGATTTATTTATTGGCCGTATCCCTCGGCTCAGTGGACCAAAGAGTCCACGGTTTCAAAACTGATTTTTATACGTAGCGGAAAATACTTCATTTATGTCAACATCCTAAATGAGCGCATAAGTGATCCCGAAGGACCCTTACGCTGAACCAAAACTCTAGTTTTAATTTATACATATATAGGAAAATTCATTTGTTATACGTAATTAAGAAAGTACGCTAAGTGAGTTCTTTTTAGAAAATCATGCTGATCATGCTGTATATATATAATATAGTTGAGGTTTTATAGTTTTAAAAATAGCTAGCAACCTAGCACAAAACTTCCCAGAGCAAATAAACTAGGTCCCCAAAGACAGGGTAGCAGTAAAAGTAAACATATCTAGTGCAAAAGGTAAAACTACCAGGGGCGCCAACAGCTGACACGAACCCACTGGCAAGTATGTATGTCTGTAGGAAGTGCAGTAAAACTACCTCACAATGACTCAAGAGAGTCTCAACAGGCAACAGAAGGACCTCCAACAGCACCACAGCAACAGCCACCTACTGGCTACCGCCCAGAACCTGAGGCGTTCAGAAGAAAAATAGAACACCTCAGAGCAAGGAAAAGGGAATGCAAGTGCTAAAAAGGAAAGTAAGGTAAAAGCAGGTAAAGTAAAGTAAAGAGAGTACAACTAGAGTAAAAACAACAATGCCCAAGGGAGGGCGAAAAACAAACCTGCACCAAGTGCGGGTAAACAGCAACTACTCTGCCTAAAAACCTGCAGAGTCAACATGGCCATGATGCCAAAAAAAAAATGCTGCAACACCTACGGAAGAAACGCCTAACATCCTAAATTGTGAGAGGCGGCAGTAGCAAAAACAAGAAACTTGGAATCAGGTTGAAAACGTTCCAAATCGCCCAACCACTAATTCCAAGTCAACAAATTGCTCAAGGGTTGACACGTGAAGGCACAAAAGACCCATCACTCACTTGCCCAGAAAACTACTCGGGTCAAGGTAAAGAGTGCGGTCAAGGCTACCTCACACCACACAACCCATAAAAGAGCCATCCACCACCACTACTGACCACAACCCACGATTCGGCCTTCGAAAGGTAACAGCCGACAAGGGACTTTCGATTCACGAGCAAACACTCGGGGAGAAATCAACGCTAAGGGACTCATCATTGCGGTTACGCAACGCCGCTGCGAGTGAGTACACTCACTCGATCCTAAGCCTAGCGTACGAGCACCGACATCGGGTCGCACAATTCAAAAGACGCACGACCATAGGCCGTGCGTGCACAATTACACCTAAACACCTCAAATAGGCAAACTAGGCAAAAATCCCAAACCCTAGACCTAAACCTAGGCCTAACATAAACTCAACCCGACGCTAACCCATATCTACGCTACACACCTACCGCGACGCCGTCCTAAATCGGAGGCTACTAGCGGGAGGAATATAATCCTAATTTTCTAACGCGTTCCAACAGGGATTAGGTTAAGGGAAAGTTAAATCAACAAATTTTAATTGCAATAATATATGAAATTACAAGGAATTGAACAAACGAGAGGCCAAACGGCGAAAAGAGGGGAAGCACTTGCCTCGCACGGATCACCAAAAATTTCGCCGGCACAACGGCGCTATGGCGGATTTCCAAGAGCACGAAGGCTCCAACAACCACCCAAAACCTCCAATATAACCTAAGATTGCATTCTAATCATGAAAGGAGGCAAAATATTCCAAAACAATCGAAAATCCAAAATGAAATCAAATTGAAAACATGGAGGAAAGGTTCGATAGCATACCAAGGATCGAAGCTCTCGGCGAGGGGAACTCGGATCCGGGCTCGGATCGGGAAGAGGAGGTCGGGGCTGCCGGCGGCGGGCGGCGGAAGGGGGCCGGCTAGGGCTTTCGTCGGGCTCGCACAGGGAGGGATCGGGAGCCGGCTGCAGTTTTGGGGGCTGCGGTTTTCTGATTATAGGAGGGGGGCGGTTTCTTTTTGATTTAAAGGGGGGGGTTCGGCTGCATCAATAGGGGGTTATGAATTTAATTAAATTCTTATATTATATAATAAACTTAATACCTAATAATTAACACTAAACCTATTTAATATAACCTAAACTCTAATCTCACATTACAACACAATTATAACCTATATAACTTAATCAAATACTAATTACTAACATTCCTATAAAAATCAAAACACGCATAAATACACGCGCTCGCGCACACATACTCAACCCCGCGCGCACGCACACGCGCGCACGAGCATGTACAAAAAATACCGGCACGCACGCGCAAATATTATAACCTCACCCGTACGACACGCACACCGAACAAAAACCACACCGGCTCGCACGAGTCGCGCGCCACGCGACACATGCGCCAAGAGACGTGCCGTCATAGAAAATGACGACTCGCACAAACCAACTACCGCCAAAACGACGCGAAAACGCGACGTCCTCGGATTTCGACCAAAATCGCACCGTAGCTAAATACCCGGGCTACGAGAACAATGGCGAAGTCAAAAACGACTTCCGACGGACAAAACTCGAGCTAACCTCGCCCGAAGCCAAACACGAGAATTCCCTGAAAGGCTCAACCGGGTCTCCAAAACAGACACCGGCTAGCTGGGGAAACCCGCAAACAGGCTAAACCTCTAAGAACACCTAACGAGGTACTCTAACAACGGCTCGAGACGGAAAACGTCAACGTAACGCCGAAAAGGATTTAAATAAATTATCGAAAATTCGGGGGCGTTACAATATCAATACTAATTTAATTTTATTTATTTAAATCATGTAACAATTGTTCTAGTTTACTTTCACTTTTAAATTAATTTAATATTATAAATTATTTTATAAAATTCTTTGCTATGAAATGAATACATACAAAGTGACATTCCCTAAGAGACCATACAAAAGTGCTCCAATGTGTTTTGTTATGTTAAATATTGAATGTTTATAGAGATGTTATGATATTCTTTTGTTACGAGAAGTGTGTGCATGAAATTTGTGTGCACTATGTAGAGTATTTACTTAAGGCATAGTTAAATAATTTCATTTACTTTTAGTTGACATGAGGTGCATGTGTGGTTAACATCTTATACCATTCACGGAATTTGCTAATTTGTATGTAGAGCATACATCAAAGTACAATTAGTACATGGATAAAATCATTACTTGTGCATATAAGTGTCATACAAATGTTTAAATATATAATTAACATATAATGATATCTTAATTAATGTATAAATATACTTATATACTTGTTTATAGGTGACATATATATATATATATATATATACACACACACACACACACAGTATATAAAGAAATAGTTTTAGGGTGTAACCCGGTGGACGAATCAATCCGGTCCGTTCATTCCAATAACCAACGATCCTCGCTCCCTCGCTGCCGTTCGATTCAATCCCTCACAAAATCAGGTTTGAGACAAAAAAACTTACGGCCTCAGCCAGTCGCGCCCCCATGTAAATTTTTTTATTATTTTTTTACCTTTAAAACAAATTATTTAAAATATAAAATAATTTAAAAATTATATAATTGAAAAAAAAAACAAATAAATAGTATAATCTAGTCTGCGAGACAACCCACCCTAGGCGGCCTCTGAAGTGCGCTTGGGGGCGCGGATCGCGTCGGTGGCGCGGATCGCGTCGGTGGCGCTCAGGTACTGTTGAGCGGGACACAGGGGGGCTCATGCAGTTTCACTCGTATATATAAAGATATCCCCTTATAGTGTAATGGTGTGAACCATCAAGGCAAGTGGCAAATTCAGGGGGGTCAAAGGGACACTCGCAGGGGTGGATCTAAGGTGGGCCGGTCCCCCCCCCCCCCCCCCCCCAAAGATTTTTTGTAAAATGAATGCTTAATTTAGATTCCTCTTGTCGATGCAATGAATTTTGAATACTTATACGTCAAAAACTGTGTCCGAATGAGAGAGAAAATAGTCTAGAAATATGGATACATTCAAATAATTTTTTGTCTAAAGATGACACAACAACTAACTAATTTATTAAAATAGGTCATTGTTATATATAGATCGTGTTTGGCTATATACAAACCATGGTTATATACAAATCATATTAATTCAAAACCGACTATCTGTAGACCAAGTTGTTATATACAGACCAATGAAAATTTAAAAAAAAAAAGAATCAAACTTAATTTTCTTATAAGCAGTCATTTAATATTATATTAGAAGAACATGTAGGATATCTTATATTAGCAAACATTTAAAAAAATAGGTAATTCAAGACATAAAACTGTTAAATCCTTCAAAAAATCATGCCGTTCGTTTTCTTCGTCAAGTGAAGCGAACCTGCAATCAATGAATAAATTTTAGATATCCGATTGAATCAAACTCTTTATTACATAAGAATTTAAACTTCAAAAAACAAAACAAAAAATTTATACTTTAGAAGACACCCAAATCTACTACCTCGCATGTTGTGGATATTTGTTGATTTGAAATTTGTACTCGTGCCATGTATTTGTCCTCCCATGTGCTTGCAATTGGATCACGGAACTTTTTCCAAGAAGAAATAATACGAGGTAGTAGACATCCTTCATGCATCACCAAACAATGTGCAAATCATATCAACTCCATTGCTCTAAATTCTAATGATTGACTCTGCAACAATATGCAAATCATATCAACGCATGCCAAACAGACCCCTAAAAACATGACATGGTATTGGCATGTAATGATATTTGACTAATGTAAGAATGCATCTATGAGTTGCATGCATGGGGGGAACTAGCCCTGGACACGGTAGGGCACGTGCCCGACCTCTTTTTCCGCGATCTTCAACGGGGGAGAAGAAATCCCCCTAGCCGTCGCTGCCCGCTGCTCCCGTGCCCTAGCTGCCCGGCTGCTCCCGCTGCTTCCGGCTGGTATTATCTTCTTCTTCTTCTTCACTGATTTCTTAACTGATTACCACTTAAAACCTTTCATTTCTGAACTGATTATCAGTCCAGAAATCTGGAGATTTCTGGACTGAAATCAGTCCAGAAATGAGCATTTCGCATTATATTTTTTTTGTAGTTGATTGGGAATACTCCTCTGGTGTATCTGAACAATATTACCAGCGTCAAGGATAGGTGATTCTCCTTCCTTCTATGGCAAAAAAATTTTTTGGGGACACTGCCCCCCAAACCCCTCGAATTGACAGTATTTAAATTGTGCCCGTTCGACTTCAAAATCCTAATTCCGCCACTGGTTGCATGTGTGAATGTTGGCAAAGGTTTTATCTCACAAGATAAGAACTCCTAACTCAAATTGAAGTTAATCCATCTGGGCATGAATCGAGATCAATTTGAGCTAGCTAAAAACAAATTTTGATTTGGGTACATCAGATCCAATGAATGAGAAGATCTTGAGCCAGGTTCAGATCATCTCGAGATCAAATCATTAACCTTACCATGAAGTAATAGGTGTGTTTGAACTTAAAAAATAAAATGTGTTAATGAGATCCTTCATATATGTCTATCTCATGATTAACATTTTCATGCAGTGAATTAGATGGAGCAAAATCTTATTCGCAAATCTGAAAGAAGTGAGAGGACTTTGATTTAGGAAATCCTGCGTTTAATGAAATTATTGCATATCTTTATGCATGATACACCCTCTTGCCTTTTTGATATATCTTCTGCAGTAAAATCACACAGATGACCCCAACTCCAACAGGAAAAAAGGATGCCCCGAGCGCCACCTTAGTGTTCTCAGTGGCGTTGCTGCTTCCTGTCGAGGGAAGCCAAACACGACGAAGACAACATTAGGGTTCACTGATCCTGCTTTCATGCCAAACACCTCCCTCGACAGGTCGCGAAAGGTCGTAAAACTAGAGAGGGTTAGGGTTTTATCTCTTGCAGGTCGCGAAAGGTCGAGAACGACCGGTTGACGCCGCCGGCCACTGGAAACGGGGTCGTCGGAGTGGAGTTTGTCGCACGGGAGCGGGGCGACGGAAGCGGCTAGGGCAGGAGACGGGTATGCTAAAAGAGAAATGATTTTTATTTTATTTTTTTGGGGGGGGGGAGAGGTTTTTATTTGCTTTTTATATAGTAAAGAAAAAGAGGTAAAAAAACTATATTTTAGGTTTGTATATAGCCAAACATGGTCTATATATAACAATGGCCTTAAAATATTGTGGAGGTGGCTTGTGTAAATTTAGTCGAGATAATTACAGTCTATTTTGACCTCTCCAAGTCTACATTTTTCTTTACTCGTAGCTTCTTCTAAATCTCTGAAAGAAATATCGTCAACTTCAGCACGATACGACATATTTTTTATTCAACACTTGTAATTTTGCTTATTTTTGTAGTGTCACTTTTATTACATCCTAAGAGTACACGAGACCAAATGACCACGTGTTCGGCCTCGAGGCCACACCTGAGGGGTGCACGGCCTCGTGACCTCGCGGCCAAAGGGCGGTGCGGTGGCTCCACTGGTGAGGTGTTTTCGCCATGCGCGGTGCGCATTGCGGTTCGGGGTGGTTTCGTCATATGTAGTCAGTAGGGCTGACATTGGTCAACCCCACATAGCCCCCATGCCCCTGACTAAGTTAGTGAGGGATGTAGGAGTTCTGGCTATCTGCAGCCCTGAATTTCTATAAATTGGGAGTTCCCATATTAGATGCAATAAGAAATAATTTTTTGTTTGTAACCTAATTACAATTTTTGGTATGTGTATTGATCACCAAAAATAATTTATTTGCCTTTTAATTCCCCCCCCCCCCCCCCACACCCCCACCAATCAAACTTCCTGGATCCGCTCCTGGACACTCGCACTCCCTTTTTTTGGGATTTCTTATAAGCTGGCAAAAAATTGGCTATTTGCAGATCAAATTTGATTATTCGTAAACCAAAATTTGGTTATTTGCAAATCAGATTAAGCTACCCCCAAAATTAATTTCCAAATTATGACCCGCGGTCCGCCTACTCACCCCAGCTCAATGTAACTTTTTATTTACTATTGTGTTTAGATTATTTTTATGTGCACCATTAGTTATAATTTTCTTGATCTGTCACTGATCAAGACAATCTTATCCCTCCATTCAATTATATCCTCTTCTTCATGTTTTTATTTAATTAAATAAAAAACTCTCACTCACGATGCCCTTGGGACTGCAATCATGTGTTCGGAGGATTATGAGTGACAGGAGTGTGGTCAAAAAAGTTAAATCTGTCTGTGGGGCAATAATAATTAATTAAATTTCAAGTAAGTTAAATGATGATTTTTCTATATGGTTAATCAATTATTTAATAGTTACACTAAATGAACATTGATAATATAACTTTTAAGGTCAAGGTATTACACCAACCAAATAATGGATGATGAGTAGCTTTTTTCAGCTTTAAATTTCTTTTCATTGTCCCTCCAAGCAATCAATGCATGCAATTTTTTGCCTTCCATCTTACACTATGAAGCAAAAAAAGTATTATTTGAGCAACAATAATATATTGGAGGAAACATGGCCAATATTAGTATGTATTCTCTTATGTACAAGTGTACAACTTTGTTGTATAAAAATGGTTAATATAAAATAATATATAGAAAAATATATCTTAATATATACCATTTCTCATATTTATCCAAGATTTGCTAATATATATATATCTATACCATATTATAAAGAAATATGGTGGTCTGCATATAGCATGAGTTCGAAATTAGAGAGTAATTAGGTGGCCGTCGGATTTCAGATTTTTGATCATGGACCGTTGGATCAAACCAATCCTCTATCCAGACTTTTTTATAGGCCTCTTAAACCTACTCTAGGACAGTCCTAAACCTACTATAGGACAACAAAAAAACTAGCGGACCCGCAACCGGCGAGCCCGCAAACAACCCGCAAGCCCATCCCGCAAAAACCTGCAAGCAAGCCCGCCCGCAAGTCAGCCAACCAACATTACTTCAAATACTAAATGCGGAATATTGAATATATACCCGCAAAAATCCTAAGAATGGAAGGTGTGGGACTAAAACAGGCGGGTGAACAGTTCACCCGTCTGTTTAGGCACGAAAATCAAATTTTTCGGGGCTCAATATGAGGGTCAAGATGACTCCAAAATGAAAAGTGGTCAACATGAAAGTTGTAGATCTCGGCGATCCGAACAACTTTCATGTTGATCACTTTTTGATTTAGAGCCTCCTTGACCTTCGATTTGGGACCCGAAAAGTCTGGGCGGCGAGATTGCTACAGTAAAGGCACGGAAATCAGGAAATATAATAATATATATAAAAAAAACAGCCCAGGTGCGGGCGAAGCCTGCCGGGGGGCGGGCGAAGCCCGCCGTCGCCAGCCGGGTACTGTGGCGCGTGGCCATCGGGCCGAAGGCCCGTGCCTGTCACTCGTGTGTATATATATATATATATATATATATATATATATATATATATATATATATATATATATATATATATATATATATATATATATCCAATTTAAAATTAATTGATTATAATTAGTACTTCTAGTAGCTTATTTTGTATTAACTTATTTATAATAATTGAGAGATTGTTATACTAATTTAAAAGGAAATTGAACTTGGAAGATACTAGAAATGAAATATTGAAGGGAAGAAAACATAAGAATGAAAAAGGTTAGTGATCTCTAATTCCCCCTAGAACTTAATACTTATGATAACAATTATGTCATAATACCTAAGAATAAATTTAAACTGTGTGGGTTCCTCGATTATGATAATTTTTTCTCCAGATAATTAACAACATTAGGTTGAGCAGTTGAAATCACTTTCTAATAGAAACGTCCTAAACTTATTTTATTGATTTGTGAACCCTACTTCACGATTTGTACTCGTCGAGACCAGTAGAAGACAACCACACAAGCAAGAATTGTCAAAGGGGCCCTATACAAGGGGAAGCTCGCAACCACCTCTCTAGGGACACATCTTCACTTTGCCGGCCAACAAGATACACGAACAGACGAACATCGCTTTTGACTTGAGTGGGTCCAAAAAAGATATGTCTAAGCTTAATTCAGCTCAAACTAGACAAAACAAACCAGCCTAACGCAGCCAACGTGAGGCCGACCAACCCCAACAATCAGCTCTTCGAGGTCCGGCCAGCCTTCGATAGTTATGTAGCCTCTGTCCTACTTTTATAGAAGACGTTGCACTTATCTCGCTCATTACCTATCCTTTTACCAAGTTATGAGACAAGGGAACTCCCGTTTGTACTATGTTATCGTCTCTCTGCGCAACAAACTAAAACTCCATGTACGTATATTCGGCTGAACCAATCGAGGAAACATGTGGCAAACTCGCTCCAAGTGATCACATGATTAATGATTTATCCCGAAAGAACACTAAAAATTAAATTGAAGCTTAGGCTATGTTTGGAATGGTTGTGTGATAGTCGTGAATGCAGTGGTTATGAAGTGTGGTTCGTGAACGCCCGGCCTCACCTAAGGAACTTCATCCATCTTTATGTTCAAAACTAGTACTGTTTTTTTGACGGTGGTCATAACTACTGTCATGTCAAACATACATTCTATGATGTTGACATTTTTGTTCGAATTCATAGGAGCAAAAAAGCCGTGTCAAACAAAGCCTTAATAGCATGAACGGAAAAGGAAACAACTTAGAGTAATCAACTAATAAGTAGTATAACTCACCTTAAAAAACTCATCTACCCTGTCCAACCAATCCTCCATATCCATTGAAGTCTTCTCTCCTTTAAATGAAGGACGGCACAACCCTCTAAGGATCCGTTTGGCACGGCATTTTTTCTTCGTGAGTTTGGATAAAAACACCACCATCATAAAATGTATGTTTAACATGACAACAGTTATAACCACCAATAAGAAAAGAGAACTAGTTTTGAACATAAAAGTGAATGTTCTTTTGCTGAGGTCGGACGTTCACGAACTACAGCCATGAATGAAAGATGAACAAGAGTATAAAAACATGGCAAAAGAATCAGTAAATGAATTATAAACCTACTTAAAAATGTGATGAAGTTTTTTTTATGGGTGCTATTATTAGCAAATTCACTTTCGTTTCTAGCACACCAGAAAAAAACAGATTCTGTCATTTTTTGCATTTTTTTTCTGAACCCAAAAATTACTACTAGCAAATCAATCTTGCTTTTTGACAATTTTTGCATTTTTGAATTTTGAGCCCCAAATATTTCTCATTTGAAAAAGTGATCAACATGAAAGTTGTAGATCTTGATGAGATCTAAAACTTTCATGTTGATCATTTTTTTTATTTGAAGACATTTAAGCCTCCAATTTGGGTCCTAAAAAAGACATGCACTGAACGTACAGATTTTCGGCGGGACTTTTTTCGGGGCCCAAATCGGGGGTCTAAACTACTTCAAATCAAAAGGTGTTCAACATGAAAGTTGTAGATATCGACGAGATCTACAACTTTCATGTTTAACACTTTTTGATTTGAAGCCGTTTATGCCCCCCGATTTGACCCCCGAAATATTCACGCCGATCCCGAACGTCTGTACATATGTACGATGTAACTTTTTTCAAGGGTCAAATCAAGTGTCTAAAGTGCTTCAAATCAAAAAATATTCAACATAAAAATTATATATCTCGACGAGATCTACAACTTTCATGTTGAACACTTTTTGATTTGAAGCCGTTTATGTCTCTGATTTGGCCCCCGAAAAAAGTCACGCCAATCTCGGGTGTCCGTACATATGTACGACGTAACTTTTTTCAGGGGCAAAATCGGGGGTCTAAAGTGCTTCAAATCAAAAAGTATTAAACATGAAAATTGTAAATCTCGTCGAGATCTACAACTTTCATGTTGAACACTTCTCATGAAATTGTACGTATAAGACGCAGTTCAAAGTACGTATATATTCTTATATACACTTAACTCGTATATACAACACATTCTTATAGGAATCAGAAATCAAATATATTTTCAAACCGACCGATATTTTGTTTAAATATTTTGATGCAGATAATGATATTTTGTTGAAAAAAGAGTTTTGGACATACTAAACATTTGCGGTATTTTGACTCATCTATAATGCTAACATAAGTGGTTGAATGAATACATTTGAAATCATTTGTAATATCATTATATGCAGCGGGTTATTTTGAAAGAATGAATGTTTTAAACAAAATTTAATTTTTTTTTTTAAAAATTATGGTGATTTGCTAGTAATAAAATGATTTTCAAATAGCCATTTTGAAAAATGAGGGTTTGCTAATAGTAATGATTTGCTAGAAACCAAACTGGATTTGCTAGTAACAGCACCCTTTTTTATTATTACACCCAGTCCCGAATGTTGTCCGGACAATCTTCCTACGGCCTCTTTCACCTCTTGATGGTTTCTTTTTACTTGCTCCGGCTCTACATGAAAAAGTGTAATACAATTGGTGCGGATCCAAAATTTAGAAAATTTCTCAACGAGGAGCAAAACAAATGTAAATGCCAAGTGTCTGAGTCTTCAGTTTTTCTTTATGGCCTTGTTATCCTCTAAGGTCAGTTAGCATTAGGGGTATAAGTCGGAATCAATCGAACTGTCCAACAAAATCAAACCTAACCAAATCACATAGTTCAGTTTGGTTTTAGTAGGCAGTGGTTCAATCACAGTTCCAATTTTTGAAAAATCATGTGATTAAGTTCGGTTTCGCGGTTTTGATTGTGAAATCAAATCGCCGAACCAAACCACATCAAACCATATGGATATTAAATTATAAATTTTTTACTTATATAGATAATTATAAATAATTTAGGAATCATTAGAAATTCTTCAATTTAAATTTTAAGTTCTTCTATCCGACTTCCGATCTTTTTCCTGTTTTATGTTTCTTCAATTTATGCTTTGATTTTTCTCAAGTATATGCCTCAATTTATGCTTTAGTCTTTAATAGTTAATTTATTAGCATAATTTTTTTCCTATAGATAATAGATCTACTTCAAAAATTTTTGCTTCTTGCTTCTTCCATTACCCCTAAAATCATATAACACTTCTTACTTCTTCTAGTCTCCCTAAAATCATAACCATTTCTTGCTTCTTCCAACCCCTAAAATCATATTCAAATGTAACAAACTATCTAGGGCTTACATTAAAATTTTACAGTTTTTATATGTTTCTATTATCAAAAAATTTAAACCACTCAAATCAAACCGAAGCAAATCAAACTATACAATTCAATTCCATTGGTCTTCGCGGTTCGATTTGATTCCAGATTTTCAAAACCACAAGGATGTGATTTTTTTTTGCTAAAAAACCCAACTGTTACATTCCTAACTAGCATGTAAAATTGGACTCTAATATGGCCTTTGCTGTAAAGACATAACTTGCTCTTGATAGATTTAATTTAGCACGTGCGGGAATAATAATAATAATAAGTATGCTAAATTCAAATTAATTAATGAACAAAAGTCCCTGGATAATTTTTTTTGTAGATATTATGTATAAATACATTATAATACCACCAAGTTATGAAAACTCAGCGTATAATCATATGATTACATCATGAAAACTACCTGTTCTAAAATTGAGTTACAGAAGGCATATCAGCAGGAGGCCTCGGCATTATTATGATGATGATCACAGTGAGAGGCTATTTCCACAGCTTCCGGAGCGACATGTTCTTCTCCGTCTCCTTCTTCATCACCTTAGCCACCGCCATCTCGAAATCGTCCTGGGTGACGTGAACCCGCCGCTCTCTCAGCGCAAACATCCCTGCTTCTGTGCAAACCGCCTGAACCACCCAACAATCAAATCAATACCTCCGGGTCTTAAATCAATCGAATCCTCGGTTGATCCGACGGTGAATTGGGGAGCGGAATGTTACCTTGAGCTCGGCGCCAGAAGCGCCGTTCATCTTTTTGGCGATCTTCTTCAAGTCAATTCCGCGCATCAAGTTCATCTTTCTTGAATGAATCTTCAAGATATCCCAGCGGGACTGCAAATCCCACACACACACGCAATTAGTAATTTCATGTCACTAAAAGGGCTTTTTGGCACATTGCACCCCCATTTGCATTTGTTATGGCAGTTGCACTCAGGCTTAAATTTAAAGTTTTTTTTGGTCCAGATGAGGCCAAAATTCCTTATATTCAAGGGGCTATGCCTGAAGAATTTGGGGGCGCTATGAAAGAATCAGGTGTATATATTTATTGGTAAGGAAGCTGAACGAAAATACCCCTCATTACAATCCCCTAAGGTGCAAAGTGCCAAAATAAATGCAAATGGGAGATGCAAAGTGTCATATTTAAAATTTTGGAGTGCAAAGTCCTAAACATGAGCAAATGAGGGAGGGGGTGCAATGTGCCAAAATTAGAACATTGCAAGGAGATTTCTGAAATTAGAACGCATGCCTCTTCGTTAGGGTTAGGAAACTCGATTTTTCTATCAATTCGGCCGGGTCTGAGTAGAGCTTGATCCAAAATATCAATCCTATTCGTGGCCATCAGAACCTAACAGAAGAAAATAATGGAGAAATTGTTAGAATTGATCACTAAAATTGACAACATTTTTATATAGAAAAAAAAATCCATTAACAAAATCAAAGATATATAGAGTTACTTTGATCTTATTTGAAGCTTCGAATCCATCCAACTGATTTAGAAGTTCAAGCATGGTCCTCTGCACCTCGCTATCGCCGTTGCCGGATCCCGATTCCATTCTGGCAGATCCGATGCTATCAATTTCATCCATGAAGATGATGGATGGAGCATGTTCCCTGTAATTTAGGAATGCAAGAAAACAAATGTCAGATTCTCATGTAGGATTAATTAGTGAGACATACTCCCTATTTGTTTGAAATTACAAGATTCTGCCTACCCTATTAACATACATTACAAGTCCATCCCCCCTAAAGGGCTGTTTATTATACTACAAATTAACAATGTAAACTCATAGAGGAGGTTTTCGTAATTTCAAAAGGTAAAAGAGAGGTTCCCGAAGTCCAAGCAATTAACCCTTCTTATGTTTTCAAAGAGTTTGCTCAACTATATTTATGCACGATGAGGCACAGCAGGTTTTCTTCTGCTGCTTCTGCAATGAAATTAAACACGGACGAAATAAGAAAAACAAGAATCGCGACTCGCGAGTATTATACCTTGCCATAACAAATAGTTCTCGAACCATTCTCGAGCCCTCTCCGATGTACTTTTGAACCAATTCGGAGCCAGAAACCCTAATGAAGGTGCAGTCGGTATGATGCGCAACAGCCCTCGCCAGTAAAGTCTTTCCAGTCCCTGGTGGCCCATACAGCAGAACTCCCTAGAAAGGAAATATTCACTAGTTAGTCAATCAACATACCAAAAATAATAATAACTATGTAGATCATGTACAGACCCAATACCTTTGGTTGAGCTATTCCAAGGCTCTCAAACAACTCTGGATGTTTGATTGGAAGCTCAATAACCTGTATAGAAGAACCATCATAGACAGTCAAAAGACCAAATAATATTCTTGGCAGTAAGGCTCCGTTTGGCGTGACGGTGGCAGTCGTGAGCATGGTGGTTGTGAATTGATGTTCGTGAACGCCCGGCCTCCCCTAAGAAACTTCATCCACTTTTATGTTCAAATTAGTTCTCTTTTCTTGGTGGCGGTCACAAACATTGTCATGCCAAACATGCATTCAATGACGGTGCCATTTTTGTCCAAACTCATTGAAGCAAAAAATGCCATCCCAAACGGAGCCCAGGTCTCACTTAATAAGTATTTTTATATATGATCATCAATGAGCTTAATTTAACCAAAAATATCACATAGTAATATCATAATAGACTTACTAACCTCCTTTATTTCTTTGATTTGCTGGTCAAGCCCGCCGATCATATCATAAGTAGAATCAGGAACCTTTTCAACTTTCATGAGATTGACTAAAGGATCTACTTTGCTGGGTAGGATCAAGTGAAGCACATAGCTATCGTTGCGAAGAGCGACTCTAGTTGATGGCGTGATCTTTGTTATGTCAATGCTTTTATCCACATCGACAACGTATTTTCCTTCAGGATGAACCTGAAAACCAAATCAAATTTTAGTTTTCCATTCATAAGAGATTCATGAGGCTTTTTGAACATTTTCATATTTCTTTATTTTTCTTCGACAAAGTTCATGGAGAGAATAAACTGCTGCAATAAACAGTCAATTTAGCAGCTAACGAGTATGTCCATAAAATGAACTCCGGATACTTAAATATTGTGAATCATTGGCAGCCAGTAAAACATCAATAATTGCATCCGTATAAAATTGAATCATAGATGGAAAACAAATTATAGATCAATTAGGAGTTCAGGTTGTTGGAATTTATTTATTAATATTTTTATGTGATGCAACCTGTGTCGCGTCGTTTTATTATTTTTATCGCATGTGTCTTTTATTATTGTAGCGCACGTTTTTGCGCAATTTTTGAATTATTGTGTAGCGTAGAGTTGTATCGCGTACGTTATTAGCGTTTTTTTGTAATTTTGTATCGCGCATATTGTTCGCGCAATTTTGATTTGGCGCATTGGTGTGACCGGCCAACGTGACCCTTAATGCATAGGTCCGTTAATTAGGAGAAGGTTAGTTTAGAGCAAGCTTAGGCATTTAAAAATATTTCTGTTACAAAATCTCCCCCCCCCCCCCCCCCTTGTGAGGCCTATGTTAAAATCTCATACTTTGTCCACTTGGAAGAGTTCTGCCAGCCCATTCCCCAAAAGCCCACTAATTCCTCCAAAACCTTGGCCTATTAAAGCAAACCCCTCCTCTAACCCTAGGTCAGCTTGGAAAAATTGAAACTGAAGCGAGAAATTTTTTCTCTGGTTTGGTTTCCTCTCCAGCCGCACATCCCGATATCCCCTTCCCGTTCTTCTTCTCCCGTCGAAGTTGCCCGACGCCCCTTCTCCCGTCTTTTCCTCCACGTCCAGCTCCAGCGCCGCTCCTGGAGCCCCTTCCAAGAGTCGGCGAGCTCTCCTCTGCCAGTCCCAGAGCCGATATTGCCTTGGTCGTCGCTCAAGCCACCGCCAGTCGTCTTCCCCGACGAGGTCATCTCCTGACGCTCCGTTCGCCGTCGTTTTCACTGCCTGAAGCTTCTCCAGCCGCCGTCGAGCCCGCCCGGGCCTTCTTTGGGACTGTCGACGGCCCCAACTCCCTCCTCCAGCGGATTCATCTCCCTCCAGCAACCCTTCGACCTGCCAACCACCTTCTCTTCTCTTCGGCCTCTGTTTGGTGAAACCGTGTCCGAACCCAAACCCTATGGTATACCTCTAATCTCCCTCACTTGCAATCTCTAGTAAATTTTAATGCCGATATTATAAATGAGTAGTTGATTATTGTGAGCTTGCCCTACTAATCGTATCTTTTAATTACCGTTAATGTCATTCCTGTGTTGCCACCCACTTGATTGCTAAGCTTTTGGAATTAGTTTCATAACGATGTATGTTCGTGTGGTAGCATTTACGTTCGTGTACGACGCTTAGGGTCGTTTTATTTCGTTAGAAATATCCCGCGAATGTTTCCCGCGACACAAATAATTTAAATACGTCGCAATATTATTTTCAAAACTACAACTATAGATATTAAATAACATCAGTTTTGTGTGGCTGCTGGGATATCTAACTCCTATCGTGGGATAGCCGAGCGCCGGTCGTCTTCAACTTCTAGGTTTGGTTTTTTTTGTTTTCGTTTAAAAAAAAATGACGAGTGATTTAGATGCGCGCATTAAAGCATTGATGAAAGATGTTGAGTGCGTCACTGCTGATGTCCGACAGAATTTGCGTGGGTTGTTCACCTCTGTTCACAACCTGGAGGTGACAATGCACACGCATTATGTTGCTCCTGCATACCTCCACAAATCCTATCACATAGTGGAACCCGAGGTTCGGTGCCTCGTTAGTCCCCCACATCTCGTCAGTTGCACGACGAGCACTTTAGCTCCACCCACTCCCGCTGTGACGCTTACTTCAGTCGAGGAGTTTCTTCCGGAGCCCCTGCTCCAGGAAGAAAATTTTCCTCCTATCTTTATCACCCCGACTGATGTCGCGACTCCACGTGTCTCCACTACAGCTCTCCCTTCAGTCGAGGATGTTCTTCCTGAGCCCATGCTCCAGGAAGAAGAGCTTCTTCCTATTTTTACCACCTTGACTGAAGTCGTGTCTCCACCTGTCTCCGTTTTAGCACCCCCTTCGATCGAGGAGGTTCTTCCCGAGCCCCTGCTCCAGGAAGATGAGTTCTTTCCCTCTCATTCCTTCCTCCCGATTGACATGGTGTGTCCACTTTCCCCCACTGACTCACATCCTTCAGCCGCCGAGTTGTTTCCTGAGTCCCCACTCCAGGGAGGACTTACTAGTGATGTGTCACTCACCTCGGTTGACACTTCATCGCTTTCTCTTCTCCCAGCGGAGCTGGTTAGTGATGAGACCCTCATCTTGGGTGACACAAACTCGTGCGCCTTTGGTCCTGACGTTCTTAGCACACTACCGCCACAAACCCTTGCGCCCACAGACATTGTGTTTGGTGGTCCCTCACCTGTGTCCCTTGAGTTGCCACCCCATATTGATTTTGTTTTTGGCGAGCACGCATTTGGCCTACATCACTTCTCTTTAGATATAAGACAACATGTTGCACCACCACGTCACTACCGTCTACGTTCTGATGCTTATAGGTTTAGTAGTCTCGAGAGAATCGAGACAATACTTAGATTTTTTTCTCCTCATCGGGACATCCGCTTCAAAGGTTTTCTATGGAAAATTTTTCACGGTCTAATTGGGGCCTTCTTAAAATTTTGTGATTCGAGTGGGACGTTAGCAGGTGAAACTAGGACGATATTCGATCCGGGTCTAGCAGACGTTCGTAGATGTCTATCGGACGAGAGTATGCTGCGTTATGAGTTTACTGATTCCACGGGCTGATTCCACTTGCTTCCTGTTCCCCCTACTGCCACATGTTTTCCCCGCACACCGCCCCTGTCATCCTCTGATAGCTTTAATAATTACTGTTTATTTAAATATTGAGCATGAAATTTTGACTAATGGATTGCGAGTTTTTGGGATAAGAGGTTACTTGCAGGTTTTGGGTTGCAGTCATGGCATCAGCAGGACAGTATGCAGCATCTCTTCGATCGAGACTTGAATTTCTACTTGCAAGTTACATCGAGTCTCGTCGGGGTCGAGCTCTTTCAACCCCGGGAGAATTGATGCAACTCGCGTCGCGTCGTTTTATTATTTTTATCGCATGTGTCTTTTATTATTGTAGCGCACGTTTTTGCACAATTTTTGGATTATTATGTAGCGTAGAGTTGTATCGCGCACGTTATTAGCGCTTTTTTGTAATTTTGTATCGCGCATATTGTTCGCGCAATTTTGGTTTGACGCGTTGGTGAAACCGGCCAACGTGACCCTTAATGCATAGGTCTGTTAATTAGGAGAAGGTTAGTTTAGGGCAAGCTTAGACATTTAACTATTTTACTTAAATATTTCTGTTACAAAATCTCCCCCCCCCCCCCTTGTGAGGCCTATGTTAAAATCTCATACTTTGTCCACTTGGAAGAGTTCTGCCAGCCCATTCCCCAAAAGCCCACTAATTCCTCCAAAACCTTGGCCTATTAAAGCAAACCCCTCCTCTAACCCTAGGTCGGCTTGGAAAAATTGAAACTGAACCGAGAAATTTTTTCTCTGGTTCGGTTTCCTCTCCAGCCGCACATCCCGATATCCCCTTCCTGTTCTTCTTCTCCCGTCGAAGTTGCCCGACGCCCCTTCTCCCGGCTTTTCCTCCACGTCCAGCTCCAGCGACGCTCCTGGAGCCCCTTCCAAGAGTCGGCGAGCTCTCCTCTGCCAGTCCCATAGCCGATCGTGCCTTGGTCGTCGCTCAAGCCACCGCCAGTCGTCTTCCCCGACGAGGTCATCTCCTGATGCTCCGTTCGCCGTCGTTTTCACTGCCTGAAGCTTCTCCAGCCGCCGTCGAGCCCGCCCGGGCCTTCTTTTGGCACTGTCGACGGCCCCAACTCCCTCCTCCAGCGGATTCAGCTCCCTCCAGCAACTCTTCGACCTGCCAACCACCTTCTCTTCTCTTCGGCCTCTGTTTGGTGAAACCGTGCCCGAACCCAAACCCTATGGTATACCTCTAATCTCCCTCACTTGCAATCTCTAGTGAATTTTAATGCTTATATTATAAATGAGTAGTTGATTATTGTGAGCTTGTCCTACTAATCGTATCTTTTAATTACTGTTAATGTCATTCCTGTGTTGCCACCCACTTGATTGCTAAGCTTTTGGAATTAGTTTCATAACGATGTATGTTCGTGTGGTAGCATTTACGTTCGTGTACGACGCTTAGGGTCGTTTTATTTCGTTAAAAATATCCCGCGAATGTTTCCCGCGCCACAAATAATTTAAATACGTCGCAATATTATTTTCAAAACTATAACTATAGATATTAAATCACATCATTATGTCTGCAAACGTACACCCCAACCCTTCTCCATTTTATTCATGGCGGGTTGTTGAGGTCGGACCTCTATCCCTTGACCTCCTTTATGAGGGATTTTATTCATCTCCTCATACCCAACTTCAGTGAAGTGGTATGAGGAGATGAATAAAATCCCTCATAAAGGAGGTCAAGGGATAGAGGCCCGACCTCAACAACCCGCCATGAATAAAATGGAGAAGGGTTGGGGTGTGCATCTGCAGACATAAAAATATTAATAAAATAAATTCCAACATAAAGTGCACTTTATGTTGAAATTTATTTTATGTCTACAGACATACACCTCGACCCTTTTCCATTTTATTCATGGCGGGTTGTTGAGGTCGGGTCTCTATCCCTTGACCTCCTTTATGAGGGATTTTATTTATCTCCTTATACCCAACTTCACTGTTGTTAGAGTTAGTATTTTACTATATGTTGAGTTTAGTCCCACACCGTCTATCGGTATTGGGTATCTGGTTGTAATCCTATATAAGGCCCCTTGAGGATGAATAAAACTTGCACCTTCTATTTTCCTTTCTCATTTCTACATGGTATCAGAGGAGGTTCTGTGACCTAAATTTTTTTTCCCGTTTCCCTCTCCCGGTCCCGACCAGTGCTTCTTCCCCGACCTGTCCCTCCACGACTTCGGCTGCTAGGGCTCACGGGAATTCCTTTCCCCCTCGCTCTCGTCGACGGAATCGTCGCTTAATTCCGAGACGAGAGCGGGACCTTCTCCCGTCGTGCCGACGACAGATTTCGCCGCCGCTGCCCTGTGCGGCTTTCGTGAACGACATCGACGATCCCGTCGGCTCCCATTTGCATCGTCGACGCCGACGCCTCCTCCGGCTTCCTTAATCGACACTGACGCCTCCTCCGGCTTCCTTAATCGACACTGACGCCTCCTCCGGCTTCCTTCATCGACACCGACGCCTCCTCAGGCTTCCTTCATCGACACTGACGCCTCCTCCGGCTTCCTTCATCGACATCGACGGCTTCTCCGTCAAAACTTCTCTCTCGACGCCTCCGACTTCTGTCTGCACCCGCTGTAGCTCTCTTCTTCTCCGTTGTTGGATGCTGCTCTGCCGCTGCTTCTCCGGCCTGCTGCTGCCGCAGCTGCTTCTTCTCCGGCTGCCAGGTGCTGCTTCCTCTCCGTGTTGCTGCTGCTCATCTTCTTCGGCCTGCTGCTTCTTCTCCGGCTGCTCTGCGAGCCGTGCTTCTCCTCCGCTGCTGTCGTGTTACTCCTTCGTGCCGACGGATGCTTCCTTCTTCTTCAGATCCAGCCCGGCCCGTAGGGTTTAACATTTAATTTTTTTAAAGTTGTTGTTTGTGGTTGTTGTGTTGCGTCTCTATGATTTCCGCCTTCTTGCACGTGATCTACGTGAGGGGGAGTGTACGTCACGGCCTCTAGGCGTAGTCTATACCTTCATGCACGTATTCCACATGAGGGGGAATGTTTGTGATATTGGCGACTCGGATGCTTCTTTCCCGACTCCTGCCTTAGCCACACCCGGCCCCTAGGTATAACCTATGTCTTCTTGCACATGATCCACATGAGGGGGAGTGTTTGTGATCACGGCGACTCGGATACTTCTTTCCCGACTCCTGTCTTAGTCACACATGGCCCCTAGGTTGATTTCATATGTTGTTTTTGTCTCCTCGTCGTTTTCTCTGGATTTGGTAGGGTTGGTTTGGTCTTGCGTGGTTGACCTAGTTTCCGCTCCGAGTGTATCCAGCGTGGTCATGGTCGGTTTTGTGGACCAACGTCGTGTGGTTCTTGCCCGGTTGAAGAATCCCCGGTGACACGCGGTTGGGCCTCGGTGGCTGTTGTTATGTTCCATGTTGCCAACCTTCTTTTACCTTCCATTTTATGTTGTGTTCAAGCTTGAGGGGGAGTGTTAGAGTTAGTATTTTACTATATGTTGAGTTTAGTCCCACACCGTCTATCGGTGTTGGGTATCTTGTTGTAATCCTATATAATGCCCCTTGAGGATGAATAAAACTTGCATCTTCTATTTTCCTTTCTCATTTCTACACAGGTACACAGCAATATATGCACGGTCCGAATAAAAATGAAGATATTGCAATTAAGGTAATGAACTGAAAGAGAACATAGGGAAGGAAATCAAAATTAATATTGGCTAAAATACCAGGGACTATTAAACTCTTCAAATTGCTTGTTTGCACTACAAGCTTCAGCCACATTCGTGTACCCAATAAACTTTGTGCACTAATGTTCTGTTTGGGACAGATGGGCCTTTGAACTGTAGCAGTGTGAAATTGTGATAGCAAATGTAGTGGTGAATGTGTTTGAAACTTTCATCACAACTATTTTTTGCCCAAATTCAACTTTCATGGGTTCGGACATTCATGATCAGTAAAATTTGACCGCATAAGGATAATTGTGGTGTTCTTTTGGCTTAAAACTTCATTTTAGAAAAATAGCAATTGTGTCCGCACCTATCTAAACTCTACTTATGTTTTTCATAACTGTATTCGCAACAGTCACCGCTCCCCCAAACAAGGCCTAAGTAACTCTATCAAACGTTCAAAAACAAAAAGTACTAACCACTTCTAGAGTAAAGTACTAACCACTTCTAGAGTAAAGTACTAACAGTTAAATATATCTATTGTTATTTTTGTTTTTTTCAGCCTATATATATATGTAAGCCCGGTTTAGGGCGAACATGATTATTATCGATCGATTCTACTTGGTATCAGAGGACAGGAACAGCCGCTCGCTCGCCTCATCCGCCCGTCGCTCGCCCATCGCCGCTCGCTCGCCCGCCCGTCGCCGCTCGTTCGCTCGCCCGCCCGTCGCCGCTCGTTCGCACGCCAGCCCGTCGCCGTTCGTTCGCACGCCCACCCGTCACCGCTCGCCCGCACGCCCGCTCCGACCGCAGGCCGCTCCGCTTCGCACGCCCGGTTTAGGGCGTGATCGGAGGGCGTTTTGCCCTCCATGGGGGCTGCCGGAGATGCCTCCATTTCTTCCTCGGGTGTTCTCTTCGGCTTTCAGATCTAGCCCACACCCGTAGGATGTCTTCCTTTTCCACTTGAAATCATTGTTCTCCGCTATGGATGCTCAATCCACTTTGTCTCCTGCTTCTCAATCCGGTGCTCTTCCCGGTTCCCCGGCCACCCGATCAGATACTTTGCATAGTCCCTTGGGTGATCCTCCTCGGAGTCATGGCTAGTCCTTGAAGATTACTACTGTTGCCTTGGATGGCACAAATTACCTGGAATGGTCCAGGGCGGCTCAACATGCGATTCGCAGCCACCAGTTATATGGCCTTATCGATGGTACTATCGTTGAGCCATCGCGTTCTGATCCCTCATGGCGCAAATGGGATGCGGGCAATTCCTTGGTCGTCTCGTGGCTTCTTCATTTGATGTCTCCTCAGGTGTATCGGAGTTATATGTTGTTGGACTCTGCATACGATATTTGGACGCGAGCCCGTGATACTTACTCCCAGGCAGACAGTTCGATGCAGGTATATGAGCTCACTCGCCGTGTTCTGGAACTGAGACAGGGAACTATGCCCGTGGCTGCCTACTATTCTGAGTTTGAGCGCCTCTATCAGGAGTTGGATTTCTTTAATACCTTTACTGCAGCCTATACGACTGATGCAGTGGCTCTTCAGAAGGATAAAGACCGCTTCCGTGTTCGACTGCATGTTCTCCATCGTGAGCCTCTTCCCTCCCTTCGGGAGGCATTCAGCATGCTCCTCAGTGATGAGAACCGTCGCCGCACTCTTGGACTTACTACTGACCACTCTGCGCTCGCTGGGCTTTCTCGCGGCTCCCCTCCTGTTTGCAGTCACTGCGTGAAAAAAGGCCATCTCAAAGACTCCTGTTTTCGCCTGCATCCGCACCTTGCCCCATCCGGTCGAGGTTCTGGTACTCGTGGTAGAAGTGGATATCGTGGAGGTGGTCGTTCTTCTGCTGACCATATTCAGTCTTCTGCACACTCTACTGAGGTTCTGGAGGCCACCTCTGGTGGGTTGTCTGCGGCCGAGTTAGAGGCCTTCCGCCGCCTGTTGCGCTCCCACACTGACTCTACTTCGGCTTCCTCTCACGCTGTTGTTGCCACTTCAGGTCTGTCCAGTGCTCAGGTTGTCTTCCACACCTTCTGAGTGGATCATCGATTCAGGTGCGACCGAACACATGACCGGTTCTGCCTAAGGTTTTACCTCCTATACTCCCCTCTCTGGTCGTGATAAGGTTATTGCTGCCAATGGCTCTCTCTGCCATTGCTGGCAAAGGGACAGTCTCATGTTCTCCTGACCTATCACTTTCCTCTGTTTTGCATGTCCCTTCTTTTCCCCGCAATTTACTCTCTATTAGTCACTTGACTAACTCATTACACTGTTCTGTGACATTCTTTCCTGATGTTTGTGTTTTTCAAGATCTGGCTACGAGGCGGACACTTGGCAGTGGTAGGAATGTTGGCGGCCTGTACTTGCTGAACCAATCTTCTCCCAGTGCTCTCTCTTCCACCAGATCTCCGACTCTTGATGATCTTCGACGATGGCATCAGCGCCTTGGCCACCCTTCTCCCTTATATCTTACTAAATTGTTTCCTGTCTTTCATCATTTACTTCAGTCTTTTGTTTGTGATGCGTGTGAACAGTCTAAACATGTTCGTCGGCGTTCTACTCATTTGTCTGTTCCGAGTCTGTATCCATTTGATGTTATTCACTCTGATGTTTGGGGTCCATCCCGTGTTCTCTCTTTATCTGGCTATAAATGGTTTGTAACGTTCATTGATTGTTACTCCCGCACTACTTGGCTTTATATGCTTAAAAAGAAAAGTGACGTTTTTTTGTGCTTTCAAAAATTTCATAAGATGGTGGTCCAACAATTCGGCGGCAAAATACGCGTGTTGCGTAGTGATAATGGTGGAGAATATGATGATCGTGGTGCCTTTGGGGCCTATCTTACGGACCATGGCATCATTCATCAAACTACGTGTGTCCACACCTCCACTCAAAATGGGGTGGCCGAACGAAAGAATAGGCAGTTGCTGGAGGTGGCCCGGTGTTTACTTCTTTCTATGCACCTCCCTAAATCCTACTGGGGGGATGCTATTCTTACAGCCGCGCATCTCATTAACCGACTTCCGTCCCGTGCTCTCTCGTTTGCTACGCCCCTCTCTCGTCTCGAAAAAACGCACATTGTCCATACTTCTCATCTTCCCCCTCGTATCTTTGGCTCTGTGTGTTTTGTTCATGTCCATAGCCCGCATCGTGATAAACTCGATGCGCGGTCTCTTAGATGTGTTTTCGTTGGTTATTCTTCTACCACCAAAGGGTATCGGTGTTATCACCCTCCGACACGTCGGTACTATTGTACTGTCGATGTCACCTTTCGTGAGGGAGAGTCGTACTTTGATCCTCGTCAGGGGGAGATGACTAGCACTGGTGACGAGCTGATCGACTCCCCGCTCCCTATTATTGACACTCATCCTATTCCTCCACCTGCTCCCGTTCCTTCCACCTCCGCTCCTCCGATAATATACACATACTCTCGTCGTCCTACGACTGTTGAGCAAGTGTAGACTGAAGATGTTTCACCAGTACCGCTGCCTGTCTCCAGCCCAGATTTTGATGATGACCTCCATATTCCTCTTGCCCGTCTCATAGGTAAGAAGGGTAGCACTAATCACCCCATTGCCAACTACATTCGTTATGATCACCTTTCTCAGGCACATCAAGCCTTTATTTCTTCTCTTTCATCTATTGTTATCCCTAAGACATGGCAGGAGGCTGTTCAGATACCTGAATGGAAAACGGCAATGGAGGAGGAACTGCGTGCCTTGGACAAGAATAAAACGTGGCAGCTGGTGAGCCTTCCTCCAGGGAAGCGAACGGTTGGATCTCGTTGGGTCTACACAGTTAAACAAAACCAAGATGGTGTAGTGGAGCGGTACAAAGCTCGTTTGGTGGCTCAGGGATATACCCAGGCTCAAGGTATCGACTACCAGGAGACCTTTGCTCCTGTTGCGAAGATGAACTCTATCCGCGTGCTTTTCTCGGTTGCTGCAAGCCGTAGATGGGAACTACTTCAGCTCGATATCAAGAATGTTTTTTTGAATGGCGATCTGGAGGAGGAAGTTTATATGGATATTCCACCGGGCTCTGTTATCAAAGGGTCCAAGGGAAAGGTGTGCCGGGTTCTAAAATCCCTGTACGGTTTGAAACAGTCTCCGAGAGCGTGGTTTGGACATTTTTACAAGTTCATGCTTCAACTTAGATACACTCAAAGTCATGCTGACCACACACTCTTTATTAAGAGAAAGGGTGCCCAGGTCTCTATTCTTATTGTGTATGTGGACGACATTATCATTACCGGGGACCACTTGGAGAGGATTACTTACCTGAAGGAGCAACTGAGCAAAGAATTTGAAGTTAAAGACCTGGGAAAGTTGAAGTATTTTTTGGAAATTGAAGTGGTGCGGTCTCGACAAGGGATTTTCATCTCCCAAAGAAAGTATACTCTGGATCTTCTTGAAGAAACTGAGATGCTTGGGTGTGTACCCGTGGACACACCTATTGAGGCTAATCACAAAATTGATGCAGATGCTAGTGGAGAAAAAGTGGATGCCTCAAAATATCAACGTTTGGTTGGACGTCTCATATACTTGTCCCATACTCGCCCTGACATTACGTATGTTGTGGGAGTCCTAAGTAGGCATATGCACTCTCCTTCCGTTCGCCATCAGCAGGTGGCCTTTAGAGTGCTGCGGTATCTCAAAAAGACACCAGGTCGTGGGGTCCTTTTCAAAAACGGCCAATCACTAGAAGTTGAAGTGTTTACAGATGCTGATTGGGCCGGTAGCCAAGACGATAGAAAATCAACCACGGGGTACTGCACCTTTGTGGGAGGCAACCTCGTTTC
Source organism: Platanthera zijinensis (assembly GCA_039513925.1). Classification (NCBI taxonomy): domain Eukaryota; kingdom Viridiplantae; phylum Streptophyta; class Magnoliopsida; order Asparagales; family Orchidaceae; genus Platanthera; species Platanthera zijinensis. The sequence goes on along the minus strand of CM077095.1, from coordinate 144,781,133 downwards.
ATGGAGGAGCAAGAAGCAGAATGTGGTAGCCCGGTCAAGTGCAGAGACAGAGTATAGGGCTATGGCACAAGGTGTTTGTGAAGGATTGTGGTTGAGGACTCTTCTTCGTGATATTGGTCTCCAAGGGAACAACCCTATCATGATCTACTGTGACAACAAAGTTGCCATCAGTATTGCGCACAATCCAGTGCAACATAATAGAACCAAACATGTGGAGGTTGATAGACATTTCATCAAGGATCACCTAGACAAAGGAAATATTTGCACCCCCTTTGTGAACTCATTCGATCAGCTTGCGGACGTCTTCACCAAGGGTTTATGCAGCGATAACTTCAAGGATAGCACAAACAAGTTGGGAATGATCAATATTTATTCCCAACTTGAGGGGGAGAGTTAAATATATCTATTGTTATTTTTATTTTTTCGGCCTATATATATATGTAAGCCCGGTTTAGGGCGAACATGATTATTATCGATCGATTCTACTCTAACCACTTCTAGAGTAAAGTACTAACCACTTCTAGAGTAAAGTACTAACCACTTCTAGAGTAAAGTACTAACCACTTCTAGATAAAGTAGACCGGAGTCTCGGGGCAATTTTTAAATAAGTAAATTCGGAGATGATTTGGGTGTTTTCGACTCGAGTCTCTTTTCGTTCTTTTATCTCGGGCCAATCAAACGGTAAAACTATTAACCAAGATTTCAAGAATGAAACTCTAGCGGTTGCGGTTTGAACCTGTAGAAAGAGATATGCAAGAGAGAGAAAATCACTCCTTTTTGTATTAGTATTCAAAGTATAGGAATACATACACTTATATAGAGGTAGATAGAGGGAGAGATATCTACTTTTACAATGTGGGATTAAAGGAGCTATATATGGGCCAATATACATGGGCCAATACACATGGGTCTCCCAAATTGGCTAATTCTATTTTATCTTTAACACTCCCCCGCAAGCTGGAGCGTACAAGTCATAAGCGCCAAGCTTGGATAAAAACTGATAGTACAAAGTCTGAGAGAGAGCCTTGGTGAAGATATCAGCAATTTGACTAGAGGCCGAGACATGTTCCAATATTATCTTCTTTGATTGAACCTTCTCCCGAATGAAGTGACAGTCAACTTCAATATTCTTTGTGCGCTCATGAAACACCGGATTCTTGGCAATATGTATGGGCGCTTGACTATCACAGAGCAGGGTAGCAGGAGAGGAGAGTGTGAGACCCATATTGCTGAGGAGGCCCTCTAGCCAGGTGACCTCAGATACAACTGCTGCCATAGCACGATATTCAGCCTCAGCAGACGAGCGAGCAATAACAGTTGTTTCTTGTTGCGCCAGGTAATAAGGTGTCCATCGAGGTAGGTGCAAAAACCAGTTGTGAAAATGTCTATCATCAAGTGACCCTGCGTAGTCCGCATCAGAGTAGACAATAAGAGATGGCTTATAAACAAGTCCTTGTCCAAGAGCCTTCTTTAAATATCTGAGGATCCGCTCGACGGCTCGGAGATGAGGAGTCCGAGGAGTATGCATGTATCGGCTTACTACTCAACCAGCGAATGAGATATCAGGCCGCGTAACTGTGAGGTAGATTAATTTCCCCACCAAGCGTCGATTGTACTCTGGATTGGTCAGAACAGGGTCATTCCCAGAGTCATGATTTGATAGCTGATAATTCATATCCATCGGAGTATCTGTAGGTTTGCACCCCGAGTGGCCCGCACTTTATAGAAGATCTATGCAGTACTTCCGTTGAGATAAGACTAGTCCATCAGGTCTTCTTGCAACCTCAAGTCCAAGGAAGTATCGCAGATTACCCAGATCTTTTGTCTGAAAGACGGAGTTCAGATGTTATTTGATTTTCTGGATCCGGATGGTATCGTTTCCCGTAATCAGAATGTCATCAACATAGACAAGAAGAAGAACTGTCATTGTTGCTTGATGACAAGTAAAAAGAGAGAAATCAGCAGAACTCTGAGTGAATCCCATCTCGTGAACCACCTTACTGAACTTATTAAACCAAGCGTGAGGGGATTGTTTGAGACCATATATAGACTTTCGGAGAAGACATACACGAGACTCCCCCGTGGTCTCAAACTCAGGTGGCTGGTGCATATACACAGTCTCTTGAAGATCTCCATTGAGAAAGGCATTTTTGATATCCAATTGATAAAGGGGCCATTGGCGGTGCACACCAAGAAAGATCAGAACTCGTACAGAACTTAGTTTTGCCACCGGAGAGAACATTTCGTCATAATCGAGGCCATGTTGCTGAGTGAAGCCCCGGGCCACCAGGCGGGCTTTGAGACGAGCAACGGTTCCATCAGGAGCATGTTTGATTGTAAAGACCCACTTGCAGCTAACACAAGACTGATCAGGAGGGAGAGGAACAAGGTCCCAAGTCCGGTTAACCAAGAGAGCTGTCATCTTGTCGTCCATGGCCGCACGCCAACCCGGATGTTGTAGAGCATCCTGCAAGGAGTTAGGAATGGAAATAGTGGAGAGAGAGAGCAAAAGTGCGAAGAGGTGGAGAGAGGCGATGTAGGGATACATAGTTTCTCATGGGATGAGCCGTAGAGGGTGGTGCTTAATCGTCAATGCGCAGAAGATCATCCGTAGTAGGGGGTTGTTGTCAGGCTGCAATCCTGGACAAGCGGCGAGTGTAGACACGGGTAGGTGGAGGAGGAGAGAGAGGTGGTGAAGTTGGTACTGGAGGAGCGGAAGAAGTGGGAGGTAGTGATGTGACGGGGACAGTCGGACGAGGAATAGTGGTCTGAGGTGGTAGAGTGGGGATGTGAGAGAAGAAGCTTTCATCTTCAACAAAGGTAACATCCGCGGAGACGAGCACCTTGTTTATTGTGGGAGAGTAGCAAACATACCTCTTTTGGGTACGAGAGTAGCCAACAAATATACATTTGGTGGCACGGGCGGCAAGTTTTTCACTTGGTGGTCCGAGAGAGTGAACATAACAGGCACATCCAAATGTTCAACGTGTGAGAGAAAAAGGGGACTTGGAAGGAAACAGAAGACTGAATGGAGAAGCAAAGTTAAGAACGGAGGAGGGCATACGATTAATGAGATAGCAAGCAGTAAAGCCAGCGAAGTTCCAATATTCAGCGGGGACCTGCATTTGAAGCATGAGTGACCAAGTGACATCAAGGAGATGGCGATTCTTCCGCTCGGCCGCTGGGGTGTGTATGCACACGAAGTTTGATGAATTATCCCAAAGTCGGTGCATAAGTTGGAGAAGCTGCGACTGGTGTATTCACGAGCGTTGTCAGTGCGAAGCATTTGTACGGTAGTAAAAAAATTGCGTACGTATTTCAATAATAAACGCAAGGAAAACAGAAGTTAGCTCAGTACGATCATGAAGTAAATAAAGCCATGTGAGGCGTGAATAGTCATCAATAAAGGTTACAAAGTAGCAATAGCCAAAAAGACTGGGAAGTTTATAAGGACCTCAGATATCGGAATGAACTAAAGAAAATAGAGTACTACTCTGGTTACATGCAGGAGGGAAAGAAATACGATGTTGATTGTCAAAGATACATGACTCACAAGAAAATTCCTGTAAAGAGATATCAGGAAGGGCCTTCTTGAGAATCTGAAGCGGAGTATGACCAAGACGACGATGCAAGTTGACGGAGGGAACAACAGAGAGTGAAGTGAGAAGAGTGTCCAGGAGATAAAGCCCGTTTGACAGTAGTCCTCTACCAATGATAGTCTGTGTTCGACGATCCTGCATGACAAAAGAAGAAGGAGAAAAAATTAGACAGCAATCAAGATCTTGAGCAAGCCTACTAACAGACAGTAGGTTGAAGGGAGATCCCGGAACATGAAGGACCGAGGTTAAGGAGAGAGTAGGAGTAAGTTGCAGATCAGCAGCTCCAGACACAAGAGTAGTATCGTCATTGGCCATAGTGATAAACTTGGGATACTCAGTGTGCATGTACTGAGGAGGTTTCTGAGAGGTAATGTGATGGGTGGCTCCAGAGTCCAAGATCCACTGAGAGCTGTAAGAGAGACAGGAGATACCTTCAGTAGAGAAGAAAGTAACTGAGCCAGAGGAACGGTTCACCATGCCATGAAGCTGCAGTATCTGTAGGCGGAGGTCAATGATATCCTTCTGAGCAGTAGATAAGGGGTCAGTGAGAGAGGGGCCTGCAGGAGCAACAGCAACAGCAGGAGCATGAAGATGAGGAGGCAAATCATGTTTGCCATAGCAGGTAGCTTCAAGGTGGCCATCATGACCGCAGTAAGTACACTTGAGAGTAGAGCGTCCAGCACATCCCTGACCACGAGACGTGAAGCGGCCTCCCCGAGTAGAAGATCCCCGGTCAGAGGGAGCAGGAGTAGGGAGTAGGGGCTGCTGGAGCAAAGCCGGAGAAAAGGTGGCTGGAGCCTCGGGAGGTGGTGTAACCTTAAGCATCATTGAGCAAACATCAGACAGAGAGGGTGTAGTAGAAGAAGAGAGGATCTGGGCCCGGATGCTGTAAAGATGACTAGGAACACGGGCCATCATCATAGCGATCCCAACAGCCTCCTTCTGTGCCCGTTGAGTAACAAGGTCTGCAAAGGGAGGTTGGTGTTGTATCCAGGCCTCTACCAGCCTACCAGGGTTCTGGTCTTGGCAACAAAGGAAGTTAAGTCGTCAGTGGTGCCAGGGTCTAGTGATTGAAGAGCAGAGATGATGTCGAAAAGGTGTTGTAAGCTATCCTGGCAAGAGTAGAGGGAGTGCAGCTCATCCCACATTTCCTTAGCTGTTTCGTAATACATTGTCATTCGGTAAGACTCAGTGTCCATAGAGTTAAGCAACCAAGATTGGACTCGGCCGTCATCGCGAAGCCAGTCATCAGAGGGATCAACAGGTTTGACCCGAGTAAGGTAAGGGAGTAGACCCTTAGTCTGCAGAACACGACGAACGGAATGAGCCCATTCGACATAGTTAGTGTTGAGAATAATTTTCCAGCAGGACACGTGTGTGTGGGACCGACCCCGTGGCTTTCCCCATTGCGTTCTTGGTCTGGGTGTTGACCCCGGTGGGCCCCCTGTGGCGGAATATCCCCGCGGTCCTGTGGTTGGGATTAGTCTCACATCGCTCGCAGCGCTTGGTCCTCGGTGTTTATGTACCCTGCCACCCTTCATCTCAAAACCTGGGTTTTGAGATGTGATATGGGCGGGCGGGTTCTCATATGGTATCAGAGGGAGGTTGTCCTGCTGTGGGGGTGTGTTGGAGTAATTTGCCAGCAGGACACGTGCGTGTGGGACCGACCCCGTGACTTTCCCCATTGCGTTCTTGGTCTGGGTGTTGACCCCGGTGGGCCCCCTGTGGCGGAATATCCCTGCGGTCCTGTGGTTGGGATTAATCCCACATCGCCTGCAGCTTTCTCCCCTCCGTGTTCATATACCCCGTCACCCTTCATCTCAATACCTGGGTTTTGAGATGCGATATGGGCGGGCGGGTTCTCACATGGTATCAGAGGAGGTTGTCCGGCTGCGGGGGTGTGTTGAGAATAATTTGCCAGCAGGACACGTGTATGTGGGACCGTGTTATGGCTTCCCCACCGCGTTCCAGGTCTGGATGTTGACCCCGGTGGGCCCCCTGTGGCGGAATATCCCATGTGAGAACCCGCCAACCCAACAGTTCATCTCAAAACCCAGGTTTCGAGATGAAGGGTGGCGGGGTACATGAACACGGAGGGGAGAAAGCTGCAGGCGATGTGGGATTAATCCCAACCACAGGACCGCAGGGATATTCCGCCACAGGGGGCCCACCGGGGTCAACACCCAGACCTGGAACGCGGTGGGGAAGCCATAACACGGTCCCACATACACGTGTCATGCTGGCAAATTATTCTCAACACACCCCCGCAGCAGGACAACCTCCTCTGATACCATGTGAGAACCCGCCCGCCCATATCGCATCTCAAAACCCAGGTATTGAGATGAAGGGTGGCGGGGTACATGAACACGGAGGGGAGAAAGCTGCAGGCGATGTGGGATTAATCCCAACCACAGGACCGCAGGGATATTCCGCCACAGGGGGCCCACCGGGGTCAACACCCAGACCTGGAACGCGGTGGGGAAGCCATAACACAGTCCCACATACACGTGTCATGCTGGCAAATTATTCTCAACACACCCCCGCAGCAGGACAACCTGCTCTGATACCATGTGAGAACCCGCCAACCCAACAGTTCATCTCAAAACCCAGGTATTGAGATGAAGGGTGGCGGGGTACATGAACACGGAGGGGAGAAAGCTGCAGGCGATGTGGGATTAATCCCAACCACAGGACCGCAGGGATATTCCGTCACAGGGGGCCCACCGGGGTCAACACCCAGACCTGGAACGCGGTGGGGAAGCCATAACACGGTCCCACATACACGTGTCCTGCTGGCAAATTATTCTCAACACACCCCCGCAGCAGGACAACCTCCTCTGATACCATGTGAGAACCCGCCCGCCCATATCGCATCTCAAAACCCAGGTATTGAGATGAAGGGTGGCGGGGTACATGAACACGGAGGGGAGAAAGCTGCAGGCGATGTGGGATTAATCCCAACCACAGGACCGCAGGGATATTCCGCCACAGGGGGCCCACCGGGGTCAACACCCAGACCTATGCGATGGGGAAGCCATAACACGGTCCCACATACATGTGTCCTGCTGGCAAATTATTCTCAACAGTTAGCCTTTCCGTTGAGAGAGATAGTGGTGATGCGAAGTTCATCACGGACCTCGGAAGGCAAGACAACAGCACAGGCGGGCAGAGAGGAGGTAGCAGCAGTTGAGTCACTGGATGTCATGGCGGAGAGAAGCAGGACAGGCAGCTAGCGGCAACGGACTGAAGCTGGAGCCCGCAAGAAAGAGAGGGCGAGCAAGAACCCGAAGGGCAGATCGCGGCGATTTAAAAAAAACCGGGGCGACTTAGACCAGGTCGCAGGCACGGCGACAAGAAGAAGGTCGCAGCGACAAGGAAAAGAGGGCAGCAAGGCGCGATCTGAGAGCAGTCCGCGAGAAGAGAGGTCGCAGCGGTCTGGAGCAGTCCGCGAGAAGAGAGCTCGCAGCGGTCTGGAGCAGTCCGCGAGAAGAGAGCTCGCAGCGGTCTGGAGCAGGTCGCGAGAAGAAAGCTCACAGCGATCTGGGGCAGTCCGCGAGAAGAGAGCTCGCAGCGGCCTGGGGCAGGTCTCAGATCGCGGTGGCTGGAGCAGTCCGCGAGAAGAGAGCTCGCAGCGGTCTGGGGCAGTCTGGGAGAAGAGATCTTGCAGCAGTCTGGAGCAGTCCGCGACGGGTATAACAGGAGGTCGCGAGCGAGAAGGGAGCTCGCACCGGACGGGAGTAGAAACTCGAAAGGTATAAGAGAGTGAGCTCGCAGCGGACTAGAGAAGAGAGAAGCAAAGCAGTGAGAAGAGAGCTCGCAGCGGACTAGAGGAGGAGCTCGCAAGGGAGAATGAGCGAGGAGCTCGCAGCGGATTGAAGCAGAGCAGCGAGTAGGCAGGGAATAAGTGGACCTCACGGGACAGAGAGGGGAGGCTATAAGTAGCCCTGAAAGGAGGAAGGTGCAACCACGGAGGGGAGAGAGGTGGATAGATAATGGCAGTCCGCAGGAGGCCGACGGTCAGTGAGAAGAGGCGGATAGAGACGGCAGTCCGCAGGAGGCCGGCGGTCAGAGAGAAGAGGCGGGTAGAAACCGGAGTCCGCAGGAAGCACAGGAAAGGAGGAATTGCTCTGATACCATGTAGAAAGAGATATGTAAGAGAGAGAAAATCACTCCTTTTTGTATTATTATTCAAAGTATAGGAATGCATACACTTATATAGAGGTAGATAGAGGGAGAGATATCTACTTTTACAATGTGGGACTAAAGGAGCTATACATGGGCCAATACACATGGGCCTCCCAAATGGGCTAATTCTATTTTATCTTTAACAGAAAAAAACACGTTTCAAATGTTCCACAGGAAAAATGCAAAAAACAATTTATGAAATAGATAATGATAATTGCGGATGATCTAGAGGATTAGGGCAAGCTTATCAATAATTAAGAGAACTAATAAAATTCTTGCTAAAGACTTAGAGTTATGAGATTGAGTTGATTTACCCCCCCCCCCCCCCCCCCGCTGCAACAGGTAAAGTTGACTCACTCCAATCTGAAGAGGGACGAACTGGACCCGATCGGACCGTTGGAGACGATTCAGTCGACTCCTTGTATGGAATCAATGGACAGAACAACGGGCAAAGCCTGGAGTCAGGTTTACGTCGACAGGGCCTTGCATGAGTCGAGGTCGCTGCGTGCAGATGTCCAGTGCCGGAAGCAAGGGACGTCAGCGCCGGCGTGAAAGATCACCGTCGTCGGGAAGGGAATAGTCGTGGTTGAACGACGAAAGGATTGGAGATGTCGCGTTTCGTTGTTGTCTCCATGGAGTAGAGAGAACAGAGGTGGAGCTCGCCCGCCAAACTTGTGTCGCAGTGGATGCTTTGGCCGAACAGAGGGAACGAAAACCTTAGGGTTCCGTTCCTCTGTAATTGGCCTTTTCGTTTTCTTCTCCCCTAGACTTTTTATAAATGTATCAAGAGTGCACGTTTTGATTTCCTAAATATTTTCCTAGTAACTTTCCTATGATGCTTTCCTTGATATTTTCCCCCATTAATTGCTTTCCTTTCTCCTTTATTCTCTTTTATAAATAATATCTTCCTTTTTAATTTTATTTGTTACTTAAATATTATAAGCTTGCCTTTCTCTCATAAATTATTCTAAATTACCGGACCTCTTTATTAATGATCTTACTAGCCGGTCAATCCAGTAAGCCATCTTCCATAACAAGTTCATGCGGAAAAAAATACATGATAATATTGTGCGATAAAAGAAAAAATGAAAAAAAGGTATTTTGCCCGATGCCACATATGTTGCATCAATTCTCCCGGAGTTCAAAGAGCTCAATCTCGTCGAGAATGCGCAAAAACTAGCAGTAGTCGATATGGTCAGTGCCTTGAAGTCAGGAGGAACTAGTGGAGGTGTTGCAGGTGAGCTGCGACTGGAACTGAGTGGAGCTCCATGGACCGGTGAAAGGAGGATGTTCTCAAAGTTTTGTTCCCGAGCTCGAAATGAGCCCAACTTTATTTGTTGTAGCTTATGATCCGCGTCAGGAGTAAATCGTTGTTGCTTAAAAAATAACACACCCATTCTCCCTCTGAAAGTATAATTCATGACGATAACGACAGACCATGAATTAATAATTTTCAGAGGTTACTCGAGAGTCATTAGCAAAAAAAAAAATTCAGTTCTCTTAAATAATTTATGCGATCATGATAGGTGTGAGTATAGTGTGAAATAACTGAAAATGCGAGCATGATAGGTGTGAGTATAGTGTGAAATAACTGAAAAGTATCACGTGGCACTTCAGAGACTGATAAATAAGGAGTGAGTGACTCATCTAGAACGCGGATTTCTTCATGGGGTGGGGGTTCAGGCGGGAATATGGAAAGGTGCGTATAGTGGAGGTAACAAAAAGTGAACTAAGAGTTGTGGAGGTCCTCTCGCGTGCCCTTGGGATAAGACAGTTCTTTTGGGGAAAAAGAACAATTTTGTGCCTGTGTTGCTAGGAGTGAGAATTCCTTGTGTTGTTGTGCATGACATGTCAGTCATATTGCCAACCCCTCCCTAATAGGTGTGACAGACATCCATAGCAGCGACGTGACATAATACTCTATTCGAGTACGTGCTTCCTATAAAAAACTCTACTAGGCAGTAATGGCCTAATGGGTGACGAGCATAGTCAAATGGTTATTGACTCTAAATAGGCTATAGGGTTGTTCTAATGGATGCGTCGCAAGCCCAAATACGTCGACCATGCGTTGAGATATAAAATTCTTCATACCACCACTATTGATGATAATATAACAAAATTGTCTCTGCATGCGTGCAGTAGTGCGAAAAATATCATATGGTCATCCTCAGTAGACTCACATGGGGTGATCAGACTATAACGTAAGACGCAGACTAAATGTTCGGCGTGTTCGCCTTCCACTTTTATGATATCCTTAGACTCGGGTTCAGGTTCAGGCTCAGGTTCAGGGTGAGATTCATTAAGGTAGACTCCATGCTCAGGCTCACGCCCATCAATAGAATCGATAATAGCAACGAAGTGGCGTCGTGGGCACCCAAATGATTTGTGCCCCGACTCAATACACTTAAAACACGGAATACTCCAGTGTTGGGCTTAGCCCCAATAATCTTCTTTCCTTTGGAGAAAGTGGTGGGTGGGGTTGGAGTCCCAGTAGTGATGTGAGGGTGAGGGGACTCCGAAATCCTAGCAGTAGTGGTAGTGGTGACGCTCGTTGTAGATCTATCAATAAATCTAGCTCCAAATGTTCGTTTCTGTAAGGACTCCACTCTTCGTGCGCGACTCGAAATCTCTCCCAAGTCCTTATAGTCAAAAAACTCTAGCCGGTCTCTAATAGAATAGCGTAACCCGTTCAGATAATGTGACACGGTCATGTCATCGTCCTCTCGGAGATCGAGGCGAGATGGCAGTACTAGGAACTCGTTCGTATACTCATCCACCAAAATTTGTCTTGACGCAGGTTGTGGAACCTACGGTAGAGGGTCTACAAATAATCGAGTGGAACGTATCGTTCTCGAAGTTGCGTTTTAAACTTTGCCCATGTGGTGATCAGGGATATGCCTAAATTAAATCTAGATTAGGGCTGATATCGAGTCGAGTTCGAGCGATTTTGGCTCGGCTCGAAATCAAAAAATTTCGACTCGAATTCGGCTCGAAATCGGCTCGAAATCGAAATTGATTTCGAGTCGACTCGACTCGACTCGAAATGACTCGATTCCGAGTCGACTCGAAATCGAATCGGGTCGGCTCGAAATCGAATCTGTCGGCTTAAAATTGAGTAATTTTTTGTTTTATTCCTAGTTTGTTCAAAATTAAATTGGGCAACCTATAAATTTAGCAAATGAAACACTTAAAGCATTCATTCTTTTTATTTAGGTTTAAATTTTGTTATTTTTAATCTTAAAATAAGAATATATTAATAAATACATAATTTTTTAAATTAATTCGAGTTGATTCGAATCATATTTCGAGCGATTCAGGACTGACTCGAAATCGACTCGAAATCGACTCGAAATCAAATTCGAGTCAAATTGAATCAACTCAAATTGAGTCGAATCAATTTTAATCGATTCCGATTCGGCTCAATTTTCGATCGATTTTCGAGCGACTTTCGAGTTTCGAATAATATGCTCAGCCCTAATCTAGATCGCTCTAGTTGTCCCTACCAAACTAGGGCGGTCCCTTTTAGTCTAAGCATGGCATACTCAACTTGTCTGGCTTGGGGCAATTGCTTCCAAGCCAGGAAACGGTCCATCCGTTCACAGCAGTCTAAGCAACCCTCGGGTTCTAAGTGTCCCTCCAAATCACCAACGTCTAATTTGACTCCGACGTCCGAACGTGGTTGATTTCGTGGTTCTTTATGTGTTTTCGGATCAGGGTGTGCAAATTCTAGAGGTCTAGGGTTATGGTCGATTACAACCACTGGGGCAGGTGCTCAGTTTTTGTGCATGGTTGCTTCGATATTATTAACCGAAGTGCGCAACCCGTTCATGACATGTGTGACACTACCCACATTGACAGTGAGAGTTTCGACCGTTTTCATTAAATCGCTCATGCGTTGGGCCAAATCCCCTACGTTGTTTTCTAGGTAATCGACTCGCTTTTCCATTGAAAACAAATTTTTTAATTTAGTTGGAAAAAAATAAAAAAAATAATTTAAAAAGAGAGCGTTCCCGAGTGGGAGGAAAACAAATTATTTTTACTTTTTTTTAAAACTCAAATAGAAATGAAGATTTTTTTAAAATAAAGATTAAAATAAAATTAATAAAACTTTTTTAAAAAATTAAAAACAACGGATCGACCGATCTATGGTAGAAGTGAATTAACCCGCTCTGATACCAAACTGATACAGACCGGAGTCTCGAGGCAATTTTTAAATAAGCAAATTCGGAGATGATTTGGGTGTTTTCGACTCGAGGCTCTTTTCGTTCTTTTATCTCGGGACAATCAAACAGTAAAAATACAAACCAAGATTTTAAGAATGAAACTCTAGCGGTTGCGGTTTGAACCAAACACGTTTCAAATGTTCTAAAAGAGAAATGCATAAACCAATTTATGAAATAGATAACGATAATTGCGGATGATCTAGAGGATACGGGCAAGTTTATCAATAATTAAGAGAACCAATAAAATTCTTGCTAAAGACTTAGGAGTTGAGATTGAGTTTATCAAAAAATTCTTGCTAAATGCATAAAACAATTCAAATGTTCTACACGTGAGTCGGTCGTGGAGCGCCGTCAAGTCTCCGGGGCTTAAAAGCACTCAACTTCGGTGAGTGGCGGTGGTCGTAGTCGCTGTGTAGCCGCGGGGCGAGTCTCTCAAGCTCCTCAGAAGAGATCCATGTAGCATCGTGCAGGGGCCGACTACTCCAACGAACAAGATAGCATACAATATCTCGCCCGCCCGCGGTGTAGAAGTCGTGACTAATGATCAGAAGCACGTCGTCGGTATAAGAGGGAGACAAATGTATCTCCGTCTGGCAGTGATGTATCTTCGTTTGGCAGTGATGTATCTTTGTCTGACAATGAGGTATCTTCGTCTGACTGCTGTGTCGGAGGAATCGTCGATGGTGCAATGTGATCTGTATGGGCGACTCCGCGGGTGGCAACCAAGAGGAACTGGTGGAGGCAATAGAAGGTGAAGGCTCATGTAGAGGGGCTATGGGAGATGAAGGCTCGGGTAGAGGTGTGGAAAAGGGGTCCACGTACACGTGCTCCTCGTGGTAAGGAGTCAAATCCTCTACGTTGAATACTCGGTTGATGCCCATACCATGAGGGATGTCTATCTCATATGCGTTCGTACCAATCCGTTGAATACTTGTCTGTGCTGGTCTGCTTGATTCTTATAATAATCATTACTAGCTGCAATCTTTTTACGGACCGAATCGTGTGGTGCATGCACATGCTGTATGAAGGATTCGGCTGACTCACTAGGCCTAGCCCCTATAGGAATGTCCACTAAGTCAATAGGTTTCCTGGACTCGTATCCCAATATAATATGAAACAGACTTAAACATGTGGTCCTATTGACCGAGCTATCGCATGCAAATTCGGCTATGGGGAGGACAGAATCCCAGGTAGACGGACTATCCCCAACGAGGCAACGAAGAAGTGTCCCGAGACTACGGTTAACCACTTCGGTTTGTCCATCCGTCTGCGGGTGTAGGCGGAGGAAAACTTCAAGGTCGTGTCGGTCTTCTTCCATAAGGTCTTCTAGAAATAGCTCATGAAGCGCACGTCACGATCCGAGACTATGGAAGTGGGGAGACCATGATACTTAAACACTTCTCTGAAGAATAGCGCCGCCACGTGGAAGGCGTCAGCGGTTTTTTGGCAAGAGATAAAGTGGGTCATCTTAGAGAAACGATCCACTACAACAAATATCGAATCGTGCTTTCTCAGAGTGTGAGGGAGCCCGATAATGAAATCCATACTAATATCAGACCAGGGCCTCTCAGGGACGGGTAGTGGAGTGTATAGTCCTGTGGGCTGATGAGTCCCCTTTGCGGTCTGGCAGATACGATAATGTCTCACAACTCTAGTAACGTCTTTCTTCAGGCCGGGCAAGAAGAAGCGATCCTCAACTAATGCAATTGTCTTATCTCAACCGAAGTGACCCGCTGCTTCGCCTGCGTGAAGCTCCCAAATAAGGAAATCTTAAAGGGAGGTCTGGTGTACGCATAGGCGTGAATCCATAAATAAATACTCGTCAAAAATCGAATAACCCTCTCGAAAATCGGGAGTGTCCCTTGAATGTGTCATGTAGTTGTCCCCAAAATCAGGGCACTCTGGATAAGCGTAAATCATCTGCTCGAATCCCACAACTTGGGTGCTCATGGTATGGAGGATGCTGACTCGGCGACTCAAGGCGTCTGCCGGTTTGTTCTCAACACCCGCTCGGTGCTTAAGAACATAATGAAACTCCTACATATACTCTACCCATTTGGCATGTCGGTGACCCAGTTTCTTCTACGAGTCAAGAGATCTCAGTGTCTGATGGCCTGAATACAAAATAAACTCCTTGTGAAGAAGATAATGTCGCCAGTAACGCAAGGTCTGCACAATGGCGTAGAACTCCCGATCATAATTTGAATATTTTTGTCAAGCCTCGTTCAACTTCTCACTAAAGTAGCCCACCGGGTGGCCTTCCTGACTAAGGACTGCGTCGATACCAACTCCTGATGCATCACAAGCTACCTCAAAGGGCTTGGAGAAATCTGGTAAGCGTAAAACGGGAGTTGTAGACAGTCACTCCGTGATCTCCTCGAAGACTCGAGTGGTAGCCTTTGTCCAAACGAAATCGTCCTTACGAAGGCAGCTCATAATGGGAGTCATGATCGAACTGAAGGCACGGACAAACCTCCTATAAAAGGTGGCAAGTCCATGAAAACTACGAGCCTCATGAATGTTTGTCGGGGTGGGTCACTCTCGGATCGTCCTGACCTTATCAGGATCGACAAAAATATCAGACGTTGATACTACATAACCCAAGAAATGAACAGATGTGGACCGGAACGAGCACTTCTTCAAGAGTATGTAAAGATGCTCCTTTCGGAGGAGCTCGAACACCAGGCGAAAATGACGTAAGTGCTCGGTGCAGCCCAGGCTGTATATCAATATATCATCAAAATATACTACCAAGAATTTGCCCATGTAGGGTTGTAGGACTAGTGTCATCACTCTCATGAACGTACTGGGCACGTTCGATAATCCGAACGGCATCACTAGCCACTCATATAAGTCGTCCTTTGTATTGAAGGTCGTCTTCCACTTATCCCCCTCTCTAACTCTAATCTGATGGTACCCACTATGAAGATCTGGGCACCAGCCATCGAATCCAAGAGATCATCGAGGCGGGGAATCGAAAAACGATACTTTACCGTGATCTTATTTATGGCACGACTATCAATGCACATGCGCCAGCTACCGTCCTTCGGGGTCAGAAGGGCTGGTACGGCGCACAGACTCAGACTCTCTCGAATAAACTTCTTCCACAGAAGATCATCAACATGCCGCTTTAGCTCGGCATGCTCAGTCGGATTTAAGCGATAGTGCGGAAGATTGAGCAAAGATGCCCCTGGGATCAAATCAATAGCATGTTGGATGTCCCTCAGTGGGGGACGCTCATCGGGAGCTCCTCGGGCATAATTTCTACGAAATCATCCATCAACTGCCGAACATCAGGATCAGTAATCTCAGTCTCGCTAGGGGCTTTGGCCCCCAATGTGCCCTCCACGATAAACATGACCCCTGTCTCTAGGCTCTCTCTCAGAAAATCACCACTCCTCAAGACATGAAGCTTAAATTTAGCAGTGCAAGAAGGACGGATGACGTTATTATTAAGTTAGGTGATCAAGATATTTTTTGTAGTGAATGTTTTAAATATCTTGGATCGATAGTTCAAAAGGATGGAGGTATTGATAGAGATGTGACACATAGAATCCAAGCGGGTTGGTTGAAGTGGAGAGGCGCGTCAGGGATCTTGCGTGATCGTAAAATACCATTACAACTTATGGGCAAGTTCTATTGTACTGCGATTAGACCAGCGATGCTCTATGGATCTGAGTGTTGGGCAGTGAATTGTGTACATGAGAAAAAAATAAGAGTTGCAGAGATGAGAATGTTTAGGTGGATGTGTGGACACACGAGACTGGATAGAATTAGGAATGAATGTATCAGGGATAAGACAAGAGTAGCATCAATTGCAGAGAAGATGTGAAAAGCTCGACTAAGATGGTTTGGACACGTACAAAGGAAACCATTAGAGGCACTTGTTAGGCGTTGTGAGAGTTTATTCACTAGGCATGTTAAATGACGGAGGGGTAGACCAATAAAGACTGAATAAAACTATAAAAAAGACATGATGTACTTAGGCATTAGTGAGATTATGAAACAAGATAGGGCACAATGGCGACAAAGGATCCATATAACCGACCCCATTTAGTGGGATAAAGGCTTGAGTGTTGTTGTTATTGTATTTATCTTTGTCTTAAATTTATTTTATTTAATTTGCACGTCCAATACCATTAACCTAAGTTATGTTGTCAAATTTTCTCCTGTATGACTTTGTAATTCTTACAAATCATATTATCCATTTTGCGAGTCATAAAATAATCAATTTATGACTTATTTGGTCCGCTTTTAAAGGTAAT
This sequence comes from Platanthera zijinensis, assembly GCA_039513925.1. Taxonomy (NCBI): domain Eukaryota; kingdom Viridiplantae; phylum Streptophyta; class Magnoliopsida; order Asparagales; family Orchidaceae; genus Platanthera; species Platanthera zijinensis. Next base: position 144,764,861 of record CM077095.1, on the reverse strand, counting down.
TAAATGTTCTTCCCTTTTCATGAAAAGTGTATAAGTCGCAATTAGCTCATGTGTTATGACAAAGTCTATAATGGTTTTCTCTTCTTCATTTGTTTTCATACCCAAATACTCTATGAACAGGTATATAATTTATATTTCTTTATATGTGCATTTAGGTCTCCTCTTATGAAAATCTTCTCTCTTTATGGGATATTTCTTACTAAATCATCAAAGTTTTCTCAAAATTGCACTTAATAGTTTCACTTAATCTTACTTGTGGCACATAAGCATTGATCACATTAATTGTTTTTTTCCTATAACTAATTTAAGAGCTAAGATTTTATCACTTTTTCTACTTACCCCAACAACTTCATCCATTCAAGTGGTATCCACAATCATACTTACTTAATTGTTTGTTTTGTTTTTTCTTGTGTACCATAATTTAAATTTTGAATTATCTAAAAATTTAGTTTTCTCACTCACTCATCTAGTCTCTTGCATACATAAGATATTTATCATTTTACTAATCATCATATTCACTACTTCCATCGCATATAAAAATCGGCATATATGAAATATCTCACATATAAAAAGCGCGTATAAAAATCGACATATAATAATTAAATATTGACACTTATATGAAATATCTCACATATATCTCCCGGCATATAAAAATCGACAGGTAATAATCAAACCGAAATACATCTGACATCTACAATCATGCTTCTCATATCTATTAATTTATTCAACAAGAAAGGCTTATGTTATAACTTCTAAGCATAATTGAAGACTCTAAATCTCCTCTTTTTCAAAGAAAATAACGATATGCATTGAGTCTTCTTTTCATGTACGTTAAACAAGGCAATACCTACATTTTTTTATCTACTAAGTAATTTGATGTACATGCATCGTTATTAAAATCATGCCACCATAAAATCTTGTTAAATATCTAGAAGTTTCATCTAAAGCATGAATTCTACTTGGGATTGCAATCACATACCCATTTTCTTGTACAATTTCTTCTTACTAGTGCAGTACACTGGTCCTTACCATCACTAACTTCTCTAAATCATACATGTTGGATTTAATCTCAATCACCAAGTAAAATAAGTCAATCAAGTTCCTAGTTTATTGCATAACTTCTTAGAACTTCAAAATTACCTTGACTAAAACTTTGGATTTTCCCATAACTTTGACAACTTCACCAACGTAAGATCCTGGTTCTTGAAGCAATTGCAACTCTTCTCTCAATGCTCTAACTGCAATACAAAAACATATAAACCAAAAGATAAGCAAGAATAGCAATTTTCATTGAAATGCATTATGAATGCCTTTCTAATGTGGATGAGAGAATCTAAAGCAATAAGCTAACTAAACAACGTGCAATTAATTGACAAAAGTTGGGCAAGTTTTAATAGGTTAGATATCTACTTGACACAGGTGACAACTTTGTAAAAAATATTTGAAAGATGGACAGCATACAATAAATAGAAAAAATACTATATATGATGTGCAATTTCAGTGGGTGTGACATTAGTAATTTTACATCAATACAATAGAAGATGAAATGATACATATGTGTGATAGCCTTTGGTCTAACATACATAAATCATGATAACGGAACTTCTCTTACATATTATGGTCAAATGAGTTCTATTAGTTACTAATTAATATCTTAATAAGGGAGGCAACTGAAGAATGGAAATCGTTCTTTTTAAAACAAATAGGGATACAGATAAAGATATAACTTCTAAAGCTAAGACTAGGTGGTTAAAAAAATACTGCCTCAAGAGTGTACATATTTGATAAGAGGATATCATTGAAACTTAAAGGTAAATACTATAAACTGTAATTAGGCTGCATATGAATCCGAGTAGTGGCAATAGAAGTCACTAAAGTTGAGCATGGGGCGGTTATGGTTACTAGTTTGAGATCGAGTGCAAGGACTTGTGAGGGAGAAATCTCCGTGGAGATCTTATCCCCCTCTCCGTTCTACATAAACGGGCTTCCAAATAGTAGGAGGAAGTGGTAGCATGGCCTTAGATCCAAGCATCGAAAGGAGGAGGGGAGTCGAGTGGTGGAGTTGGGCTAGACTCCAACCATGGGGGTGTGCATGGAAGAAGAGAGAAAATAGAAAAGAAAACTAGAGCTCAAAACTTCATTCATTTCCACAACCCTTCTCAAGTAGCAAGGTTTTAAGTTTCAAAAATTACAAAGAATTCACTCAGCACAAAATATGACTAAAACCCATAGAAGAAAATAAAACACAAGGAAATATTAGGCCTTGCGCCTCCGGCAGTAAGTGATCCTCAATTGTTGGCCCATATTCCCACACCACCCACCCTCTTGAGGAAGATTGAAGGTTGCAAACATCGTCTTAAGATTAGAGGGGTCTTCCCAAGACGCTTACATAGCTTCATTTCCTTCCCATTGAATGAGGTCTTCAATGACATCCTGTTATGTGTTATGGTCCTCCGTCAGTTATATTATTATCTCGTCGTGTGTATTGAGTCATAGTTATTAGACTCGTCGTAATGTTTTAACGTTTTAATATTTTATACATCTTATGTAATTACGGGTATGCCACCCGGGGTCCTATAAATAGATCTTTCTCATGTATTTGGTTTTCAAGTAACGAAGAAATGAAGTTTCTTTTCCCTCTCAAAAATTCCTCTCCCTCTCTCTCTAAGCTCTTCTCTCCTTCCTCCACTCTCTAGGGTTTCTTCCTCTCCCATCTCCTCCTCCACCATTCTAGGGCTTGCCCCTTGTATCTTCGCCTCCAACACCCCTTCAACGAAGCAAGCCCATAACAACTTGGTATCAGAGGGACTCCCCGATCCTCTTCCGTAGACACACGCAAACATCGCTTCCAGCCAAGGGTCACTGATCGCTTCCAGCCACCCAACACCGATAGTCTCCATCCCGTGCCGGTTTCCACTCACTCCATCAAAAGCCGACGAGCTTCCAGTCGACCCCCACAAGTTTCCCCACGACCTCTGCTTCCAGTCGAGCCCGACGCTTCTCCGCCTCCTCCCGATTCCGCAGAGCTCTCAGCGATCCAATAGCTCTTGCCTCTTCGTCGCCTGATCCTCGAAAGCTAGCGCCCCCGCTGTCTTCCTCGACGAACCCTGTTGCCTCGCCGACTAAGCTCACACGCCTCCGCTCCGACTGAACTTTGGCACCTGCTCCTCCTTTTCGAGCTGCACATTCCTCGAGCCCTAAGCCTGAGCAGGCACGCCGACACCCATTTCGCTCGAGCCGCCCTTTTCGCATCGAGACCCCAACCGTAGCGGGCTTTTCTCCTTAATTGACTATTAGGGTTAATTCTTATTGGAGTTAATTCTATTCCCCAATTAATGGCCATGGGTTTCCAATTACGAGACATGAAAATGAGTGTCGCGGACGAAGCCGCCCTCTGTTCAATGTTGTGGAAAAGGCTGCAGACATTTCAGGCTTCCACATCTCGACTCAACACCACACTTGACAAATTAGCGAATTTCGGACACTTCAGCGTTTCGCCTCTCCCAGTGTCGAAGACCTCTCAGCTCGTGCATGTTGTCGCCTCTTCCGTGCCAGCTGTCCCGCCGACAAGACTGTCATTTACGACAGTTGTCCCTCCAACCACGTTGTCTTCTGCTCTGTCGGCCACTACTCTGCACGCCCCTTCGGCCGCATTGTCGTCGTTGCCTCACACCGCACCGTCGTCCCCGCCGGAGCCGGGCCTTCCGTCGGCCATAGTTTCTCCGACCCTCTTCCAGCCATTTTTCGCTGCCACATCGCCAGTCCTGTCGGACCCCTTCATTCGGCAGACCGATGTTCCCTCGGCCATCGTGCCATTTCTGCCTCTTGTTGCTCCGCCGAACCAGCCAGACTCTTTGCTACCGTCGCGGGTCTTTCTGGAGATGTCGTCGCTACAACTCGCGGTCCACGTCACTGCAACACGCTATCAGACGCTATTAGGGCGTGAGATAAAGGAGCCCGACGAGCCGATCATCCTACTGGAGTTCGAGCTTGAGGACAAGCTCAAATTGAAGGACGAGTGGTGGAGTGTTATGTGTTATGGTCCTCCGTCAGTTATCTTATTATCTCGTCGTGTGTATTGAGTCGTAGTTATTAGACTCGTCATAATGTTTTATTGTTTTAATATTTTATACATCTTATGTAATTACGGGTATGCCACCCGGGGTCCTATAAATAGACCTTTCTCATGTATTTGGTTTTCAAGCAATGAAGAAATGAAGTTTCATTTCCCTCTCTAAAATTTCCCTCCCTCTCTCTCTAAGCTCTTCTCTCTTTCCTCCACCCTCTAGGGTTTCTTCCTCTCTCATCTCCTCCACCATTCTAGGGCTTGCCCCTTGTATCTCCGCCTCCAACACACATTCAACGAAGCAAGCCCATAACACATCCTCTTTCTTTCTTGTTATGAGCACTTGAAGTGGTTGGAAATGATGTGATTTTATCTGCACCCAACCTGGAGTGGAGTTGTTGGCGGGAGCGCCAGGGGTTTAAATAAATAAATCAATAGTGAGGTTATATTTGTAATAATTGAGTCTATAAATAGGCGGGAAATCTGAGTAAGAAGATACTCTGTTTCTTTTGTGATAATTGAGTGCTCGTTGAGCTAGTTGCTGCGGAGAGAGGTGTTCTCATCTCCCTAGCTGAATCAGTCATCCGTTCAGAGATCTTCCATCTCTTAGGATTGAATCTTACCCTTTCTTCTTTCTTACGTGTTGAGAAATTGTAATTGCTTACATATACTTGCTCAATTGGTTGTTTGGAAATTTAATTGATTTGGATCATCTGTGAATCTATAGAATCTTGAGTGTTGAATTTATGTTAATTCTGTTTCATACGATCGATCAAGGTTGGATCGCATCATTGGTATCAGAGGATCATCGATCTTCACCGTCTTCATCATGTCGGTCTCCGACAACACTTGATCTAAAGTTATGATCCCAGAGAAGGATGTTATGCGACTAAATCAGGAGGAGATGTCTTGTTCTCTCATGATGTTGCAGGATCAAAATCAACGCACTCTTGAGGAGGTGCGTGCAATGTTTGCTAAATTTTGAACCGTTAGATTCAAGTGGTGGATCTCAGACTATGGATCCTCGATCTTCACCCCAGAACAATCTGGTGGCTACAAGATTTGCGCGCTTGGATTTTCCCCCATTTTGAAGGAGGCTCTCTTGTGGATTGGATCTACATTCTACAAGGCTGAGCAATTTTTCGATATTGATGCAGCGCCAGAAAGATGAAGGTGAAGGTGGCTTCGGTTCATTTGGAAGGTAACACCCTCTATTTGTATCAAACTTATATGAAATCCAAATTGTCGAGACAATGTCCCGGGTGGACGGAATATTGTCAGGCTCTACAAAATCGTTTTGGATTTATTTTGTTTGACGATCCTATGAGTGCGCTTAAGAATCTTCGTCAACAGGGGTCCGCTCAATCTTACTTTAATGAATTCGATCTTCTCTTACAACGAGTCCAAATTTTCGAAGAACATGCCATCAGTTTCAGCCTTGCAGGCTTGAAAGATGAACTGGAATTCGTGGTTAGGATGTTTCAGCCTAAATCGCTCCAAGAGGTTTTCTCTCTAGCTCATTTGCAAGAGCATCATGATAATTTGCATTTCAAACGCCTTGTGGCACAATCTCCTTCTGATTCATTAGGGAACTGCATCTTGAAGAGAGACCAAGCTCTGTCTTCTTCGCTAACGCCAGCCCACCCTCTTCTGCAGTTTGGTACTGGCAATGAGATGTATACATTGTGTCCGTCGTCGTCTTTTTCTCACCCAGGAAGGAGGCTATCGTCGGTGGAAATGGATGGCAAACTGATGTATTCCACATCCGAGAAGTGATTTTAAACAAAATAAACTTGCGAGCTATTTCAGAATAAACGGCGTTGTCAAGATTTTTACGAGTATGATTAATTGATAATTGTTCTAGCTTCACAAGCACTCGTAAACATCTAACGATCGTCTGCAACCCTTCTTTATGATTTAATTTTTTTTCCACAGGCAATATTGTGGTGGAACAACGGTTTAAGTGGAATAAACACCAGATATGAATATTGTTAGATAGGGCAAGCAAACTCTAAAATTTAGATCAAAAATATTAAGCGTAAAGTTATACTCTCACGATTCGAGTCAGAAGATGGAGTGAGGGTTATACCAAAAGACCTTGCGTGCAACGGCAACCTCCAACAGTGACATAAAAGGACCACAGGAGAATCCTGAAGTAGTCGTGGCGTGGACCCAGAGAGAAAGCTCGGGCGTAGCTGCTTGTCCACGACTCAGGCATCAACAGTGGCTTGGAACGGAGACGGACTGGTCGAAAGAAGAGGTGAAGCCGATCAAGAAACGGCTGAGGTGGAGGAGAGTTGGGAGGCGGCGAGTCGGCTAACCAGAGTGGCTCGTCCGACTGCATTGAGGCTCTCAGGCGCTGGCTCCGACGGATCTAGAGTCGGACAGAGCAGGAAGGCTAGCCGTCAACTGAGCTCGCCGAAGGAGGCCCAGAGAGGCGCGAAAAACAGTGGTGAGGACGTCAGTTGCGATAGGGAAGAAGGATGGGCTGGATAGGTCAAAACAGAGAGGTTCCCCTATTTTGACTTTTCTTCCAACTGTCTGTTACAAGGTTGGGTCGGTCATTATATAAAGCAAGGGTTTTCTTTTAATGGGGGATTTCAAAAGGATGGCGGTTTAACAAAGCAAGAGTTTTTTGTGGCTAAACGAGGAGGGTTTAAAGAAAAAAGGGTCAAGAATTGAAGAAGACTTGAAGGGAATAAAGTGTATAATTATGGCCTTTAGGTATTCCCCCACAATAATTCTGAAATTAACCTTTACAACAACAACAACATTCAAGCCTTTATTGCATTATAGTGGGGCTGGCTATATGGATCCTTTGTTGCCATTGTGCCCAATCTTTTGTCATAATCTCACTAATGCCTAAGTACATCATGTCTTTTCTTATAGTTTCATTCCAAGTCTTTATTGGTTTACCCTCCCTCTAAAATTAACCTTTAATTCAGAATCATTAATTTTAATAATAATAATACTTAATTTATTTATATTTGTTTTCCTTTACTAACACTAGTCCTAATTTAACGGATTTTTTCATTTAAGGTCTTATTGACCAGTCACACCAATAAGCCGAACGATAGTGCGCGAACGAGCGTGATACAACATACGTGAAAACCATATAAAATGCGCGAAGACGCGTGCTACAAAAAAAATACTGTAAATAAAATAAAATAAAATAAGGATGCAATATTGGATTGCATCAATTCTCTCGGGATTGAGGGAGCTCGACCCTATCAAGAATATATTAAAACCTGTCACTCAAACATCCAAAAGTCAATCCGAGAAATTGCTTTGCCACTGCCCTGTTGTAGTAGATTGTGGAACACGGGGAGAACCCGTCGTTGCTGCACATGATCTGATGACATACCCTCTTTCCTGAAAAATGCAGAAAACCAATTTTCATTGGAAAAAGATAACTCTCAGTGAGAAAATCAATCATGGAGTTATAATTTGCCAAAAATGCTCGAAAAGTTTTAATAATAATTTTATGCAAAATAATCAAATGATCAATAAAATTCAGAGCATCGAAAAGGAAAGAACCACAAAGTGGGGAAAAGAATGGGACAAAAATAGATGGGAAACAAGGCAAGAGATGAGCAAGAACAACCTGTGGAATCACTGTCATAAAGCGTCATACGCACTAGTGCTAGACACCTACAAGCGTTTATTAAACCAAGGTCAACCATGCGAAGAACAATGCCCGCGAGAATCTGACCAGCACAAGAAAGTTTAAAACCGATCATAATATTTTCATCTAAAATCAACCAGAGGAATCCTTTAAAACATGCGTCCCTAGCAGGAAGAAAAGGTCTAGAAACTAACTAAAATCTCCTAATATAACTAAGCCTAAAAAGTTTAGAAAACAGGCAAAGAGAATTAACTTGTTCGCCTTCAATCAATTGGTAAGGAAACGAAGTAAAAGTGTGGTCGCCAAATACAAAGTCAACATAAGGTGGCGCATCCATGATGTCTAAGATAAAAGACTCTTCAGAGTCGGGTGCATCTTTCTGGAGCGGGGGTCCAGGCAGAAGTGCAACACTAAATAGAAGTGGTGTAGTGGTAAGGAAGACGAGGTAGATGCCAGTGAGGTCCTCCCAGGAAGCCTAGGAACAAGACTATTCTTCTGGGGAAGAAGAACAATCTTTTGCTCATGGTGATCAAAGGAGTGGGAGTTCCTTACACCATCATGCATAACACATCTATCGTACTATCATGTTTTACCTAACAGGATATGACAGATATCGATGGGTGCGACATCACACAAAATAGAATTCTAATAAACATTCCCTATAGAGAACTCCACAAGACTGTTGGAATTAACATTGTCGTTCCCAGTTATTGCAGTTTCGTATGTTTTTATTTGATCTTTATGGGTTTCCGTTTTATTGTTTAGTGTTAAAGACTGTTTTTAAAGGTTCAGTTTATTTCAGTTTTCATGTCTTTATTTAGCTTTTATGCCTATTTTGGCACCTGTAAAAACTCTATAAATACAATGGAATAGCAAGAGGAATAGCAGAGCTTCGGCATCCATTATCTTTTTGTCTTACTTGAGTTCTCAGGCTATAGTTTTTACATTTGGTATCAGAGGGTTTACAATCCTCGGACCTGTGCAACGATGGAGAAGGCCGACTCATCCACTTCGACTAACGGCGCCATCATCCAAAGGGTGATTCGTGAGGTAGGCAGCGGGAACAGCTACCCCGTGCTCACCAAGACCAATTACTCCGACTGGGCGCTCCTGATGAAGGTGAAGTTAAGGGCGCGGGCTCTCTGGCACGTCATTGAAGGAGCCGGCGCCGATCCGCAGGAGGAAATGATGGCGCTCGATGCTTTATGCAGCGCGGTACCACCGGAGATGGTGCCGACAATCGCCAAGAAGGAAACGGCCAAGGAAGCTTGGGCCGCAATCGCAACCATGAGGGTCGGAGATGACCGCGTGAAGAAGTCGACGGCGCAGCAGCTGCGCCGGAAGTTCGACCTCGCCAGTTTCAACGACGGCGAGACCGTCGAGGACTATGTTTTGCGCCTAACCAACATGGCGGCACACCTCTCCACGCTCGGAGAAAATCTGCCGGATGTCGAGATCGTCGCCAAAATTCTTCGTAGCCTACCGCCCAGCTTCAAGCAAATCTCGATCGCAATCAAGACACTATTAGATGTGTCAACCATGACGGTCGCCGAGTTGGTGGGGCGGCTCCGGGAGGCGGAGGAGACATTCGAGGAAGCACCGACATCACTACAACATGAAGGAAAGCTATATCTAACGGAGGAAGAATGGGACGCACGGCGAAAGAAACACGAGGCGGAGAACCACTCCGGCGATGGTGCCAGAGGTGGTGGCAGCACATATAGGGGAGGAGGACGACGCGGGCGCAACCGTGGGCGTGGTGGCCATGGGCGCGGAAATTTCAACGGGCCCCTTAATTCAAATCAGCCCACCGGCGACGAGTGCAGACGATGCGGAAAATTGGGCCATTGGGCTCGTGATTGCTGGTCAAAGCCCAAGCAGGAGCAGGCCCACGTAACATACGACGAAGATGAGGCTTCTCTCTTGTTGGTAAAGTCATCCCCAACCTTAGACACCTCACCGCCGCCAAGAACCGTTCCGGAGCACAGGAATGGCGGATCTGGGCCGGAGCCGATGGGAGTTGTCGCCCAGATCGAGATCCGGGAGCAGAAGGTGTTCGCCCATCTCGGCGAGGAGAAGGCGCGGGAGGCGGAGACCTGGGTCCTAGACACCGGCGCCACAAACCACATGTCAGGATCCAGGGCCGCCTTTGCAAGGCTGGACACGAAGGTGCAAGGCACCGTGCGGTTCGGGGACGACTCGGTGGCACAGATCGAGGGTCGGGGCACCGTCACGTTCGTGTGCAAGAACGGTGAGCCCCGCTCTTTTCCTGGGGTGTACTTCATTCCCCAGTTGACGACAAACATCATCAGCATCGGCCAGCTCGATGAAGACGGCTACAAGGTAGAGCTCGACGCCGGGGTAATGAGAATCCGCAAGCCTGGTGAACAGCTTCTAGCAAAGGTAACCCGGACGGCAAACCGTCTATACCTTCTACGTATCAAAATGGCGCCACCATTATGCCTGGTGGTGCGCGGGCGTGAGGACGAGGTGGTGTGGCGCTGGCATGAACGTTTCGGCCACGTCAACGTCGCGGCGCTGCAGAAGCTGGCTCGGGAGGAGCTAGTGCGTGGCCTACCGGAGCTCGGGCAGGTGGATCGAATGTGCGAGGCATGCCAAGCTGGGAAGCAGAGGCGCACTTCTTTCCCAGCACAGGCAGAGTACCGGGCTCGGCAGCGGTTAGAATTGGTGCACGGTGATCTGTGCGGCCCCATTACGCCGGCGACACCCAGAGGAAACAAATATTTCTTACTACTAGTGGACGATCTCAGCAGGTACATGTGGATAACCGCGATCCCTTCCAAGGATCATGCCGGGGCTGCCATCAAGGAGATTCAGGCGCGGGCAGAAGGCGAGTCCGGCGAAAAATTGAAGGCGCTCCGAACTGACCACGGTGGCGAATTCACCTCGGTTGGGTTCGCAGAGTATTGCGCGGCTGAGGGCGTGCACCGTCAACACACTACACCATACAGCCCGCAGCAGAACGGCGTCGTCGAGCGCCGGAACGGCACGGTGGTGGCAACTGCAAGAAGTATGCTGAAGGCCAAAGGCTTGCCCGGTTGGTTCTGGGGTGAGGCTGTAAGCACAGCCGTCTACATACTAAATCGGTGCCCGACAAAGAGCGTGGACGGGATGACACCATTCGAGGCGTGGCATGGGAAGAAACCAGCAGTACACCACTTCAGGACATTCGGATGCATAGCATACGTCCGGAATACGACGCCAAACCTAAAGAAGCTAGACAACCGCGGGCGGAAGATGATCTTCATCGGCTATGAGCGCGGCTCCAAGGCATGCCGCGCGTACGATCCCACTACGAAACGCGTCCATGTGACACGAGACGTAATATTTGAAGAGGAAGCCCAGTGGGACTGGGGCGCCGACGACAAGGACATCGAGCCAAGTGGTGGAGAAGATGTTTTCACGATGGAGTACGCGACCATGGGGAAGGCAGTACACCCAACTGATGATGATGAAGGTGGAGCACCAGGAGAGCAGTCGCCACTCCCCGGCGCGGTCAATGGAGAACTGGAGCCCGGCTCACCAGACGGCATAAGCGACGACGACCTCGACGCCGACCACGACACTGATATGCCTCCCCGGTACCGCGGCATCAGCGACATCATCGGGCCGGCCTCGCCGCCTGGTTTCGCTACACGAGCACTAGGAGTCGAAGAGCTGTACGCAGTAAGCGCCGATGAGCCCGCCTCATTCTCCGAAGCTGAAAACATCCCTAGCTGGAGGAAGGCAATGATAGAGGAGATGAAGTCAATCGAAGGAAATGGTACTTGGACCCTCACTGACCTCCCACCTGGTCGCAAAGCAATAGGCGTGAAATGGGTGTTCAAAGTAAAAAGGGATGAGCACGGGGCGGTGTCCAAACACAAGGCGCGCCTCGTGGTGAAGGGCTACGCATAACGACATGGCATCGATTATGACGAAGTATTTGCGCCGGTAGCCCGACTTGACTCGGTGCGCCTGCTCATTGCGCTCGCAGCACACGAAGGGTGGGAGGTGCACCACATGGACGTCAAATCGGCGTTCCTAAACGGCGATCTACAGGAGGAGGTCTACGTCGAGCAACCAGCGGGTTTTGTCATCACCGGCAAGGAGCACAAAGTGCTCAAACTTCGAAAGGCGTTATATGGCCTGCATCAAGCTCCGCGCGCCTGGAATGCAAAGCAAAACGACACGCTATTATCGCTCGGTTTTCGGAGGAGTTCCTCGGAGCACGCCATCTACGTCAGGCGAAGTGGAGACGCTCAGCTAGTGGTCGGGGTCTATGTCGATGACCTTGTGATCACTGGTTTAAGCCCCAGCAATATCAAGGCGTTCAAAAGGGAGATGGCGGCAGCTTTCAAGATGAGCGACCTCGGCCTGCTTCACTACTACCTCGGCATTGAGGTACATCAGGGCGCCGGGGGAATCTCTCTGAGTCAAGGTGCCTATGCCGGCAAGATCTTGGAAAAAAGCAGCATGATCAAATGCAATCCTTGCCAAGCGCCAATGGAGGTCCGCCTAAAGCTAAGCAAGCTTAGTACGCAGCCGACGGTCGACGCAACGGAGTACAGGAGCGTTGTGGGGAGCCTCAGGTATCTGGTTAATACTCGCCCGGATCTAGCATTTGCGGTTGGATACGTTAGCCGTTTCCTGGAGGATCCGCGGGAGGACCACCTCGCCGCGGTAAAACATATCCTACGCTATGTAGCAGGGACTCAAAATTGGGGGCTCTGGTTCGGCAGGAAGGAGGAGGGCGAAGCCAAGTTAACTGGTTTCAGTGATAGTGATTTTGCTGGAGACATCGATACAAGCAAAAGTACGACGGGGGTGATTTTTTTCCTTAACAGCAGCCCGATCACTTGGCAATCCATGAAGCAAAAGGTGGTGGCTAAATCAAGCTGCGAGGCGGAGTACATAGCGGCTGCAAATGCCGCTAGTCAAGCTTTATGGCTCAGTCGGGTGTTGGCAGAAGTGCAGGGAACAACACCGAAGGCACCAATGCTGCGGGTGGACAACCAGTCTGCCATTTCTTTAATCAAGAATCCTGCACTCCACGGACAGAGCAAGCATATTCGAGTAAAGTACCATTTCGTTCGGGAGTCTGCAGAAGAGGGACTGATCAGTGTGAAATTCATCAGAAGCGAGGACCAACTAGGAGACATCCTCACAAAGTCGTTCGGTAAGACCAAGTTTCATGAACTAAGGTCAAAAATCGGCCTCATCAATGTTGACAGCAAGTACGGCAAGGTTTAGGAGGAGAATGTTGGAATTAACATTGCCGTTCCCAGTTATTGCAGTTTCGTATGTTTTTATTTGATCTTTATGGGTTTCCGTTTTATTATTTAGTGTTAAAGACTGTTTTTAAAGGTTCAGTTTATTTCAGTTTTCATGTCTTTATTTAGCTTTTATGCCTATTTTGGCACCTGTAAAAACTCTATAAATACAATGGAATAGCAAGAGGAATAGCAGAGCTTCGGCACCCATTATCTTTTTGTCTTACTTGAGTTCTCAGGCTATAGTTTTTACAAAGACATCGCTGGGTAACGGGCATAGTCAGGTGACTATTAACCCCAAATAGGAGATAGGGCTGCTCCAAGTGGTGCGTCTCGAGTCCTAGTGTTTCAACCATACGTTGGAAAATGAAATTTTTCATGCTACTGCTATCAATGACAATGGAAAAACAGTGTCCCTGAATGCGCGCAGTAGTGCGGAAAATTTCATTCCTTTGTAATTCATGCTCAGTGGTCGCACCAGGGGAAACCAAGCTGTAGCGTAGGACACAAACTAAGTGCTCAAATTGCTCTCCTTCGACCTCGATCACGCTATCAGACTTGGGCCCGGGCTCAGTTTTGGAGTCATTAAGGAACACTCCATATTCAGGCTCATGCCCATCAGTTGACTCAGTAATTGCGACAAAGTGGCGTCGCAGGCACTCAGAAGATTTGTGTCCAGACTCTATACACTTGAAGCATCAAAATTGATGTAGGCCGTCGTTAGGGTTTTATGTTATGCTATTTTATTTTATGCGGTCGATGAGTATTTTGAATAATAGAGAAGGCCGAGCAGGCCAAATTGAATATTCGCGCGCAAATCAAACTCGTCGCCATGAGCCTTAAAGATTCGTTAATTTTGTTTTGTTGGGCCTCTCACGTGTTTTACAAGTCAAATCACCCACGAGAGTTAAGATAACCACAAGCTAAATTGCAAGCAATAATTTATGAAGTACGGCAAATAAAGTAATCGAATGTTAGCAAGTTTAGGATTATTTTAGAGCACATAAAAATAACTAAACTTTTGGGGCAAGAGTACCGAAAAACTAATCCGAGGAAGGTCGTCCAATCCGATACTGACAGACAGGGGAAAGAATAGTAACTCCTAGGCTCCACGTTTCAACAGTCGGCGGGCAAAACATACACAGGAGGGTGTCAGAATGGGGTGTCGCAGCCGACAGCACTCCTCTCACGAACATCTCGAACGGCGTCGGAAGGGAGTGGTGAAGTCGACGGCACCGTCGATGGAGGTCGGGATGCGGGCGGTGGCGGTGCATATCAACCCTCGTCTCCTGGAAGTTGCAACTGGTGGAAGCGGCTCGCAGGTGACGTTGAACTGGAACAAGAGGGAGGCGGAGACCGGCACTTGCAGAGAAACACGATTTGCGTTTCTCTGCTCTTGTCCGGGTTGAATCCTTCTTCACGGAGCCATCATTATATCAGCAAGATGGCTCCAATTTAGGCATGAAATTAAGATTTTAAATGTCAGGTTGAAAATACGTATCCAAGGGATTTGTTTTGATTGGACCGGCACCTCTATCCTTTTGGCAAGGAATTATACTATCAGCTTGTCGTTATTTTTTTTATGTTATCAAGGGATTTCCTTTCAAGATTTGTTTTAATTTCAATTTATATTTTCCCTAAAATAACTTAAGTTTGTTGTTATCGCCCTAATTACTTAACATTATCGGACCTTTTTATTCATAGTCTCACCGGACAGTCAACCCGATGAGTCTCGAAATAAAACTGGGTGCACAGGAAGGAAATACAAGGCATGAAATAAAGAGAAAATGTATAATAAAAGAAATTATGTGACGCAGGATGCATCAATTCCCCCAGGGTTGAGAGAGCTCGTCCCCAACGAGAACTCGCAAAGACTAGCAACAGAGAGATCTGGGCGGCAGTGTTGTAACTTGTCAGTGCTAATCCAAGAGTTGTCTGTGATATTGTTATGAGGCATGAGTGCATGACGATGCCAATTATTTTTGTTTATCTTAAATTATGTTGTGTAATTTTTAATATTATTTCGCCCATACGTCGTAAGCCCAAATGGGAGGCATATTTGTGGATCTACTTATTTGGCTGACTAGGCCTTGGTTGGTATGCAAGAATTAAATCTAGAAATCTCTTTCTCTCTCTTCCTTTCCACTCTTCCTATCTCTCTCTACCTGGCGAAACTTCGCCCGCGTTTCTATCCTAGCAACCCGCATCTGCCCGCCATCCGCAGATTGACGCCGCTCCTCCTCGCCAGCCATAGCGCCTCCTCCGGCGCATCCTCCACCTTCGGGGTCGATCACGAGATCTCAAAGGCAAGCACACAACAATCTGGTACCAGAGACAAACGTCGGCTTACTCCCTGACACTTATTCCGCTCGCCCATCCCCGCATCATTGGCCAGCACCTCTGATCCCGTCCGCTCTCCCAGCCTCGCGTCAACAACCCAACGGCCCCGCACCCTCATCGGC
The DNA here is from genome assembly GCA_039513925.1 of Platanthera zijinensis. Lineage (NCBI taxonomy): Eukaryota > Viridiplantae > Streptophyta > Magnoliopsida > Asparagales > Orchidaceae > Platanthera > Platanthera zijinensis. The sequence goes on along the minus strand of CM077095.1, from coordinate 144,749,435 downwards.
TCTTTTCCTGACGATCCTTCCACTCCGGTAAGCCCGGATCTACTCGTCGGCTCTTCTCCCAGCCTCACGGCCATTTCACCTGACGATTCTGCGGCTACCGTCCAACTCCTCAGCCCCACAGCAACAGCCCCGCGACCCTCTCCCCTCCGGTCTGCTTCCAACACCGCCTGCTTTCCATCCAACCCTATCCCAGATGGCGGACAATGCTCCCTCTCTCGCCGAGATCATGGAACTCTTCCAAACCATGCTCGTGACTCAGAACTCCAAAATGGACGCCCTCAACGCACGCTTGGATGCCCTGCAGGGGGTGCCTTCTCCTCCGCCTATGAACACGGCCGATCATCCTTCGGCAAGTCGGTGGACTCCGTCGCTCCTACAGGCGTGGACTACCCCGCCCACGCATGAACTATCCAAATGGATTTTCCCATCTACGAGGGTCGCGAAGATCCTCTTCCTTGGCTTACCCGTTGTGACATTTTCTTCGTCAATCAATGCACGCCAGATGACGAATGCGTCGGCATCGCCTCCTTCCACTTACTTGGCCCGACATAATTGTGGCTCACACAACTTATGCGGGAACGTCCCAACCCTTCATGGGCAGAATTCAGTGCGGCCAGCACCCTGCGGTTTGGTCCTGCTCTACAAGGAAACCCACTCGGAGACCTTGTGAACCTCAAATAGGTAGGCTACATTGATACCTATTTAGAACAATTCCAGATTTTGTTATCGAGGGCAACGTCTGTCTTACTGAAGCAGCAAGTTCCCCTCTTCACCGCAGGTCTTCATGAGCGGTTACGTTGGGATGTGGAATTCCTACTATCGCGTGATCTCAACACGGCTATGAGCCTCTCAAGGGCTTGTCAACGGCGACTGTTATTAGATCATCCGTCCTTGGGACGTCGAGACTATCGGGGAGCCTACTCTCTAGCCAGCTTGCCTGACAAGGCTCCAATCCGGGAAAAGCCGATGTGGCCTACTGTCCGCCGCCATTTGTCCCCCCCCCCCGAAAAGGCCGAGTGCCGCGAGAAACATTTCACGTCAGGACATCGATGCAAACACTTATTTTGGCTCAAAGTAGATGATCCTTCCAATGATGACGCGACGGGCGGAGAAGAAATTGGAATACCTTTTGATCCAGCTTGAGGACAAGCTGTCTTCGGACGGGGGCGGCGATGTTCTGAGGCGTGACGACGCCAGTTATTTCCGTTTATCTTAAATTATGTTGTGTTATTTTTAATAGTATTTTGCCCATATGTCGTAAACTCAAATGGGAGGCGTATCTGTGAACCTACCTATTTGGCTGACTAGGCCTTGGTTGATATGCAAGAATTAAATCTAGAAATCTCTTTCACTCTCTTCCTTTCCCCTCTTCTTATCTCTCTCTACCCGATGAAACTTTGCCCGCATTTCTAACCTAGGTGCAACCCGCATCTGCCATCCATCCACAGATCGACACCGCTCCTCCTCTCCAGCCATAGCGCCTCCTCCGGCGCATCCTCCTCCTTCGGTCCGGTCACGAGATCTCAAAGGCAAGCACACAACAGATATCTTGTCCACGCCATGAAACCAAATAGCGATGATACATCTCATGGCGAGTGTGAAACTCTCGTATGTCAAGAACCTGCTCTATCTCCTCAGCGGTGGGTGTCTGTACTGGTGTTAAATCAGGTGGTATCTCCGGGGCTGCAGCAGGTGGACTAAGAATGGAACTAAGTGATTTTCGTAGAATGGTATCAGATCGGGAATGTTAAATATCGGCGAAGTTCCTAATTTAACTGGCAAATCTAAGAGACATGCATTCTAACCGCTGTGCTTCCGGACTTGGAAAAGACCAAACTTCCTCTGTTGTAGCTTACGATATGTACCCGGAGTAAATCTCTGCTTCTTGAAATAAGCAAACATTCAAACTCCTTCTGAAAAATATAACTCCTGGCGATGACGATCGGTCATGGATTTATATTTTTCAGATATTGCTCGATATTTATCAGTAATATTTTTATGCAATTCCTTTAGGGCCCGTTCGTTTGGAGGGAATTGAAATTCAATATTGGAATTAAATATTGATGAATATTGTAGAATTGAATATTGGTGACTAATTCCAAATCCAGTGTTCACCAAATAAACAATATTGGTGAATATTGTGAAATTGATCAATTATTTTGTTCGTTTGTTAGATAAAATTCAATCTAAGAAATGGAAAATATTATGAAGAAATTATTTTTTCACATATATTATAAAAAAATATGCATCCAGACAGAAAAATACGCATACGGGTACAAAAGCATGCCCGGAAAAAAAATACGTGCTCGGGCACAAAAACGAGCACACGGGCGACAAAATGTGTGCCCGGGAGAAAAACGTCCACCAGGGCGTAAAATGGGCGCCCTGGTGAAAACGCGCGCCCGGGCGAAAATGCGCGCCCGGGCGAAAAACGCACGCCCGGGCTAAAAAGCGTGCCCGGAAAAAAAATACGTGCTCGGGCACAAAAACGAGCACACGGGCAACAAAATGTGTGCCCGTGAGAAAACGTGCACCAGGGCGTAAAATGGGCGCACGGGCGAAAAACGCGCGCCCGGGCGATAAACTCTTGCCCGGGACGGAAAAATGGGCGCCCAGGCAGAAAAACGGGCACTTGACCGATAAAACGGGCTCCCAGCAGAAAAAATGGGCGGGCGAAAAAAGGGCGCCCGGGTGAAAAAATGGGAGCCCGGTGAAAAACGGGCGCCCGGCGAAAAACAGGCACCCAGGCGAAAAGCAGGCGCCCGGGCGAAAAATGTGCACCCGGGTGAAAAACACACGCCCAGGCGAAAAAACGCACCCCGGACGAAAAAACGCACGCACGGGCGAAAAACATGCGTTGAGGCTAAAAGGGCGTGCCCGAGCGAAAAAAAACGCGCACCCGGGCGAAAAACTCGCTCCCGGGCAAAATACGCGCACCCGGCCGAAAAACACGCGCTCGGGTGAAAAACGTGTCTCGGACGGAATTGTCTAATTCTTATATAGATCGGAAAGAATTGTCTTTAGTTCAAAATGAATTCCACAGAATTCATTAAAATTTCAATTACAACATCAAGCATGCAAATAAACAGAAAAATTGGAATTAGATCTTCAATTCAAATTCCAGGAGCTCAATTCTTTGCAAACGAACAGACCCTTAAAGAATTAACATGAGTTTGCGCATCAAAGAAAATACATTCATGAGTCGGAAGAGATGACGATCAAGTAGATGTGGTATAGAGAACGCAAAAACAATCTCGAAAGGAAATTTATTGGTGGAGCGATTAGTAAAATTATTAAATGCAAATTCAGCTTGTGGCAATATAAGATCTTGTTATTTTGGATTCTCCCCGGTAAACACCTAAGGTCTCCTAAACTCATATTAATGATCTCAGTCTGTCAATCGGTCTGAGGGTGATATGTGCTGCTAAACTTGAGTGGTTCCCAATCGGGCCCACATTGTTTTCCAAAAATACTCATAAATTGAGTGTCCCTATCGGAATTGATTGATCTAGGAATTCTGTGCAATCTAGCGATTTTTTTAAACAAAAATTCGACGATGCGTGCAGCACTAGAGATTTTTTTTTACATGAAATAAAATGCGTCATTTTTGAAAATCCCACGACTACGAAAATAGAATCGACTTTTCTCTGAGTGCGAGGAAGTCCTAGCACGAAGTCCATCGAGATGTCATCCCACGGCCACTCAGGTATAGGTAAAAGGGTGTATAATCCAGTATTTTGTGTGTGCCCTTTGTATCGCTGACAAATCATACAAGGGAAACAAAGGTCCTTCTTTCTTCATTCGGTCATTTAGTCTCTCATCATTTGCTCAAGAATGGTATTATGAAAAGATCCTTCCCCATGAGGGCGTCGTGAGTTCCCTTTAAAGAGTAAAGGGAGGTCCAATCTCTGTGATTTTCAGACCATACACATCTCCAGTCGAACTATTTGTCCATGATGAGTCATTTCTCGCAAATGCATGTCAGGATAATGGTCGTTGAGGTATGGCAGAGCTTCAAATTCTACATCGAGACGGATCTTATAGTGTAGATCGATAGTAAAATAGGGACTTGATGCTCTGAAAGGATGGTTGAGTTGTGGTTGCCCAGATCGTATGTTGCAATAGTCTTTAAATTCATCCTGAATCATTTTAGGTTTTCTTGTTCTAATTAGGTGTGTCATAGTTGCGTTGAGCCAATGACGTGGAATAATTGCAAGCCAATCCACACAACCCCGAGAGTGTATTGACAAAGAATTGTATGCAGGGCATGAGCGAAGTCAAGGGATCCTTCTTACTGTCAAAGAAAGAAAATTGAGCTTCGCATAGCATGATACCTCTTTGCCTTTAGATCTACCCTCACAAAACTTTGTACACATTGCGTGAGGTGGTTCATACTCCGGCGTGAGTCAAGTTTGTTGGCAGTCGAACGGTGCGGCGTCGGCAGCTTGTTATATCATCGTAGTGGATTGTTGTTGAGTTGCCGTGGTCACTTGTTCGATCATCATCTTTTGGATTTGTTCCATGACTTGGGCGAGGATGATGCCCTGCTCCTCCATGGGAACGGATGGTTGTAGAAGAGAGGAGGTATGTATTATGCCCTAGACGACTTTGATATTTACTTGTTACGGTCACTAGTTTAAAATTGATTGTGAGCACCTGTGTGAAAATCTCCGGGGGTATTTTCTCATACTTCTTTTCGTTGTACACATATCAGGCTTCACAATGGTAGGAGTAAGGGGTAGTGGCCCTCTTGGAGGTCGTTGGTGGCCTTCAAATTCGAGCATCGGCGAGTGGGAGGTTCCCGTAAAGGAGAAGTTGGTCTTGACTCCAATCGTCAATGCGTGTGGATGGGAGTAGAGAACAAAAAGGAAAATAAAACTAAGGCACGATCATAATTCATTCAATTCTTCCCCCTTTTTAAGTAGCAAGGGTTGAAGTTTCTAATATTACACAGATGCAACTACAAACAAAATACGACTAAAGCCAATAAAAGAAAAATAAAACGCAATAAGGAAATATTAGGCCTTGCTCCTCCAACAAGAAGTGATCTCCCATCATTATCTCATAATATGACCCCTTTCTCGTGGATCAAGCTTGTCCGATAACTTGAAGGCTAGAAACATCGTCTGAGATGAGAATGATCTTCCCAAGTTGCCTCTACAGTTTCCTCTCCTTCGCAATGAATAAAGTCCTCGATTACATCTCTTGTATCTTTTCCATTATTGTAAGGCACAAAATACGCTTTAAATTGTTCTTCTTGGAAAACCAAATTAAGTACGTCTATCCACAAAAATATATGCAAACACATGCACGCAAACACACAGATAGATATAGGAGAAAGAAATGAGGGAATTAGTCTTACAAATTTGACTTTTTATATATATTCATGTGACCGAAAAGTAGTGAGTTGTGGCGGTATGACCTTCCATATTATGATTTCGTGAAGTCCGCATATTTTTACTAGGATCCTTGTATCACCTAGAAATAGGATAAGCTAAAATGTGGGATTTGATCACATAGTTTTATGGAACACTATCATCGAGTTTTTTAAAATACTAATCCCAACAAACAGGAGTATGTGTGGAAATGTATACAGGATAAATATAGTAAAATGCTGGGTAATCATGGCAGGGTTTGATACTTACTTGTAAGTCTATATATGCAACATTAAAAGAGACAAGGTACTTACAATCACCTATGCTCCAATTACAGTAATCAAAAATAGACAACCTATTTTAGATAAGCAGCTCATGAAGAAAGAATGGCAGTCATGGCTGTCCTTGAAATAATGTAAAACCTTCTGATCTAAAAGATACTGAGCAATAACATGAAATTGCGCTTTATACTTTAGGGAAGAAAGAATGTTGGCATGTACATCATGCTCTATTATCATTTTCAATATTTCAGTATTTAATTTGCATTCTACAGAATTTTATGATCGATGAGGTTAAATACCACTTCCTTATTATCAATAGTCAATGGAATCTACTGTTAGAAGGCCCTAACAGAAGGAAAAAAACAGCATGTAGGATCAGCCCTCACAAGTACGTTAAAGAACCAATCTAAATCGAATCGAGCAAGGGAATGAAAATTCATGTTGCCCATCTAGGATGCCTATTAAAACAAAGGTACTCGAGAACGAACATGAGTCGGCACTTGGGTTGCTGGTAAGGTTAAGTTTAGGGTTGGGAATAATGAAGAATCTGACCCTTGGCATTGAGATCGTTGCGCTGCGCCTCTAGGCGATTGAGATTATGAGATTTCTGTCGAACCTGGAGCTGGAGATCGTGAATGTGCTGTAGGTAATACTGCCTAAGTCCCTCTCCTCCGCCTCCCTTGCACTTGGCCGGCGGCGAGCGTATCTCTCTGTCCGCCTCCGGCTGAGGCAGAGCTCGCGTGGTATCGATTGCTGCGGATGCCATCTCAGCTGACTATCCAATCTCCTTCCCTCTCAGATTTATCGCCAAATTCCAAGTCGGTGAGTCGTATCAATTTAGGCACAACCCGATTTTCCTACTTTCCCTTCAAGGGGAACGAGTTTTTGGTGTTTGGCGAATAGCGTTTTGAAAAGATTGTTTAAACAGTTTCCCCCCCCCCCCCCCCCCCCCCCCCCCCCCCCCCCCCCCCCCCCCCCCCCCCCCCCCCCCGGTCGGGCCTCACTTCGGTCGACTGAATCGGACTGAAGTTAGGCGATTCCCAAAATACCCCCGCGACTCCCGTGCCTTCAACCTCTTCCACGATCATTCTCCTCTCATTCTCATCTCGTTCTCCTCTCGTTCTCCTTTCATTCTCCTCTCCGGCGGCCGCGTATCTCCGGGAAATCCATCTACAATCGCGAATCCCACTTCGGCGCCCGGATCTCACTTCGGCGCCTCCCGTGCCCTAGCGCCTGGCGCTGCTTCCGCTCACTTCGGCGCCTCCTAGCAGCGCTACCAGGTTTCTTCTTCTTCTTCTTCTTCTTTCTGCCGCCCCCTTGCAATTATTGATCGGCCACATTAGCAGCGCTTGGGATGATTTTAGGCGCTTCTTCTTCTTCTTCTTCTTCTTCTTCTTCTTCTTCTTCTTCTTCTTCTTCCTGCCGCCCCCCTCTTCTTCTTCCTGCCGCCCCCTTGCAATTATTAATTGGGTTTCCTGCCGCCCCCTTGCAATTATTAATTGGGTATTTTTACCTTATAGTGCCTTTTGCCGCCCCCTTGCAATTATTGATCGGCCACATTAGCAGCGCTTGGGATGATTTTAGGCGCTTGGGATGATTTTAGGCGCTTCTTCTTCTTCTTCTTCTTCTTCTTCTTCTTCTTCTTCTTCTTCTTCCTGCCGCCCCCTTGCAATTATTAATTGGGTATTCTTCTTCCTGCCGCCCCCTTGCAATTATTAATTGGGTATTTTTACCATATAAATTTGTTGCTCTGCATCCTCCCTGCTGTTGGCAGCACTCACTTGATTTCTAATTTGTTGCTCTGCATCCTCCCTGCTGTTGGCAGCACTCACTTGATTTCTACATCAAGTGAGTACTGTTGTTTGCTAAGCTGCCGCCCCCTTGCAGTACTCACTTGATTTCTACATCAAGTGAGTTCTGCTTAACTAGTGTCCATTTATGTCTTATTTAATGCCCGCTTGTGAATGAATAATATGCACCGTATATTTTCTTTCTTATTTTCCAACATGGTATCAATGGGGGTTTTTCAATATGAACCTATTTTTTATCACCAAGCAGTGAATTTTTTGAAGTGGAGGACTACTATGAATGAGGAAATGCAAGTCATGAAATGCAATAACACTTGGTCACTTGTTCTCTTGCCTCCTAATAAACGCTACGTCGGCAATCGTTGGTTATATAGGGGATCAAACTATTGGGGGGCGATGACGAATCATTGATGGGAAAGAAGGATGGCTTGTGGCGAGGCTTCTCAGGCAACCCGTGCAACCCATCATAATGTTGGAGGGAGGTTGGATGGCAGGTGAGAGTTTTTTTTACAATGCACGGAGGATGGCCTGGAGAGTCTTCTCTGCCCCCTTCTCCTTCTCTTTGACTAGTTTGGAAATGATCTGAGCCCCAAGTTCTCCACTTAGGCTTCATTCTCCAATGATTGTTAGAGTTTCACTTTGCAATTGTTGACATGCTTAATGAGATTTTATTTGCATCAATTAGAGGCGATGAGGAATCATGGAGCTGACATGGACTAATGATGTCTTTTTTCCCTTGAATGTTGAGGGCATTGAGGATGGCCTGTGGAGAAGACTTCTCAGGCAACCCCTACAACTATCATTAGCACTGGAAGGTGGTTGGAGAGATGAGTGTTTATTCGCTCTCTCCATTTCACCTCTTCTTGGACTAGTTTGGAGATGATCTGAGCCTCTATTTTCCACTTTTCTTTTGAAGCCTTCTTAGTTTTTTAATAATTATTAATTTAGGATTTGTTTATTAAAGCGCTTTCTCTAACTTTTCTCTAACTTGTGTTTTTAATAAATATTCACCCGATTTTCACAATCAGAGGTGTGTAATTAACAATTACAGATTCAAACTTGCATTGCTTGGTTGTAATTAAGCATGCTCTAAATTGAAATAACTATTCAATTTAAAAACCTTTGCAATTGTTGCTAAAAAGAGAGATGTTGTGAACTGGATAACAAGTTTGATTGCTCACTGGTATGTACAGATGGGTGTTATTTCAATAATAAGAGGGGTGCAACTTGTAATTATGCTAAAGTTTTGGTAATTATTCCTATGCATATATAAAATTGTTCCTTATGTTGATCATTTCTGTGTGTTTGGTTCTTATAGATGTCTCCACAAACTTTACGGTGACCTCCATTAATGAGATTTTATTTGCATCAATTAGAGGCGATGAGGAATCATGGAGCTGACATGGACTAATGATGTCTTTTTTCCCTTGAATGTTGAGGGCATTGAGGATGGCCTGTGGAGAAGACTTCTCAGGCAACCCCTACAACTATCATTAGCACTGGAAGGTGGTTGGAGAGATGAGTGTTTATTCGCTCTCTCCATTTCACCTCTTCTTGGACTAGTTTGGAGATGATCTGAGCCTCTATTTTCCACTTTTCTTCTGAAGCCTTCTTAGTTTTTTAATAATTATTAATTTAGGATTTGTTTATTAAAGCGCTTTCTCTAACTTTTCTCTAACTTGTGTTTTTCAAAGAACACAAGTATACAACGCAAGGTCAGCATAAAATAAAGCAAATATAGGTTAGTAATTTCCATCGCGGGTCTGGTACGGTCGCACTTGGCTGTAGGTCGCCTTCTTCCCCGACGGAAGACTTCCCCTGCGAGAGAAATTGAGTGGTGACAAAATAGATTCTGGAAATAAAACACGATTTCCTCATATTTTGCCACTATGGGTCACGGACCGCATTCAGCCGCACAGAAATTACTTTCTCTTCTCCCTCCTTTCTGCCCTCCACAAGCGACTGCCCCCCGAAACCCTGTCGTTCTCCTCCATTGCCGCTGCATCCGGGATCCAGTAACATCGCGCTTCAGGGACTCTTCTCCCCCACTGAACCCTTCTATTCTCGTCGCATCAAGCGTCACCAACGCCTCAGGGTTTTAAAGTCGCCAACTTCGAGCACCCCTTACGGATTTGATTACAAACAGGTACAGGCAAATTCTATTTTCTTCCTTTACAAGTAAATGGATTGTTGATCTATCAGTGTAGTTGTGCAAGAGAAACTTTGAGTGGTGTAGTTTTGATATGAGATAGTCACAATTTTTGTTCAGTGATGTATTGATTTGATATGAATGCATATCTAATTGGCATGTAAAAAAGGTAGAACTTACTATATGGTTATGCACATGAGGTTTGTGTATTGTATCTAGAATTGAGGATTATGCCTGCTATTTGGGAAGTTATCACTGAATTACCATGAGTTCACGCCAGAAATCCTCTCATCAATTGCAAACTCATAAACTTGGTCGATTGCAAAGAATTTTTTGTCTAATACAATTTAGTACGTAGGTACACCAGAAATCCTCTCATCAATTTAGTATGTTTTGGGTATGATAAGTGGATGAATGAAGGGTCATTATGCCACTACACAAATTATTGGACAAATCTCAATTCCAAGATCACTGCTTCAGAGTGTTTTGCCAGTGAAACCTGCTTTTCTGAGTCATCATACTTACAAAAAATGTTGATTTTAATCACATTATTCAGTCTGTTAATAAGCAGCTATAAGATGCAACTGATGTATATTTGGAGTTCATCAACCAACGGCTTATTCTCTGTTTAATCTTGCTGGAAGGTTATTCAAACTCAATCGAATTTTGTCAAGTTCTCTTGGATTTGGTCCTCCATAACTCCTACAATTACTCTCGCAAATAGGCGGAAAAACCTCACTTCATAGGGAAAAAATAACTGAATTTACATATTACTGCCTTCTTTTGTGCCAACAATTACTCCATTCATGGATTAAAAATAGCCTTTTCTGGTAAATGAATGAGAACACCCTTCATAGACAGTTTTTAATTTGTTATTGTGAACTGTTCCCTGTTGCTAGACAATCATATACACTAGATATGCAAATACTCCCGTGCAGAATTTGTGCTTTTAATTTGTCTTTTGCTAAGGAGCTAAAGTATTCTATTAATATTAATGGTAATTAATATATTATAAAGTCAATTAAATCTGAACACAAATAATGCATCTAAACAATGATCATAAAATGCATCAGTAAGTATAAGTGATCAAATCTTCATTTCTTTGAGTTCTGATTACGGAAATCTCATCCTTTTGCATATATGGTTTTTCTGGATACATAAATTAGATGATACATAAATTAGAGGTTTAAGTATCTTCTGAGTTCTGTTCGATTTTGCAATTATTCCAACTGTTCCTACTCGACTGTTCTGAAATTCCTCAAATTAGTAAATTTTCAAGCATCATGTGCCTAGATAGATTTTAGGTTTGCAAATAGATTATCACTTAAACTTTCATTTATAGAAAAATGTAGGGTATGTTTGGCACTGTGGCGGAGTTCTTGAACGAGATGGTTATTAATTGTTGTTTGTGAGTGCCCGACTTCATCTAAGAAACTCCATTCACTTTTATGTTCAAAATTAGTTTTTTTTCTCGGTACCGGCCCACGCATATTTTACAAAGTTAGTGTTTTTTCCAAACTCAACGGAGCAAACCGCAGGGCTCATTCAATCGGCCATAGATTGGATGCTTAGCTCAAAATATTGCCCAATTTGGGTGCTTAGCTCAAAATATTGCCCAATTTGGCAGAGATTCTTCAAAGCTAGATGAGTTTGGATGTGTCAGCTCTCATAACCATGCTGCCAAACTCTTCAATCTGCAGCTTCATGCCCTCTGTATAAAGTTACAGGCGCAGTTTGTGGATGCAAATTTGATCAAATCTGATCTTATTGCAAACTTTTCTCGATATGGTTTTGAGAACCCGATAGCAGTATGTTGTGGATATGGAGGATTGTCATTGAATTATGACGGTCGAATTCGTTGTGGGCAAAAAAAACATTGGATGGGAGCTTAGTTACAACAAAATGTTGCAATGATTCTGCTGATTGCATAAGCTGGGATGGCATCCATTACACAGATGTTGCAAATCAACATGTCTCTTCTCAGATTCTCACTGGAAAATACAAGGATCCACCATTCGTTGACAGAATGTCATTTCTTCTCAAGTTGAAGTTTTCAGGATGCATCAGCTAGGATGACATCCATTTCTTCCCCTTTTTTCTGATTCTCTGTTATCTCAACAAATATTTAAAGTGTTCAGGATGCAATGATCATTCATTTCTTGCTGAAAAAAAATCACAATTTTTGATTGTGTAGCTATAAATTTAGGCCCTCATGAACCATTTTGTAAACGCAGAATCTACCGTTCCAGAGCTTTATGATTCGTTTGGTTTGGTGTTTTGCCACCTCCGTTTGAAGCAAACGCCGTCGGACGTCGAGCAAATAAACGGGCCCCAGCGGCGTTTGCACCCACAGGACAGAGAAAATGTTGTCAAATCTGAGCTTTTCCAACCACGCCTCCCCCCTCCGGTTTGACCCCTCTGTTTGGACCCGCCGGCTCCTCACGTCACCGCTCAATCAAATGAAGCCTTACTCTTTTATGTGTATTCTAAATATAACCTGCTGGGAGTGAAGTTCCCTTATAATGGAGAGTCAATAGTTGGATCACTCGGTAGGATGAAGCTTCCCTCGCATAGCTTCTGAAGATATGGGTTTGTGCTCTCCCACGGTGCAGGGGGTGAGTTAGCGAGTTCTGTGAAGTCAAAAGGGAGCAGGAAGAAGTGGTGGAAGAATGGAGAGGAGGGCAGGAATCGCCACTGGTGGAATAGGTTTTGTTTGGTGGGGATCTGCTTCTTCAAGTCTAACATGGATGGCTAGATTAACAGCTTCTGCATGAGAAATGGTAATGTTTATATGTATGTCCTTTCACTTATTTGATTGCGTATGATTTTTTCATTAATTTCGAACTTATATGAATCAGTTTAGCTTCCAATCTTGTTGAGCTAATTGGGTTAGTGAAGTGTTTTAAGGTTTAGTGAGCTAGTCCAGATTTGCTAATCTTCTTTGGTGCAAATAAGCAAAATGAGCTTATTTTTCATTTCTTGTATTTTTGAAGATCCTTTGCAGTAATCTCTAAAATGATTTTGTTTGATTATGCTTATATTGAGATCCTTTGAATGAGTTTATGCATTGCATTGTTGCACTGCACTACAGATCATTTTCCGCACATCTACTTTTTTGATTATTTTCCTCATCTTCTGAAATTAGGGATTTTCTTCGCGATCTTGGGAGAGGTGCTCTTCTTACCAGACTTCTATTACACGCGCATCGCCTACTACGCCTACAAGGGTTACATGGTTTTCTCTTTTTCAAACATTCTGGCTGTTGGAAGGGTTGTTTGAGCTAAGAATCTGTACAGATCCTTTAACAAAAACACATCTCTCTTGTTGTCGATGATTAGAGCAAGCTCTTCAAACTTTTCATCAAGGTCAAGCTCTTCAAACTGAAGATGGACGAGTGCAAGACCTTCTCCAGCCACGAGACATTGGGCTTGGGACCTTTTTCTTCTGTATAGATATTTTTTCATGTATTAAGATTAATTATAGTTGAAAAAATATTATTCTGTATTGATTGGTTTGGACTATCTCGCACACTTTTTTTCATTAATGTAATAATTTATGTTGAACAAACTTCTATTTGTGATTGCGTATTTTTATATATATATTTGAATGTCTATAGTGAATTCTAATGAATAGCAAATGAAATAATTATTTGATATTTTTGGGGGAATTAAATAAATTTAGTGATAAGAACTGTTATAATGTATTCTTTTGTGGTCAGATGTTTCGTCACTAAAAATACGCATGCGGTGAGCCGGTGACTGAACTAATTTAGTCACCAAAACTTAATTTAGTGACCAAATCCATTCAATCACAAAAGTTCATTTAGTGGTTGAATCAACTTGGTCACTAACAACTCGTTTAGTGACCGAACCAATTCGGTCGCTGATATTACATTTAGTGATCGAATAAATTTTGTCACAATTTTTCTTTTTTAGTAATTGGAATTATTTTGGTCACTAAATATGTACAATTAGTGACAAAAAAAATTTTGGTCACTAATTACATTTAACGGTGGGGCTATTGTGATCACCTTTTGATGGACTGGACTTGATCACTAATTATCTTTAGTGACCAAAATCCAATCTTTAGTAACGAAAAAATTTCATCACTAAAAGTCGATTTTCTAGTAGTGATATTGTTATGGTTGTAAAAAAATTTTAAGCGCGGCAATATTTAAAAAAATCAAAATTGTTTGAGTCATTTTGTTAGAGAATCATTCTAGATGTTTTTTATAAAAAAAACATCTTGTGATTATCTAAACGCTGTCATAAGGTTTTAGCACCATGAACACTTTCACAACGCCTTTGCGGCGCTTTATAAAGTGTCGCAAATTCCTTTTTGGCGTTTTATAAAGTGTCGCAAATTCAATCGAGGAAGGCTTAAAAAACAATCGCAGAAACCTATTAAGAAGTGTTGTTGCAGTAATTGTTGGATCTGTTTAATTCCTTTTTTCTTCCCTCTTTTTTCCTCTCCCCTTCCCTCAATTTTTTTTCCTTTTCCTCCTCTTTCTTTTTCCCTCTCCCCCCTTTCCTTATCCTCCCCCTCTTTTTCTCTCTTCCCTCCCCCCTCCCCCCCTTTTTCCCCCCTCATACCGGAGTGGAACCCGGCGGGCCCCCCCGGTCGGGCCTCACTTCGGTCGACTGAATCGGACTGAAGTTAGGCGATTCCCAAAATACCCCCGCGACTCCCGTGCCTTCAACCTCTTCCACGATCATTCTCCTCTCATTCTCATCTCGTTCTCCTCTCGTTCTCCTTTCATTCTCCTCTCCGGCGGCCGCGTATCTCCGGGAAATCCATCTACAATCGCGAATCCCACTTCGGCGCCCGGATCTCACTTCGGCGCCTCCCGTGCCCTAGCGCCTGGCGCTGCTTCCGCTCACTTCGGCGCCTCCTAGCAGCGCTACCAGGTTTCTTCTTCTTCTTCTTCTTCTTTCTGCCGCCCCCTTGCAATTATTGATCGGCCACATTAGCAGCGCTTGGGATGATTTTAGGCGCTTCTTCTTCTTCTTCTTCTTCTTCTTCTTCTTCTTCTTCTTCTTCCTGCCGCCCCCCTCTTCTTCTTCCTGCCGCCCCCTTGCAATTATTAATTGGGTTTCCTGCCGCCCCCTTGCAATTATTAATTGGGTATTTTTACCTTATAGTGCCTTTTGCCGCCCCCTTGCAATTATTGATCGGCCACATTAGCAGCGCTTGGGATGATTTTAGGCGCTTGGGATGATTTTAGGCGCTTCTTCTTCTTCTTCTTCTTCTTCTTCTTCTTCTTCTTCTTCTTCTTCCTGCCGCCCCCTTGCAATTATTAATTGGGTATTCTTCTTCCTGCCGCCCCCTTGCAATTATTAATTGGGTATTTTTACCATATAAATTTGTTGCTCTGCATCCTCCCTGCTGTTGGCAGCACTCACTTGATTTCTAATTTGTTGCTCTGCATCCTCCCTGCTGTTGGCAGCACTCACTTGATTTCTACATCAAGTGAGTACTGTTGTTTGCTAAGCTGCCGCCCCCTTGCAGTACTCACTTGATTTCTACATCAAGTGAGTTCTGCTTAACTAGTGTCCATTTATGTCTTATTTAATGCCCGCTTGTGAATGAATAATATGCACCGTATATTTTCTTTCTTATTTTCCAACATGGTATCAATGGGGGTTTTTCAATATGAACCTATTTTTTATCACCAAGCAGTGAATTTTTTGAAGTGGAGGACTACTATGAATGAGGAAATGCAAGTCATGAAATGCAATAACACTTGGTCACTTGTTCTCTTGCCTCCTAATAAACGCTACGTCGGCAATCGTTGGTTATATAGGGGATCAAACTATTGGGGGGCGATGACGAATCATTGATGGGAAAGAAGGATGGCTTGTGGCGAGGCTTCTCAGGCAACCCGTGCAACCCATCATAATGTTGGAGGGAGGTTGGATGGCAGGTGAGAGTTTTTTTTACAATGCACGGAGGATGGCCTGGAGAGTCTTCTCTGCCCCCTTCTCCTTCTCTTTGACTAGTTTGGAAATGATCTGAGCCCCAAGTTCTCCACTTAGGCTTCATTCTCCAATGATTGTTAGAGTTTCACTTTGCAATTGTTGACATGCTTAATGAGATTTTATTTGCATCAATTAGAGGCGATGAGGAATCATGGAGCTGACATGGACTAATGATGTCTTTTTTCCCTTGAATGTTGAGGGCATTGAGGATGGCCTGTGGAGAAGACTTCTCAGGCAACCCCTACAACTATCATTAGCACTGGAAGGTGGTTGGAGAGATGAGTGTTTATTCGCTCTCTCCATTTCACCTCTTCTTGGACTAGTTTGGAGATGATCTGAGCCTCTATTTTCCACTTTTCTTTTGAAGCCTTCTTAGTTTTTTAATAATTATTAATTTAGGATTTGTTTATTAAAGCGCTTTCTCTAACTTTTCTCTAACTTGTGTTTTTAATAAATATTCACCCGATTTTCACAATCAGAGGTGTGTAATTAACAATTACAGATTCAAACTTGCATTGCTTGGTTGTAATTAAGCATGCTCTAAATTGAAATAACTATTCAATTTAAAAACCTTTGCAATTGTTGCTAAAAAGAGAGATGTTGTGAACTGGATAACAAGTTTGATTGCTCACTGGTATGTACAGATGGGTGTTATTTCAATAATAAGAGGGGTGCAACTTGTAATTATGCTAAAGTTTTGGTAATTATTCCTATGCATATATAAAATTGTTCCTTATGTTGATCATTTCTGTGTGTTTGGTTCTTATAGATGTCTCCACAAACTTTACGGTGACCTCCATTAATGAGATTTTATTTGCATCAATTAGAGGCGATGAGGAATCATGGAGCTGACATGGACTAATGATGTCTTTTTTCCCTTGAATGTTGAGGGCATTGAGGATGGCCTGTGGAGAAGACTTCTCAGGCAACCCCTACAACTATCATTAGCACTGGAAGGTGGTTGGAGAGATGAGTGTTTATTCGCTCTCTCCATTTCACCTCTTCTTGGACTAGTTTGGAGATGATCTGAGCCTCTATTTTCCACTTTTCTTCTGAAGCCTTCTTAGTTTTTTAATAATTATTAATTTAGGATTTGTTTATTAAAGCGCTTTCTCTAACTTTTCTCTAACTTGTGTTTTTCAAAGAACACAAGTATACAACGCAAGGTCAGCATAAAATAAAGCAAATATAGGTTAGTAATTTCCATCGCGGGTCTGGTACGGTCGCACTTGGCTGTAGGTCGCCTTCTTCCCCGACGGAAGACTTCCCCTGCGAGAGAAATTGAGTGGTGACAAAATAGATTCTGGAAATAAAACACGATTTCCTCATATTTTGCCACTATGGGTCACGGACCGCATTCAGCCGCACAGAAATTACTTTCTCTTCTCCCTCCTTTCTGCCCTCCACAAGCGACTGCCCCCCGAAACCCTGTCGTTCTCCTCCATTGCCGCTGCATCCGGGATCCAGTAACATCGCGCTTCAGGGACTCTTCTCCCCCACTGAACCCTTCTATTCTCGTCGCATCAAGCGTCACCAACGCCTCAGGGTTTTAAAGTCGCCAACTTCGAGCACCCCTTACGGATTTGATTACAAACAGGTACAGGCAAATTCTATTTTCTTCCTTTACAAGTAAATGGATTGTTGATCTATCAGTGTAGTTGTGCAAGAGAAACTTTGAGTGGTGTAGTTTTGATATGAGATAGTCACAATTTTTGTTCAGTGATGTATTGATTTGATATGAATGCATATCTAATTGGCATGTAAAAAAGGTAGAACTTACTATATGGTTATGCACATGAGGTTTGTGTATTGTATCTAGAATTGAGGATTATGCCTGCTATTTGGGAAGTTATCACTGAATTACCATGAGTTCACGCCAGAAATCCTCTCATCAATTGCAAACTCATAAACTTGGTCGATTGCAAAGAATTTTTTGTCTAATACAATTTAGTACGTAGGTACACCAGAAATCCTCTCATCAATTTAGTATGTTTTGGGTATGATAAGTGGATGAATGAAGGGTCATTATGCCACTACACAAATTATTGGACAAATCTCAATTCCAAGATCACTGCTTCAGAGTGTTTTGCCAGTGAAACCTGCTTTTCTGAGTCATCATACTTACAAAAAATGTTGATTTTAATCACATTATTCAGTCTGTTAATAAGCAGCTATAAGATGCAACTGATGTATATTTGGAGTTCATCAACCAACGGCTTATTCTCTGTTTAATCTTGCTGGAAGGTTATTCAAACTCAATCGAATTTTGTCAAGTTCTCTTGGATTTGGTCCTCCATAACTCCTACAATTACTCTCGCAAATAGGCGGAAAAACCTCACTTCATAGGGAAAAAATAACTGAATTTACATATTACTGCCTTCTTTTGTGCCAACAATTACTCCATTCATGGATTAAAAATAGCCTTTTCTGGTAAATGAATGAGAACACCCTTCATAGACAGTTTTTAATTTGTTATTGTGAACTGTTCCCTGTTGCTAGACAATCATATACACTAGATATGCAAATACTCCCGTGCAGAATTTGTGCTTTTAATTTGTCTTTTGCTAAGGAGCTAAAGTATTCTATTAATATTAATGGTAATTAATATATTATAAAGTCAATTAAATCTGAACACAAATAATGCATCTAAACAATGATCATAAAATGCATCAGTAAGTATAAGTGATCAAATCTTCATTTCTTTGAGTTCTGATTACGGAAATCTCATCCTTTTGCATATATGGTTTTTCTGGATACATAAATTAGATGATACATAAATTAGAGGTTTAAGTATCTTCTGAGTTCTGTTCGATTTTGCAATTATTCCAACTGTTCCTACTCGACTGTTCTGAAATTCCTCAAATTAGTAAATTTTCAAGCATCATGTGCCTAGATAGATTTTAGGTTTGCAAATAGATTATCACTTAAACTTTCATTTATAGAAAAATGTAGGGTATGTTTGGCACTGTGGCGGAGTTCTTGAACGAGATGGTTATTAATTGTTGTTTGTGAGTGCCCGACTTCATCTAAGAAACTCCATTCACTTTTATGTTCAAAATTAGTTTTTTTTCTCGGTACCGGCCCACGCATATTTTACAAAGTTAGTGTTTTTTCCAAACTCAACGGAGCAAACCGCAGGGCTCATTCAATCGGCCATAGATTGGATGCTTAGCTCAAAATATTGCCCAATTTGGGTGCTTAGCTCAAAATATTGCCCAATTTGGCAGAGATTCTTCAAAGCTAGATGAGTTTGGATGTGTCAGCTCTCATAACCATGCTGCCAAACTCTTCAATCTGCAGCTTCATGCCCTCTGTATAAAGTTACAGGCGCAGTTTGTGGATGCAAATTTGATCAAATCTGATCTTATTGCAAACTTTTCTCGATATGGTTTTGAGAACCCGATAGCAGTATGTTGTGGATATGGAGGATTGTCATTGAATTATGACGGTCGAATTCGTTGTGGGCAAAAAAAACATTGGATGGGAGCTTAGTTACAACAAAATGTTGCAATGATTCTGCTGATTGCATAAGCTGGGATGGCATCCATTACACAGATGTTGCAAATCAACATGTCTCTTCTCAGATTCTCACTGGAAAATACAAGGATCCACCATTCGTTGACAGAATGTCATTTCTTCTCAAGTTGAAGTTTTCAGGATGCATCAGCTAGGATGACATCCATTTCTTCCCCTTTTTTCTGATTCTCTGTTATCTCAACAAATATTTAAAGTGTTCAGGATGCAATGATCATTCATTTCTTGCTGAAAAAAAATCACAATTTTTGATTGTGTAGCTATAAATTTAGGCCCTCATGAACCATTTTGTAAACGCAGAATCTACCGTTCCAGAGCTTTATGATTCGTTTGGTTTGGTGTTTTGCCACCTCCGTTTGAAGCAAACGCCGTCGGACGTCGAGCAAATAAACGGGCCCCAGCGGCGTTTGCACCCACAGGACAGAGAAAATGTTGTCAAATCTGAGCTTTTCCAACCACGCCTCCCCCCTCCGGTTTGACCCCTCTGTTTGGACCCGCCGGCTCCTCACGTCACCGCTCAATCAAATGAAGCCTTACTCTTTTATGTGTATTCTAAATATAACCTGCTGGGAGTGAAGTTCCCTTATAATGGAGAGTCAATAGTTGGATCACTCGGTAGGATGAAGCTTCCCTCGCATAGCTTCTGAAGATATGGGTTTGTGCTCTCCCACGGTGCAGGGGGTGAGTTAGCGAGTTCTGTGAAGTCAAAAGGGAGCAGGAAGAAGTGGTGGAAGAATGGAGAGGAGGGCAGGAATCGCCACTGGTGGAATAGGTTTTGTTTGGTGGGGATCTGCTTCTTCAAGTCTAACATGGATGGCTAGATTAACAGCTTCTGCATGAGAAATGGTAATGTTTATATGTATGTCCTTTCACTTATTTGATTGCGTATGATTTTTTCATTAATTTCGAACTTATATGAATCAGTTTAGCTTCCAATCTTGTTGAGCTAATTGGGTTAGTGAAGTGTTTTAAGGTTTAGTGAGCTAGTCCAGATTTGCTAATCTTCTTTGGTGCAAATAAGCAAAATGAGCTTATTTTTCATTTCTTGTATTTTTGAAGATCCTTTGCAGTAATCTCTAAAATGATTTTGTTTGATTATGCTTATATTGAGATCCTTTGAATGAGTTTATGCATTGCATTGTTGCACTGCACTACAGATCATTTTCCGCACATCTACTTTTTTGATTATTTTCCTCATCTTCTGAAATTAGGGATTTTCTTCGCGATCTTGGGAGAGGTGCTCTTCTTACCAGACTTCTATTACACGCGCATCGCCTACTACGCCTACAAGGGTTACATGGTTTTCTCTTTTTCAAACATTCTGGCTGTTGGAAGGGTTGTTTGAGCTAAGAATCTGTACAGATCCTTTAACAAAAACACATCTCTCTTGTTGTCGATGATTAGAGCAAGCTCTTCAAACTTTTCATCAAGGTCAAGCTCTTCAAACTGAAGATGGACGAGTGCAAGACCTTCTCCAGCCACGAGACATTGGGCTTGGGACCTTTTTCTTCTGTATAGATATTTTTTCATGTATTAAGATTAATTATAGTTGAAAAAATATTATTCTGTATTGATTGGTTTGGACTATCTCGCACACTTTTTTTCATTAATGTAATAATTTATGTTGAACAAACTTCTATTTGTGATTGCGTATTTTTATATATATATTTGAATGTCTATAGTGAATTCTAATGAATAGCAAATGAAATAATTATTTGATATTTTTGGGGGAATTAAATAAATTTAGTGATAAGAACTGTTATAATGTATTCTTTTGTGGTCAGATGTTTCGTCACTAAAAATACGCATGCGGTGAGCCGGTGACTGAACTAATTTAGTCACCAAAACTTAATTTAGTGACCAAATCCATTCAATCACAAAAGTTCATTTAGTGGTTGAATCAACTTGGTCACTAACAACTCGTTTAGTGACCGAACCAATTCGGTCGCTGATATTACATTTAGTGATCGAATAAATTTTGTCACAATTTTTCTTTTTTAGTAATTGGAATTATTTTGGTCACTAAATATGTACAATTAGTGACAAAAAAAATTTTGGTCACTAATTACATTTAACGGTGGGGCTATTGTGATCACCTTTTGATGGACTGGACTTGATCACTAATTATCTTTAGTGACCAAAATCCAATCTTTAGTAACGAAAAAATTTCATCACTAAAAGTCGATTTTCTAGTAGTGATATTGTTATGGTTGTAAAAAAATTTTAAGCGCGGCAATATTTAAAAAAATCAAAATTGTTTGAGTCATTTTGTTAGAGAATCATTCTAGATGTTTTTTATAAAAAAAACATCTTGTGATTATCTAAACGCTGTCATAAGGTTTTAGCACCATGAACACTTTCACAACGCCTTTGCGGCGCTTTATAAAGTGTCGCAAATTCCTTTTTGGCGTTTTATAAAGTGTCGCAAATTCAATCGAGGAAGGCTTAAAAAACAATCGCAGAAACCTATTAAGAAGTGTTGTTGCAGTAATTGTTGGATCTGTTTAATTCCTTTTTTCTTCCCTCTTTTTTCCTCTCCCCTTCCCTCAATTTTTTTTCCTTTTCCTCCTCTTTCTTTTTCCCTCTCCCCCCTTTCCTTATCCTCCCCCTCTTTTTCTCTCTTCCCTCCCCCCTCCCCCCCTTTTTCCCCCCTCATACCGGAGTGGAACCCGGCGGCCCCCCCGGTCGGGCCTCACTTCGGTCGACTGAATCGGACTGAAGTTAGGCGATTCCCAAAATACCCCCGCGACTCCCGTGCCTTCAACCTCTTCCACGATCATTCTCCTCTCATTCTCATCTCGTTCTCCTCTCGTTCTCCTTTCATTCTCCTCTCCGGCGGCCGCGTATCTCCGGGAAATCCATCTACAATCGCGAATCCCACTTCGGCGCCCGGATCTCACTTCGGCGCCTCCCGTGCCCTAGCGCCTGGCGCTGCTTCCGCTCACTTCGGCGCCTCCTAGCAGCGCTACCAGGTTTCTTCTTCTTCTTCTTCTTCTTTCTGCCGCCCCCTTGCAATTATTGATCGGCCACATTAGCAGCGCTTGGGATGATTTTAGGCGCTTCTTCTTCTTCTTCTTCTTCTTCTTCTTCTTCTTCTTCTTCTTCTTCTTCTTCTGCCGCCCCCCTCTTCTTCTTCCTGCCGCCCCCTTGCAATTATTAATTGGGTTTCCTGCCGCCCCCTTGCAATTATTAATTGGGTATTTTTACCTTATAGTGCCTTTTGCCGCCCCCTTGCAATTATTGATCGGCCACATTAGCAGCGCTTGGGATGATTTTAGGCGCTTGGGATGATTTTAGGCGCTTCTTCTTCTTCTTCTTCTTCTTCTTCTTCTTCTTCTTCTTCTTCTTCCTGCCGCCCCCTTGCAATTATTAATTGGGTATTCTTCTTCCTGCCGCCCCCTTGCAATTATTAATTGGGTATTTTTACCATATAAATTTGTTGCTCTGCATCCTCCCTGCTGTTGGCAGCACTCACTTGATTTCTAATTTGTTGCTCTGCATCCTCCCTGCTGTTGGCAGCACTCACTTGATTTCTACATCAAGTGAGTACTGTTGTTTGCTAAGCTGCCGCCCCCTTGCAGTACTCACTTGATTTCTACATCAAGTGAGTTCTGCTTAACTAGTGTCCATTTATGTCTTATTTAATGCCCGCTTGTGAATGAATAATATGCACCGTATATTTTCTTTCTTATTTTCCAACATGGTATCAATGGGGGTTTTTCAATATGAACCTATTTTTTATCACCAAGCAGTGAATTTTTTGAAGTGGAGGACTACTATGAATGAGGAAATGCAAGTCATGAAATGCAATAACACTTGGTCACTTGTTCTCTTGCCTCCTAATAAACGCTACGTCGGCAATCGTTGGTTATATAGGGGATCAAACTATTGGGGGGCGATGACGAATCATTGATGGGAAAGAAGGATGGCTTGTGGCGAGGCTTCTCAGGCAACCCGTGCAACCCATCATAATGTTGGAGGGAGGTTGGATGGCAGGTGAGAGTTTTTTTTACAATGCACGGAGGATGGCCTGGAGAGTCTTCTCTGCCCCCTTCTCCTTCTCTTTGACTAGTTTGGAAATGATCTGAGCCCCAAGTTCTCCACTTAGGCTTCATTCTCCAATGATTGTTAGAGTTTCACTTTGCAATTGTTGACATGCTTAATGAGATTTTATTTGCATCAATTAGAGGCGATGAGGAATCATGGAGCTGACATGGACTAATGATGTCTTTTTTCCCTTGAATGTTGAGGGCATTGAGGATGGCCTGTGGAGAAGACTTCTCAGGCAACCCCTACAACTATCATTAGCACTGGAAGGTGGTTGGAGAGATGAGTGTTTATTCGCTCTCTCCATTTCACCTCTTCTTGGACTAGTTTGGAGATGATCTGAGCCTCTATTTTCCACTTTTCTTTTGAAGCCTTCTTAGTTTTTTAATAATTATTAATTTAGGATTTGTTTATTAAAGCGCTTTCTCTAACTTTTCTCTAACTTGTGTTTTTAATAAATATTCACCCGATTTTCACAATCAGAGGTGTGTAATTAACAATTACAGATTCAAACTTGCATTGCTTGGTTGTAATTAAGCATGCTCTAAATTGAAATAACTATTCAATTTAAAAACCTTTGCAATTGTTGCTAAAAAGAGAGATGTTGTGAACTGGATAACAAGTTTGATTGCTCACTGGTATGTACAGATGGGTGTTATTTCAATAATAAGAGGGGTGCAACTTGTAATTATGCTAAAGTTTTGGTAATTATTCCTATGCATATATAAAATTGTTCCTTATGTTGATCATTTCTGTGTGTTTGGTTCTTATAGATGTCTCCACAAACTTTACGGTGACCTCCATTAATGAGATTTTATTTGCATCAATTAGAGGCGATGAGGAATCATGGAGCTGACATGGACTAATGATGTCTTTTTTCCCTTGAATGTTGAGGGCATTGAGGATGGCCTGTGGAGAAGACTTCTCAGGCAACCCCTACAACTATCATTAGCACTGGAAGGTGGTTGGAGAGATGAGTGTTTATTCGCTCTCTCCATTTCACCTCTTCTTGGACTAGTTTGGAGATGATCTGAGCCTCTATTTTCCACTTTTCTTCTGAAGCCTTCTTAGTTTTTTAATAATTATTAATTTAGGATTTGTTTATTAAAGCGCTTTCTCTAACTTTTCTCTAACTTGTGTTTTTCAAAGAACACAAGTATACAACGCAAGGTCAGCATAAAATAAAGCAAATATAGGTTAGTAATTTCCATCGCGGGTCTGGTACGGTCGCACTTGGCTGTAGGTCGCCTTCTTCCCCGACGGAAGACTTCCCCTGCGAGAGAAATTGAGTGGTGACAAAATAGATTCTGGAAATAAAACACGATTTCCTCATATTTTGCCACTATGGGTCACGGACCGCATTCAGCCGCACAGAAATTACTTTCTCTTCTCCCTCCTTTCTGCCCTCCACAAGCGACTGCCCCCCGAAACCCTGTCGTTCTCCTCCATTGCCGCTGCATCCGGGATCCAGTAACATCGCGCTTCAGGGACTCTTCTCCCCCACTGAACCCTTCTATTCTCGTCGCATCAAGCGTCACCAACGCCTCAGGGTTTTAAAGTCGCCAACTTCGAGCACCCCTTACGGATTTGATTACAAACAGGTACAGGCAAATTCTATTTTCTTCCTTTACAAGTAAATGGATTGTTGATCTATCAGTGTAGTTGTGCAAGAGAAACTTTGAGTGGTGTAGTTTTGATATGAGATAGTCACAATTTTTGTTCAGTGATGTATTGATTTGATATGAATGCATATCTAATTGGCATGTAAAAAAGGTAGAACTTACTATATGGTTATGCACATGAGGTTTGTGTATTGTATCTAGAATTGAGGATTATGCCTGCTATTTGGGAAGTTATCACTGAATTACCATGAGTTCACGCCAGAAATCCTCTCATCAATTGCAAACTCATAAACTTGGTCGATTGCAAAGAATTTTTTGTCTAATACAATTTAGTACGTAGGTACACCAGAAATCCTCTCATCAATTTAGTATGTTTTGGGTATGATAAGTGGATGAATGAAGGGTCATTATGCCACTACACAAATTATTGGACAAATCTCAATTCCAAGATCACTGCTTCAGAGTGTTTTGCCAGTGAAACCTGCTTTTCTGAGTCATCATACTTACAAAAAATGTTGATTTTAATCACATTATTCAGTCTGTTAATAAGCAGCTATAAGATGCAACTGATGTATATTTGGAGTTCATCAACCAACGGCTTATTCTCTGTTTAATCTTGCTGGAAGGTTATTCAAACTCAATCGAATTTTGTCAAGTTCTCTTGGATTTGGTCCTCCATAACTCCTACAATTACTCTCGCAAATAGGCGGAAAAACCTCACTTCATAGGGAAAAAATAACTGAATTTACATATTACTGCCTTCTTTTGTGCCAACAATTACTCCATTCATGGATTAAAAATAGCCTTTTCTGGTAAATGAATGAGAACACCCTTCATAGACAGTTTTTAATTTGTTATTGTGAACTGTTCCCTGTTGCTAGACAATCATATACACTAGATATGCAAATACTCCCGTGCAGAATTTGTGCTTTTAATTTGTCTTTTGCTAAGGAGCTAAAGTATTCTATTAATATTAATGGTAATTAATATATTATAAAGTCAATTAAATCTGAACACAAATAATGCATCTAAACAATGATCATAAAATGCATCAGTAAGTATAAGTGATCAAATCTTCATTTCTTTGAGTTCTGATTACGGAAATCTCATCCTTTTGCATATATGGTTTTTCTGGATACATAAATTAGATGATACATAAATTAGAGGTTTAAGTATCTTCTGAGTTCTGTTCGATTTTGCAATTATTCCAACTGTTCCTACTCGACTGTTCTGAAATTCCTCAAATTAGTAAATTTTCAAGCATCATGTGCCTAGATAGATTTTAGGTTTGCAAATAGATTATCACTTAAACTTTCATTTATAGAAAAATGTAGGGTATGTTTGGCACTGTGGCGGAGTTCTTGAACGAGATGGTTATTAATTGTTGTTTGTGAGTGCCCGACTTCATCTAAGAAACTCCATTCACTTTTATGTTCAAAATTAGTTTTTTTTCTCGGTACCGGCCCACGCATATTTTACAAAGTTAGTGTTTTTTCCAAACTCAACGGAGCAAACCGCAGGGCTCATTCAATCGGCCATAGATTGGATGCTTAGCTCAAAATATTGCCCAATTTGGGTGCTTAGCTCAAAATATTGCCCAATTTGGCAGAGATTCTTCAAAGCTAGATGAGTTTGGATGTGTCAGCTCTCATAACCATGCTGCCAAACTCTTCAATCTGCAGCTTCATGCCCTCTGTATAAAGTTACAGGCGCAGTTTGTGGATGCAAATTTGATCAAATCTGATCTTATTGCAAACTTTTCTCGATATGGTTTTGAGAACCCGATAGCAGTATGTTGTGGATATGGAGGATTGTCATTGAATTATGACGGTCGAATTCGTTGTGGGCAAAAAAAACATTGGATGGGAGCTTAGTTACAACAAAATGTTGCAATGATTCTGCTGATTGCATAAGCTGGGATGGCATCCATTACACAGATGTTGCAAATCAACATGTCTCTTCTCAGATTCTCACTGGAAAATACAAGGATCCACCATTCGTTGACAGAATGTCATTTCTTCTCAAGTTGAAGTTTTCAGGATGCATCAGCTAGGATGACATCCATTTCTTCCCCTTTTTTCTGATTCTCTGTTATCTCAACAAATATTTAAAGTGTTCAGGATGCAATGATCATTCATTTCTTGCTGAAAAAAAATCACAATTTTTGATTGTGTAGCTATAAATTTAGGCCCTCATGAACCATTTTGTAAACGCAGAATCTACCGTTCCAGAGCTTTATGATTCGTTTGGTTTGGTGTTTTGCCACCTCCGTTTGAAGCAAACGCCGTCGGACGTCGAGCAAATAAACGGGCCCCAGCGGCGTTTGCACCCACAGGACAGAGAAAATGTTGTCAAATCTGAGCTTTTCCAACCACGCCTCCCCCCTCCGGTTTGACCCCTCTGTTTGGACCCGCCGGCTCCTCACGTCACCGCTCAATCAAATGAAGCCTTACTCTTTTATGTGTATTCTAAATATAACCTGCTGGGAGTGAAGTTCCCTTATAATGGAGAGTCAATAGTTGGATCACTCGGTAGGATGAAGCTTCCCTCGCATAGCTTCTGAAGATATGGGTTTGTGCTCTCCCACGGTGCAGGGGGTGAGTTAGCGAGTTCTGTGAAGTCAAAAGGGAGCAGGAAGAAGTGGTGGAAGAATGGAGAGGAGGGCAGGAATCGCCACTGGTGGAATAGGTTTTGTTTGGTGGGGATCTGCTTCTTCAAGTCTAACATGGATGGCTAGATTAACAGCTTCTGCATGAGAAATGGTAATGTTTATATGTATGTCCTTTCACTTATTTGATTGCGTATGATTTTTTCATTAATTTCGAACTTATATGAATCAGTTTAGCTTCCAATCTTGTTGAGCTAATTGGGTTAGTGAAGTGTTTTAAGGTTTAGTGAGCTAGTCCAGATTTGCTAATCTTCTTTGGTGCAAATAAGCAAAATGAGCTTATTTTTCATTTCTTGTATTTTTGAAGATCCTTTGCAGTAATCTCTAAAATGATTTTGTTTGATTATGCTTATATTGAGATCCTTTGAATGAGTTTATGCATTGCATTGTTGCACTGCACTACAGATCATTTTCCGCACATCTACTTTTTTGATTATTTTCCTCATCTTCTGAAATTAGGGATTTTCTTCGCGATCTTGGGAGAGGTGCTCTTCTTACCAGACTTCTATTACACGCGCATCGCCTACTACGCCTACAAGGGTTACATGGTTTTCTCTTTTTCAAACATTCTGGCTGTTGGAAGGGTTGTTTGAGCTAAGAATCTGTACAGATCCTTTAACAAAAACACATCTCTCTTGTTGTCGATGATTAGAGCAAGCTCTTCAAACTTTTCATCAAGGTCAAGCTCTTCAAACTGAAGATGGACGAGTGCAAGACCTTCTCCAGCCACGAGACATTGGGCTTGGGACCTTTTTCTTCTGTATAGATATTTTTTCATGTATTAAGATTAATTATAGTTGAAAAAATATTATTCTGTATTGATTGGTTTGGACTATCTCGCACACTTTTTTTCATTAATGTAATAATTTATGTTGAACAAACTTCTATTTGTGATTGCGTATTTTTATATATATATTTGAATGTCTATAGTGAATTCTAATGAATAGCAAATGAAATAATTATTTGATATTTTTGGGGGAATTAAATAAATTTAGTGATAAGAACTGTTATAATGTATTCTTTTGTGGTCAGATGTTTCGTCACTAAAAATACGCATGCGGTGAGCCGGTGACTGAACTAATTTAGTCACCAAAACTTAATTTAGTGACCAAATCCATTCAATCACAAAAGTTCATTTAGTGGTTGAATCAACTTGGTCACTAACAACTCGTTTAGTGACCGAACCAATTCGGTCGCTGATATTACATTTAGTGATCGAATAAATTTTGTCACAATTTTTCTTTTTTAGTAATTGGAATTATTTTGGTCACTAAATATGTACAATTAGTGACAAAAAAAATTTTGGTCACTAATTACATTTAACGGTGGGGCTATTGTGATCACCTTTTGATGGACTGGACTTGATCACTAATTATCTTTAGTGACCAAAATCCAATCTTTAGTAACGAAAAAATTTCATCACTAAAAGTCGATTTTCTAGTAGTGATATTGTTATGGTTGTAAAAAAATTTTAAGCGCGGCAATATTTAAAAAAATCAAAATTGTTTGAGTCATTTTGTTAGAGAATCATTCTAGATGTTTTTTATAAAAAAAACATCTTGTGATTATCTAAACGCTGTCATAAGGTTTTAGCACCATGAACACTTTCACAACGCCTTTGCGGCGCTTTATAAAGTGTCGCAAATTCCTTTTTGGCGTTTTATAAAGTGTCGCAAATTCAATCGAGGAAGGCTTAAAAAACAATCGCAGAAACCTATTAAGAAGTGTTGTTGCAGTAATTGTTGGATCTGTTTAATTCCTTTTTTCTTCCCTCTTTTTTCCTCTCCCCTTCCCTCAATTTTTTTTCCTTTTCCTCCTCTTTCTTTTTCCCTCTCCCCCCTTTCCTTATCCTCCCCCTCTTTTTCTCTCTTCCCTCCCCCCTCCCCCCCTTTTTCCCCCCTCATACCGGAGTGGAACCCGGCGGCCCCCCCGGTCGGGCCTCACTTCGGTCGACTGAATCGGACTGAAGTTAGGCGATTCCCAAAATACCCCCGCGACTCCCGTGCCTTCAACCTCTTCCACGATCATTCTCCTCTCATTCTCATCTCGTTCTCCTCTCGTTCTCCTTTCATTCTCCTCTCCGGCGGCCGCGTATCTCCGGGAAATCCATCTACAATCGCGAATCCCACTTCGGCGCCCGGATCTCACTTCGGCGCCTCCCGTGCCCTAGCGCCTGGCGCTGCTTCCGCTCACTTCGGCGCCTCCTAGCAGCGCTACCAGGTTTCTTCTTCTTCTTCTTCTTCTTTCTGCCGCCCCCTTGCAATTATTGATCGGCCACATTAGCAGCGCTTGGGATGATTTTAGGCGCTTCTTCTTCTTCTTCTTCTTCTTCTTCTTCTTCTTCTTCTTCTTCTTCTTCCTGCCGCCCCCCTCTTCTTCTTCCTGCCGCCCCCTTGCAATTATTAATTGGGTTTCCTGCCGCCCCCTTGCAATTATTAATTGGGTATTTTTACCTTATAGTGCCTTTTGCCGCCCCCTTGCAATTATTGATCGGCCACATTAGCAGCGCTTGGGATGATTTTAGGCGCTTGGGATGATTTTAGGCGCTTCTTCTTCTTCTTCTTCTTCTTCTTCTTCTTCTTCTTCTTCTTCTTCCTGCCGCCCCCTTGCAATTATTAATTGGGTATTCTTCTTCCTGCCGCCCCCTTGCAATTATTAATTGGGTATTTTTACCATATAAATTTGTTGCTCTGCATCCTCCCTGCTGTTGGCAGCACTCACTTGATTTCTAATTTGTTGCTCTGCATCCTCCCTGCTGTTGGCAGCACTCACTTGATTTCTACATCAAGTGAGTACTGTTGTTTGCTAAGCTGCCGCCCCCTTGCAGTACTCACTTGATTTCTACATCAAGTGAGTTCTGCTTAACTAGTGTCCATTTATGTCTTATTTAATGCCCGCTTGTGAATGAATAATATGCACCGTATATTTTCTTTCTTATTTTCCAACATGGTATCAATGGGGGTTTTTCAATATGAACCTATTTTTTATCACCAAGCAGTGAATTTTTTGAAGTGGAGGACTACTATGAATGAGGAAATGCAAGTCATGAAATGCAATAACACTTGGTCACTTGTTCTCTTGCCTCCTAATAAACGCTACGTCGGCAATCGTTGGTTATATAGGGGATCAAACTATTGGGGGGCGATGACGAATCATTGATGGGAAAGAAGGATGGCTTGTGGCGAGGCTTCTCAGGCAACCCGTGCAACCCATCATAATGTTGGAGGGAGGTTGGATGGCAGGTGAGAGTTTTTTTTACAATGCACGGAGGATGGCCTGGAGAGTCTTCTCTGCCCCCTTCTCCTTCTCTTTGACTAGTTTGGAAATGATCTGAGCCCCAAGTTCTCCACTTAGGCTTCATTCTCCAATGATTGTTAGAGTTTCACTTTGCAATTGTTGACATGCTTAATGAGATTTTATTTGCATCAATTAGAGGCGATGAGGAATCATGGAGCTGACATGGACTAATGATGTCTTTTTTCCCTTGAATGTTGAGGGCATTGAGGATGGCCTGTGGAGAAGACTTCTCAGGCAACCCCTACAACTATCATTAGCACTGGAAGGTGGTTGGAGAGATGAGTGTTTATTCGCTCTCTCCATTTCACCTCTTCTTGGACTAGTTTGGAGATGATCTGAGCCTCTATTTTCCACTTTTCTTTTGAAGCCTTCTTAGTTTTTTAATAATTATTAATTTAGGATTTGTTTATTAAAGCGCTTTCTCTAACTTTTCTCTAACTTGTGTTTTTAATAAATATTCACCCGATTTTCACAATCAGAGGTGTGTAATTAACAATTACAGATTCAAACTTGCATTGCTTGGTTGTAATTAAGCATGCTCTAAATTGAAATAACTATTCAATTTAAAAACCTTTGCAATTGTTGCTAAAAAGAGAGATGTTGTGAACTGGATAACAAGTTTGATTGCTCACTGGTATGTACAGATGGGTGTTATTTCAATAATAAGAGGGGTGCAACTTGTAATTATGCTAAAGTTTTGGTAATTATTCCTATGCATATATAAAATTGTTCCTTATGTTGATCATTTCTGTGTGTTTGGTTCTTATAGATGTCTCCACAAACTTTACGGTGACCTCCATTAATGAGATTTTATTTGCATCAATTAGAGGCGATGAGGAATCATGGAGCTGACATGGACTAATGATGTCTTTTTTCCCTTGAATGTTGAGGGCATTGAGGATGGCCTGTGGAGAAGACTTCTCAGGCAACCCCTACAACTATCATTAGCACTGGAAGGTGGTTGGAGAGATGAGTGTTTATTCGCTCTCTCCATTTCACCTCTTCTTGGACTAGTTTGGAGATGATCTGAGCCTCTATTTTCCACTTTTCTTCTGAAGCCTTCTTAGTTTTTTAATAATTATTAATTTAGGATTTGTTTATTAAAGCGCTTTCTCTAACTTTTCTCTAACTTGTGTTTTTCAAAGAACACAAGTATACAACGCAAGGTCAGCATAAAATAAAGCAAATATAGGTTAGTAATTTCCATCGCGGGTCTGGTACGGTCGCACTTGGCTGTAGGTCGCCTTCTTCCCCGACGGAAGACTTCCCCTGCGAGAGAAATTGAGTGGTGACAAAATAGATTCTGGAAATAAAACACGATTTCCTCATATTTTGCCACTATGGGTCACGGACCGCATTCAGCCGCACAGAAATTACTTTCTCTTCTCCCTCCTTTCTGCCCTCCACAAGCGACTGCCCCCCGAAACCCTGTCGTTCTCCTCCATTGCCGCTGCATCCGGGATCCAGTAACATCGCGCTTCAGGGACTCTTCTCCCCCACTGAACCCTTCTATTCTCGTCGCATCAAGCGTCACCAACGCCTCAGGGTTTTAAAGTCGCCAACTTCGAGCACCCCTTACGGATTTGATTACAAACAGGTACAGGCAAATTCTATTTTCTTCCTTTACAAGTAAATGGATTGTTGATCTATCAGTGTAGTTGTGCAAGAGAAACTTTGAGTGGTGTAGTTTTGATATGAGATAGTCACAATTTTTGTTCAGTGATGTATTGATTTGATATGAATGCATATCTAATTGGCATGTAAAAAAGGTAGAACTTACTATATGGTTATGCACATGAGGTTTGTGTATTGTATCTAGAATTGAGGATTATGCCTGCTATTTGGGAAGTTATCACTGAATTACCATGAGTTCACGCCAGAAATCCTCTCATCAATTGCAAACTCATAAACTTGGTCGATTGCAAAGAATTTTTTGTCTAATACAATTTAGTACGTAGGTACACCAGAAATCCTCTCATCAATTTAGTATGTTTTGGGTATGATAAGTGGATGAATGAAGGGTCATTATGCCACTACACAAATTATTGGACAAATCTCAATTCCAAGATCACTGCTTCAGAGTGTTTTGCCAGTGAAACCTGCTTTTCTGAGTCATCATACTTACAAAAAATGTTGATTTTAATCACATTATTCAGTCTGTTAATAAGCAGCTATAAGATGCAACTGATGTATATTTGGAGTTCATCAACCAACGGCTTATTCTCTGTTTAATCTTGCTGGAAGGTTATTCAAACTCAATCGAATTTTGTCAAGTTCTCTTGGATTTGGTCCTCCATAACTCCTACAATTACTCTCGCAAATAGGCGGAAAAACCTCACTTCATAGGGAAAAAATAACTGAATTTACATATTACTGCCTTCTTTTGTGCCAACAATTACTCCATTCATGGATTAAAAATAGCCTTTTCTGGTAAATGAATGAGAACACCCTTCATAGACAGTTTTTAATTTGTTATTGTGAACTGTTCCCTGTTGCTAGACAATCATATACACTAGATATGCAAATACTCCCGTGCAGAATTTGTGCTTTTAATTTGTCTTTTGCTAAGGAGCTAAAGTATTCTATTAATATTAATGGTAATTAATATATTATAAAGTCAATTAAATCTGAACACAAATAATGCATCTAAACAATGATCATAAAATGCATCAGTAAGTATAAGTGATCAAATCTTCATTTCTTTGAGTTCTGATTACGGAAATCTCATCCTTTTGCATATATGGTTTTTCTGGATACATAAATTAGATGATACATAAATTAGAGGTTTAAGTATCTTCTGAGTTCTGTTCGATTTTGCAATTATTCCAACTGTTCCTACTCGACTGTTCTGAAATTCCTCAAATTAGTAAATTTTCAAGCATCATGTGCCTAGATAGATTTTAGGTTTGCAAATAGATTATCACTTAAACTTTCATTTATAGAAAAATGTAGGGTATGTTTGGCACTGTGGCGGAGTTCTTGAACGAGATGGTTATTAATTGTTGTTTGTGAGTGCCCGACTTCATCTAAGAAACTCCATTCACTTTTATGTTCAAAATTAGTTTTTTTTCTCGGTACCGGCCCACGCATATTTTACAAAGTTAGTGTTTTTTCCAAACTCAACGGAGCAAACCGCAGGGCTCATTCAATCGGCCATAGATTGGATGCTTAGCTCAAAATATTGCCCAATTTGGGTGCTTAGCTCAAAATATTGCCCAATTTGGCAGAGATTCTTCAAAGCTAGATGAGTTTGGATGTGTCAGCTCTCATAACCATGCTGCCAAACTCTTCAATCTGCAGCTTCATGCCCTCTGTATAAAGTTACAGGCGCAGTTTGTGGATGCAAATTTGATCAAATCTGATCTTATTGCAAACTTTTCTCGATATGGTTTTGAGAACCCGATAGCAGTATGTTGTGGATATGGAGGATTGTCATTGAATTATGACGGTCGAATTCGTTGTGGGCAAAAAAAACATTGGATGGGAGCTTAGTTACAACAAAATGTTGCAATGATTCTGCTGATTGCATAAGCTGGGATGGCATCCATTACACAGATGTTGCAAATCAACATGTCTCTTCTCAGATTCTCACTGGAAAATACAAGGATCCACCATTCGTTGACAGAATGTCATTTCTTCTCAAGTTGAAGTTTTCAGGATGCATCAGCTAGGATGACATCCATTTCTTCCCCTTTTTTCTGATTCTCTGTTATCTCAACAAATATTTAAAGTGTTCAGGATGCAATGATCATTCATTTCTTGCTGAAAAAAAATCACAATTTTTGATTGTGTAGCTATAAATTTAGGCCCTCATGAACCATTTTGTAAACGCAGAATCTACCGTTCCAGAGCTTTATGATTCGTTTGGTTTGGTGTTTTGCCACCTCCGTTTGAAGCAAACGCCGTCGGACGTCGAGCAAATAAACGGGCCCCAGCGGCGTTTGCACCCACAGGACAGAGAAAATGTTGTCAAATCTGAGCTTTTCCAACCACGCCTCCCCCCTCCGGTTTGACCCCTCTGTTTGGACCCGCCGGCTCCTCACGTCACCGCTCAATCAAATGAAGCCTTACTCTTTTATGTGTATTCTAAATATAACCTGCTGGGAGTGAAGTTCCCTTATAATGGAGAGTCAATAGTTGGATCACTCGGTAGGATGAAGCTTCCCTCGCATAGCTTCTGAAGATATGGGTTTGTGCTCTCCCACGGTGCAGGGGGTGAGTTAGCGAGTTCTGTGAAGTCAAAAGGGAGCAGGAAGAAGTGGTGGAAGAATGGAGAGGAGGGCAGGAATCGCCACTGGTGGAATAGGTTTTGTTTGGTGGGGATCTGCTTCTTCAAGTCTAACATGGATGGCTAGATTAACAGCTTCTGCATGAGAAATGGTAATGTTTATATGTATGTCCTTTCACTTATTTGATTGCGTATGATTTTTTCATTAATTTCGAACTTATATGAATCAGTTTAGCTTCCAATCTTGTTGAGCTAATTGGGTTAGTGAAGTGTTTTAAGGTTTAGTGAGCTAGTCCAGATTTGCTAATCTTCTTTGGTGCAAATAAGCAAAATGAGCTTATTTTTCATTTCTTGTATTTTTGAAGATCCTTTGCAGTAATCTCTAAAATGATTTTGTTTGATTATGCTTATATTGAGATCCTTTGAATGAGTTTATGCATTGCATTGTTGCACTGCACTACAGATCATTTTCCGCACATCTACTTTTTTGATTATTTTCCTCATCTTCTGAAATTAGGGATTTTCTTCGCGATCTTGGGAGAGGTGCTCTTCTTACCAGACTTCTATTACACGCGCATCGCCTACTACGCCTACAAGGGTTACATGGTTTTCTCTTTTTCAAACATTCTGGCTGTTGGAAGGGTTGTTTGAGCTAAGAATCTGTACAGATCCTTTAACAAAAACACATCTCTCTTGTTGTCGATGATTAGAGCAAGCTCTTCAAACTTTTCATCAAGGTCAAGCTCTTCAAACTGAAGATGGACGAGTGCAAGACCTTCTCCAGCCACGAGACATTGGGCTTGGGACCTTTTTCTTCTGTATAGATATTTTTTCATGTATTAAGATTAATTATAGTTGAAAAAATATTATTCTGTATTGATTGGTTTGGACTATCTCGCACACTTTTTTTCATTAATGTAATAATTTATGTTGAACAAACTTCTATTTGTGATTGCGTATTTTTATATATATATTTGAATGTCTATAGTGAATTCTAATGAATAGCAAATGAAATAATTATTTGATATTTTTGGGGGAATTAAATAAATTTAGT
This sequence comes from Platanthera zijinensis, assembly GCA_039513925.1. Classification (NCBI taxonomy): domain Eukaryota; kingdom Viridiplantae; phylum Streptophyta; class Magnoliopsida; order Asparagales; family Orchidaceae; genus Platanthera; species Platanthera zijinensis. Next base: position 144,713,394 of record CM077095.1, on the reverse strand, counting down.
GATAAGAACTGTTATAATGTATTCTTTTGTGGTCAGATGTTTCGTCACTAAAAATACGCATGCGGTGAGCCGGTGACTGAACTAATTTAGTCACCAAAACTTAATTTAGTGACCAAATCCATTCAATCACAAAAGTTCATTTAGTGGTTGAATCAACTTGGTCACTAACAACTCGTTTAGTGACCGAACCAATTCGGTCGCTGATATTACATTTAGTGATCGAATAAATTTTGTCACAATTTTTCTTTTTTAGTAATTGGAATTATTTTGGTCACTAAATATGTACAATTAGTGACAAAAAAAATTTTGGTCACTAATTACATTTAACGGTGGGGCTATTGTGATCACCTTTTGATGGACTGGACTTGATCACTAATTATCTTTAGTGACCAAAATCCAATCTTTAGTAACGAAAAAATTTCATCACTAAAAGTCGATTTTCTAGTAGTGATATTGTTATGGTTGTAAAAAAATTTTAAGCGCGGCAATATTTAAAAAAATCAAAATTGTTTGAGTCATTTTGTTAGAGAATCATTCTAGATGTTTTTTATAAAAAAAACATCTTGTGATTATCTAAACGCTGTCATAAGGTTTTAGCACCATGAACACTTTCACAACGCCTTTGCGGCGCTTTATAAAGTGTCGCAAATTCCTTTTTGGCGTTTTATAAAGTGTCGCAAATTCAATCGAGGAAGGCTTAAAAAACAATCGCAGAAACCTATTAAGAAGTGTTGTTGCAGTAATTGTTGGATCTGTTTAATTCCTTTTTTCTTCCCTCTTTTTTCCTCTCCCCTTCCCTCAATTTTTTTTCCTTTTCCTCCTCTTTCTTTTTCCCTCTCCCCCCTTTCCTTATCCTCCCCCTCTTTTTCTCTCTTCCCTCCCCCCTCCCCCCCTTTTTCCCCCCTCATACCGGAGTGGAACCCGGCGGCCCCCCCGGTCGGGCCTCACTTCGGTCGACTGAATCGGACTGAAGTTAGGCGATTCCCAAAATACCCCCGCGACTCCCGTGCCTTCAACCTCTTCCACGATCATTCTCCTCTCATTCTCATCTCGTTCTCCTCTCGTTCTCCTTTCATTCTCCTCTCCGGCGGCCGCGTATCTCCGGGAAATCCATCTACAATCGCGAATCCCACTTCGGCGCCCGGATCTCACTTCGGCGCCTCCCGTGCCCTAGCGCCTGGCGCTGCTTCCGCTCACTTCGGCGCCTCCTAGCAGCGCTACCAGGTTTCTTCTTCTTCTTCTTCTTCTTTCTGCCGCCCCCTTGCAATTATTGATCGGCCACATTAGCAGCGCTTGGGATGATTTTAGGCGCTTCTTCTTCTTCTTCTTCTTCTTCTTCTTCTTCTTCTTCTTCTTCTTCTTCTTCCTGCCGCCCCCCTCTTCTTCTTCCTGCCGCCCCCTTGCAATTATTAATTGGGTTTCCTGCCGCCCCCTTGCAATTATTAATTGGGTATTTTTACCTTATAGTGCCTTTTGCCGCCCCCTTGCAATTATTGATCGGCCACATTAGCAGCGCTTGGGATGATTTTAGGCGCTTGGGATGATTTTAGGCGCTTCTTCTTCTTCTTCTTCTTCTTCTTCTTCTTCTTCTTCTTCTTCTTCTTCCTGCCGCCCCCTTGCAATTATTAATTGGGTATTCTTCTTCCTGCCGCCCCCTTGCAATTATTAATTGGGTATTTTTACCATATAAATTTGTTGCTCTGCATCCTCCCTGCTGTTGGCAGCACTCACTTGATTTCTAATTTGTTGCTCTGCATCCTCCCTGCTGTTGGCAGCACTCACTTGATTTCTACATCAAGTGAGTACTGTTGTTTGCTAAGCTGCCGCCCCCTTGCAGTACTCACTTGATTTCTACATCAAGTGAGTTCTGCTTAACTAGTGTCCATTTATGTCTTATTTAATGCCCGCTTGTGAATGAATAATATGCACCGTATATTTTCTTTCTTATTTTCCAACATGGTATCAATGGGGGTTTTTCAATATGAACCTATTTTTTATCACCAAGCAGTGAATATTTTGAAGTGGAGGACTACTATGAATGAGGAAATGCAAGTCATGAAATGCAATAACACTTGGTCACTTGTTCTCTTGCCTCCTAATAAACGCTACGTCGGCAATCGTTGGTTATATAGGGGATCAAACTATTGGGGGGCGATGACGAATCATTGATGGGAAAGAAGGATGGCTTGTGGCGAGGCTTCTCAGGCAACCCGTGCAACCCATCATAATGTTGGAGGGAGGTTGGATGGCAGGTGAGAGTTTTTTTTACAATGCACGGAGGATGGCCTGGAGAGTCTTCTCTGCCCCCTTCTCCTTCTCTTTGACTAGTTTGGAAATGATCTGAGCCCCAAGTTCTCCACTTAGGCTTCATTCTCCAATGATTGTTAGAGTTTCACTTTGCAATTGTTGACATGCTTAATGAGATTTTATTTGCATCAATTAGAGGCGATGAGGAATCATGGAGCTGACATGGACTAATGATGTCTTTTTTCCCTTGAATGTTGAGGGCATTGAGGATGGCCTGTGGAGAAGACTTCTCAGGCAACCCCTACAACTATCATTAGCACTGGAAGGTGGTTGGAGAGATGAGTGTTTATTCGCTCTCTCCATTTCACCTCTTCTTGGACTAGTTTGGAGATGATCTGAGCCTCTATTTTCCACTTTTCTTTTGAAGCCTTCTTAGTTTTTTAATAATTATTAATTTAGGATTTGTTTATTAAAGCGCTTTCTCTAACTTTTCTCTAACTTGTGTTTTTAATAAATATTCACCCGATTTTCACAATCAGAGGTGTGTAATTAACAATTACAGATTCAAACTTGCATTGCTTGGTTGTAATTAAGCATGCTCTAAATTGAAATAACTATTCAATTTAAAAACCTTTGCAATTGTTGCTAAAAAGAGAGATGTTGTGAACTGGATAACAAGTTTGATTGCTCACTGGTATGTACAGATGGGTGTTATTTCAATAATAAGAGGGGTGCAACTTGTAATTATGCTAAAGTTTTGGTAATTATTCCTATGCATATATAAAATTGTTCCTTATGTTGATCATTTCTGTGTGTTTGGTTCTTATAGATGTCTCCACAAACTTTACGGTGACCTCCATTAATGAGATTTTATTTGCATCAATTAGAGGCGATGAGGAATCATGGAGCTGACATGGACTAATGATGTCTTTTTTCCCTTGAATGTTGAGGGCATTGAGGATGGCCTGTGGAGAAGACTTCTCAGGCAACCCCTACAACTATCATTAGCACTGGAAGGTGGTTGGAGAGATGAGTGTTTATTCGCTCTCTCCATTTCACCTCTTCTTGGACTAGTTTGGAGATGATCTGAGCCTCTATTTTCCACTTTTCTTCTGAAGCCTTCTTAGTTTTTTAATAATTATTAATTTAGGATTTGTTTATTAAAGCGCTTTCTCTAACTTTTCTCTAACTTGTGTTTTTCAAAGAACACAAGTATACAACGCAAGGTCAGCATAAAATAAAGCAAATATAGGTTAGTAATTTCCATCGCGGGTCTGGTACGGTCGCACTTGGCTGTAGGTCGCCTTCTTCCCCGACGGAAGACTTCCCCTGCGAGAGAAATTGAGTGGTGACAAAATAGATTCTGGAAATAAAACACGATTTCCTCATATTTTGCCACTATGGGTCACGGACCGCATTCAGCCGCACAGAAATTACTTTCTCTTCTCCCTCCTTTCTGCCCTCCACAAGCGACTGCCCCCCGAAACCCTGTCGTTCTCCTCCATTGCCGCTGCATCCGGGATCCAGTAACATCGCGCTTCAGGGACTCTTCTCCCCCACTGAACCCTTCTATTCTCGTCGCATCAAGCGTCACCAACGCCTCAGGGTTTTAAAGTCGCCAACTTCGAGCACCCCTTACGGATTTGATTACAAACAGGTACAGGCAAATTCTATTTTCTTCCTTTACAAGTAAATGGATTGTTGATCTATCAGTGTAGTTGTGCAAGAGAAACTTTGAGTGGTGTAGTTTTGATATGAGATAGTCACAATTTTTGTTCAGTGATGTATTGATTTGATATGAATGCATATCTAATTGGCATGTAAAAAAGGTAGAACTTACTATATGGTTATGCACATGAGGTTTGTGTATTGTATCTAGAATTGAGGATTATGCCTGCTATTTGGGAAGTTATCACTGAATTACCATGAGTTCACGCCAGAAATCCTCTCATCAATTGCAAACTCATAAACTTGGTCGATTGCAAAGAATTTTTTGTCTAATACAATTTAGTACGTAGGTACACCAGAAATCCTCTCATCAATTTAGTATGTTTTGGGTATGATAAGTGGATGAATGAAGGGTCATTATGCCACTACACAAATTATTGGACAAATCTCAATTCCAAGATCACTGCTTCAGAGTGTTTTGCCAGTGAAACCTGCTTTTCTGAGTCATCATACTTACAAAAAATGTTGATTTTAATCACATTATTCAGTCTGTTAATAAGCAGCTATAAGATGCAACTGATGTATATTTGGAGTTCATCAACCAACGGCTTATTCTCTGTTTAATCTTGCTGGAAGGTTATTCAAACTCAATCGAATTTTGTCAAGTTCTCTTGGATTTGGTCCTCCATAACTCCTACAATTACTCTCGCAAATAGGCGGAAAAACCTCACTTCATAGGGAAAAAATAACTGAATTTACATATTACTGCCTTCTTTTGTGCCAACAATTACTCCATTCATGGATTAAAAATAGCCTTTTCTGGTAAATGAATGAGAACACCCTTCATAGACAGTTTTTAATTTGTTATTGTGAACTGTTCCCTGTTGCTAGACAATCATATACACTAGATATGCAAATACTCCCGTGCAGAATTTGTGCTTTTAATTTGTCTTTTGCTAAGGAGCTAAAGTATTCTATTAATATTAATGGTAATTAATATATTATAAAGTCAATTAAATCTGAACACAAATAATGCATCTAAACAATGATCATAAAATGCATCAGTAAGTATAAGTGATCAAATCTTCATTTCTTTGAGTTCTGATTACGGAAATCTCATCCTTTTGCATATATGGTTTTTCTGGATACATAAATTAGATGATACATAAATTAGAGGTTTAAGTATCTTCTGAGTTCTGTTCGATTTTGCAATTATTCCAACTGTTCCTACTCGACTGTTCTGAAATTCCTCAAATTAGTAAATTTTCAAGCATCATGTGCCTAGATAGATTTTAGGTTTGCAAATAGATTATCACTTAAACTTTCATTTATAGAAAAATGTAGGGTATGTTTGGCACTGTGGCGGAGTTCTTGAACGAGATGGTTATTAATTGTTGTTTGTGAGTGCCCGACTTCATCTAAGAAACTCCATTCACTTTTATGTTCAAAATTAGTTTTTTTTCTCGGTACCGGCCCACGCATATTTTACAAAGTTAGTGTTTTTTCCAAACTCAACGGAGCAAACCGCAGGGCTCATTCAATCGGCCATAGATTGGATGCTTAGCTCAAAATATTGCCCAATTTGGGTGCTTAGCTCAAAATATTGCCCAATTTGGCAGAGATTCTTCAAAGCTAGATGAGTTTGGATGTGTCAGCTCTCATAACCATGCTGCCAAACTCTTCAATCTGCAGCTTCATGCCCTCTGTATAAAGTTACAGGCGCAGTTTGTGGATGCAAATTTGATCAAATCTGATCTTATTGCAAACTTTTCTCGATATGGTTTTGAGAACCCGATAGCAGTATGTTGTGGATATGGAGGATTGTCATTGAATTATGACGGTCGAATTCGTTGTGGGCAAAAAAAACATTGGATGGGAGCTTAGTTACAACAAAATGTTGCAATGATTCTGCTGATTGCATAAGCTGGGATGGCATCCATTACACAGATGTTGCAAATCAACATGTCTCTTCTCAGATTCTCACTGGAAAATACAAGGATCCACCATTCGTTGACAGAATGTCATTTCTTCTCAAGTTGAAGTTTTCAGGATGCATCAGCTAGGATGACATCCATTTCTTCCCCTTTTTTCTGATTCTCTGTTATCTCAACAAATATTTAAAGTGTTCAGGATGCAATGATCATTCATTTCTTGCTGAAAAAAAATCACAATTTTTGATTGTGTAGCTATAAATTTAGGCCCTCATGAACCATTTTGTAAACGCAGAATCTACCGTTCCAGAGCTTTATGATTCGTTTGGTTTGGTGTTTTGCCACCTCCGTTTGAAGCAAACGCCGTCGGACGTCGAGCAAATAAACGGGCCCCAGCGGCGTTTGCACCCACAGGACAGAGAAAATGTTGTCAAATCTGAGCTTTTCCAACCACGCCTCCCCCCTCCGGTTTGACCCCTCTGTTTGGACCCGCCGGCTCCTCACGTCACCGCTCAATCAAATGAAGCCTTACTCTTTTATGTGTATTCTAAATATAACCTGCTGGGAGTGAAGTTCCCTTATAATGGAGAGTCAATAGTTGGATCACTCGGTAGGATGAAGCTTCCCTCGCATAGCTTCTGAAGATATGGGTTTGTGCTCTCCCACGGTGCAGGGGGTGAGTTAGCGAGTTCTGTGAAGTCAAAAGGGAGCAGGAAGAAGTGGTGGAAGAATGGAGAGGAGGGCAGGAATCGCCACTGGTGGAATAGGTTTTGTTTGGTGGGGATCTGCTTCTTCAAGTCTAACATGGATGGCTAGATTAACAGCTTCTGCATGAGAAATGGTAATGTTTATATGTATGTCCTTTCACTTATTTGATTGCGTATGATTTTTTCATTAATTTCGAACTTATATGAATCAGTTTAGCTTCCAATCTTGTTGAGCTAATTGGGTTAGTGAAGTGTTTTAAGGTTTAGTGAGCTAGTCCAGATTTGCTAATCTTCTTTGGTGCAAATAAGCAAAATGAGCTTATTTTTCATTTCTTGTATTTTTGAAGATCCTTTGCAGTAATCTCTAAAATGATTTTGTTTGATTATGCTTATATTGAGATCCTTTGAATGAGTTTATGCATTGCATTGTTGCACTGCACTACAGATCATTTTCCGCACATCTACTTTTTTGATTATTTTCCTCATCTTCTGAAATTAGGGATTTTCTTCGCGATCTTGGGAGAGGTGCTCTTCTTACCAGACTTCTATTACACGCGCATCGCCTACTACGCCTACAAGGGTTACATGGTTTTCTCTTTTTCAAACATTCTGGCTGTTGGAAGGGTTGTTTGAGCTAAGAATCTGTACAGATCCTTTAACAAAAACACATCTCTCTTGTTGTCGATGATTAGAGCAAGCTCTTCAAACTTTTCATCAAGGTCAAGCTCTTCAAACTGAAGATGGACGAGTGCAAGACCTTCTCCAGCCACGAGACATTGGGCTTGGGACCTTTTTCTTCTGTATAGATATTTTTTCATGTATTAAGATTAATTATAGTTGAAAAAATATTATTCTGTATTGATTGGTTTGGACTATCTCGCACACTTTTTTTCATTAATGTAATAATTTATGTTGAACAAACTTCTATTTGTGATTGCGTATTTTTATATATATATTTGAATGTCTATAGTGAATTCTAATGAATAGCAAATGAAATAATTATTTGATATTTTTGGGGGAATTAAATAAATTTAGTGATAAGAACTGTTATAATGTATTCTTTTGTGGTCAGATGTTTCGTCACTAAAAATACGCATGCGGTGAGCCGGTGACTGAACTAATTTAGTCACCAAAACTTAATTTAGTGACCAAATCCATTCAATCACAAAAGTTCATTTAGTGGTTGAATCAACTTGGTCACTAACAACTCGTTTAGTGACCGAACCAATTCGGTCGCTGATATTACATTTAGTGATCGAATAAATTTTGTCACAATTTTTCTTTTTTAGTAATTGGAATTATTTTGGTCACTAAATATGTACAATTAGTGACAAAAAAAATTTTGGTCACTAATTACATTTAACGGTGGGGCTATTGTGATCACCTTTTGATGGACTGGACTTGATCACTAATTATCTTTAGTGACCAAAATCCAATCTTTAGTAACGAAAAAATTTCATCACTAAAAGTCGATTTTCTAGTAGTGATATTGTTATGGTTGTAAAAAAATTTTAAGCGCGGCAATATTTAAAAAAATCAAAATTGTTTGAGTCATTTTGTTAGAGAATCATTCTAGATGTTTTTTATAAAAAAAACATCTTGTGATTATCTAAACGCTGTCATAAGGTTTTAGCACCATGAACACTTTCACAACGCCTTTGCGGCGCTTTATAAAGTGTCGCAAATTCCTTTTTGGCGTTTTATAAAGTGTCGCAAATTCAATCGAGGAAGGCTTAAAAAACAATCGCAGAAACCTATTAAGAAGTGTTGTTGCAGTAATTGTTGGATCTGTTTAATTCCTTTTTTCTTCCCTCTTTTTTCCTCTCCCCTTCCCTCAATTTTTTTTCCTTTTCCTCCTCTTTCTTTTTCCCTCTCCCCCCTTTCCTTATCCTCCCCCTCTTTTTCTCTCTTCCCTCCCCCCTCCCCCCCTTTTTCCCCCCTCATACCGGAGTGGAACCCGGCGGCCCCCCCCCCCCCGGCCTGGACCTCGGGACCTCCATCCGCCTTCCCAAAACGACCGGCAAGACCTCCCGTCCTCTCATTCTCGGCATCTTGCACTCCTTCCCGCCATCAAGCATTGCGGCTCCATAGCAGCTCTACATCCCATCTTCTCCGGGCGAAATTTCTTCTCAGGGTTATCTGCATCACATCTCCATCCCCGCCAGGAATCGCATTTCTGAAACAGAGACTTCCATTGCTCGCTCAGATCAACGGATCTTCTCCTGCTCATACTTCTTCCTGCTTTCATCGGCCAAGGGAAACCCCCTTTCTGATGCATCTAATGTAACATTTCATGTTACTCTTAGATCCTTTAACTTAGATTGGGTTAGGCATGGAGTGGGTGATAGGGAATTTAGCTAGGTTTGACCCTAAGGAGTGGGTTGTAGCCATGTGAGACCCACTAAGGGGTCAAAGTCAAACTAGATCAACCTTGCCTAAATAGGAACCCTAGCCACACCATGACCCCACCACATTGCCCTAACCCCTAAAGTAATCTGAGTGGACCTAGGGCATGTCATTAAGTCAACCCTTTGACCACAGTTGACCAAAGTCAACATTAGCCCTAAGTTGGTCAAACCTATGCCTATAGGCCCAATTAGCCTAAGTAGGGCACCACATTGACCCAACCCAAGTTGGGTGGTGTCATTAGACTCATGACCTTCAAGTGGGGTCAGCCCACTAATCATGATTGATCAAGTCAACTCAAAAGTCAACTTAGTCAACAAATTGACCTAAAGAGTGAAAATGAGTCCAAACCACTTCCCCTTGGGCCAAGCCCACCAAACTTGGCCCATGACCAGCCCATATGATCAAAGACAAGCCATGCCCTCAGTTTGTGGAGAGAGGGTGCATGCATGGAGGCAAAATGAGAAAAGAGGAGAGAGAAAGAAGTGGAATATGGAAGGAAGGCGATGTGGCCATGCTTCTTCTGCCCAAAGTGGCTGGCTGGCCTCCTAAGAGAATTTTCCAGAGAATTTTAATGCAGAGGGGCCATTTGGCAGCTAAGGTGAAGCATCCAAAGCTAAACCGAGCTCCCCCTCGGTCTTATCTCCTTATACAGGCTCTTCCAGCCCAAACCGACCACACCATCAGCTTCAGAGAGTGGAAACGAGTGGAGAACGAGTCCTGGAGCAGAGCTTTTGGTGAAGAAACCAGGATTTGAGCAGGAGATCGCCGGAGCAGCTCGGTCATGGCCAACCGCCGCCCAACTTGCCGTCACGCCGCCTTATCGGTTTGTTTTGCCGCCCCTCTACTCGTACTAGCTTTCTAGATCATCTAGGAGAGACATCGGGCTCAATTGAGCCCGATACCATGTGAGAAAAATGAGGATTTGCCGAGCTTTTCTTCTTGCTCGGGTTCGCCGAAGGAGACATGTCCGGCGGCCTCACCGCCGGGAATCGCTAACCACCACTTCAGTGAAGGTGGTGGCGACAACCGCCGGCGGTGGTGGTGGCTCAGCTGGCCGAAAAAAAAGCAGGCAATACGGCCCAGGAAAAACCAATCTGGGTCGTTGATGAATCGGGGACGATGAACGGATGTCGTCCGTTCATCCCCCGATTTAATGATTTATTTAATTCAACTTCATTTAAATTTTGTCACACTTTCACAGTGACATTGCATGCAAATTGTAGGCCACCTAGGGTCATTTCCAGAGGTAGTGATGAATAGGAATATTGTAGCCCTTCCTCTTAACTTTAATTTTCCACCCTAAACTTATAATTTGGTGCAGTATATGTCCTGTAGGGCTGTTTTGCTAGGACTGGTCCTAGGCTAGGGCAAAAATTAAAACTAATGCCCATGCCAAACCAGATGTCCACATGACCCAAGATTTTGGGCATGTGCTTAACAAGGGTATATCTAACCCCTGCCAAAAATTGAGAATTTTTGGGAAAAGTTTTTCTATAGTTTTTATCATAATACACAAAAGTAATTAGATGAAATAATTGGAGTATTATGACTCCAAATGACCCCAAATTTTGATGGCATGTCTTTGGGTACTATACATGTGCATGGTAAAAATTTCAACACATTTGGACCATTGCATGTTGGGTGAACCCACTTGCATGTGATGGCTATGCATAGGCTTGGGGTGCAAGTAGCCAATTTTGAAATGTTGTGTATTAAGCCTATTTGGAATATCCAAAAATCATGATATTGATCTCAGAGACTCATTAGGGTTAATTATACCCCTCACTGCAATAATGGGATTTTTGGAAGCAAAAATCCCATTATTTGGAATTTTTGAAATAATTGGACTTTTGAAAAATAAATGTGAAAATAGGCTTATCATTGAGATAAAATTCCCAATCCTTGTTAAGGTCAAACTAATGTCATGTTTAACTCCTGAAAATTTTTATGTCTCTGTTTGATGAATTTTAATATGAGTTATGTAGAAATCACCATTTTTATCCTTACTGTCTTAATTAGAAAATTGATGAAAATATTCAGTAGAAAATTTTGGGAAAAATCCCAGGTGATATGTCTCAGTATTAATAACCTTGTATAATTTTTTCAGCATTTTTGAATGACTCGGTAATTTTCAAAACTACATAGTGGTATTTTGGTAATATACTTAGAAATGAATATTTGTAGCCCTTGATCCATAGAAATTTATGAAATTCTTCCTTTAGCATTATTTTACCAATATATGTATCCTGTAATTTTCCTAGAATTTTTAGTAATGAACCCCTTATACTTCCTTTGGAAAATGGTTATTTGTGAATTTTGTATAAATTAAGGGATAAATAGAATTATTGAAGGGAAAATTATAGTTCTTGGCCGACAATAATGTTTTACCAAATTACAACCCAGGAAAATTTCTTAGGTCAGTGGGATTATAATTTGTGACACTTCATGTATTAAATGGCCTAGGGAATTAATTTTCAGGATTTAATTAAGGGTCTCAACGACTTAGGAAAACAATAAAATTCAACATACTCATCATAATAGTCTATATCATCCTAAGACAAATAGTTAAGGGCATGTAGCCCAAGGAAATTGGAAGTCATACTCCCGGAATGGTATTAGGTCATGGGCTACGTATAGTATAAGTAGGTTATTTTATAAGGACCACCGGGGGATAGATCAATGGTCGGGATAAGGTCGTATTTGGAATATAACCCTGGTTGGCAGTCATGTACTAGTGATGAGGGTAAAAGTGCAAGCCTTTGGATAGCAACTAGAGTGGAGGCTGACGGAAGACCGTCGCCCTTCCGATAACAACTTAAGTCATTAGGATCGCTCAAGAGTAATAATGAGAGCAAGGGGGGATCATGGGGTAGACATCAACAAAAGTAAATATCCTTGCGAAAGGGAACTTTGGGCTTCAGCCCATCGTAGTTCCTAGTGCCCCCGAGAGCCCTTCACCGGGCATGCCCTGGGCAGTCCTGGGATTAACCTTAAACAGATAAGTATAATAACCCTTAGACAAGAGTAGTCTAATAGGTTAAGGATCATGATATCATTCTCACTCGTGTAGGATTGGAGGGATTTGTGGTAATATTCTCACCCGTATAGGGTTGGAGGGATTCAGGGCAGTTTGGCCCTACGAGCTGGAGGCTCGAGTTGAAGTACTTGCATGAGCATGAACAAAATAGTGGCGAGTCATGCGGTACTGGGCCAATCGTCACACCGATGGCAGTACGGTGACTCAGGTGAGGTGTCCGGGTGGAGGGGCCAGTATATTATTTTTACTGCGGTCTGTAGACAATCCCCGAAGACGCACACCCGACCTAACAAGACTGACGGGTAGTCAGCAATTAGTACGCAATACTCTATAGTGCACCTAGGACGTGTACAGAGGCGTATGGGAGAGGTCTAGGCTTAGTAGTGTGCATACCCATCTAAAAAGCAAAAGCGCCCGTTCCGCTGCTGCCGTAGCCACAACGGTTGTACCTGAGAGTGATGCTAGCTCTCGAAAAGTGGGAACTAAAGGTATGGGATCTCAGAGTCGTGTGCGTGTGTTGCACTTGCATGTTTCATAATTCATAGCATAACATTCATTCGCATTAGTCCATACGCTCCATGGATCATTATCATATAAATTAGTATGAGTTCTTTTATATGATAAGTTAATTTTGGAAACTCTAACTTATAAGTTTGTATGAGCATTCATATAAGTTAGGGTACTTCTGTGATGGTAGTGTAGCAGTAACATAGCTTCTCTTACTGCTCTTTACTTCAGCTTTTACTTACTTCAGTTCTATAATTTATTACTGCACTTGTACTTCTTATATAGAACTGCTAGAGTAGAACTACTAATACTCCTCATATACTTGTTAGTATAATGTCACTGTCACATGTTTATACTTGATACCCCTTGTTGTCCTCCGCTTTGTCCTCCCGCTCGGTACCTAAGAGTTACGGGGCGAGGTGCGGGGGAATCAACTTAGTCTTTTTGACTAATGGTCAGTGACCAAATCATTTTAGGAGCTTGAGGAGATGAAGCACCAACACGACCAGCAGGACGAGGGGGCAGGGCATGAGGAGCAGATACCGCTACCACCGACTACTACTACTGTGCGTCTTCAGGTGGGATGAGATGATGATATAGTTAGCTTCCGCTTTTATTTTGAGAGAGAGAGATGGGTGATATTCATGTACAGGGCATAAGCCCTTATTTCATTTTTGTACTCATTGTGGACTGATGTTTTCCTTTATATATATATATATATATATATATATATATATATATATATATATATATATATATATATATATATATATATATATATGCACTGTGACTTGTGGACTAGTTAGCTGTTCTTACACTGCTTTACACTTCTGTTTCTCAAATTGGCTGATTGGTTATATGATCGTACTAGCCGGCAGAATTGGCGTCTTGCGGTGTCGACTAACCCGTGTGTTAGTGTCACCGTAAGGCGGCGATTCTGGGCATAAGACCGGGTGAGCTCCCAAAAAGGGGAGTCGGATCTTACATCTACATCTTAAACCGAGTAATTTTTCTATTTTTTTTGATACCCTAGCACTTTCTGAAACCATTTGCTCTCCTTTTCAATGTTCTGTAACCAAATTCCTGAGCAAGCTTCATCAGGAAATGTAATGGAAAAATGGAATATAACGTGGGGAGAGTTTTATGATGTATTTCTAGAGCATTTCATCCCATATGCAATCCATATAGAAATTATGATCGATTCTATAGAGGGCCGTAACGACCGATCTTTGGCAGCCATTAATTATGATTACTCAGACTACCTTTTGCAATATTGCAACTCATGTCGTCACATAAGAGTAAGATCATACTTTGGTAGCTCAGTGACAAAAGAGAGTAGTGGAGGCATCGGTTGCACCACAAGGAGAAGACTGGAGAGTTGTTCTCCCTCATAGACATTGCATGGATCAAAGACAACACTATCGTTAGTTGGTTACAGTGTAGTAATTGAATTCAACAGTAATTGGATTCATATAGACAGGTGTTTGGTTACAGTGTAGTAATTGAATTCAATAGAAAAAATGAATAACATGTAGTTTTATAATGCCATCAGCAAGCTTCACCAAGAAATCATCTATATTTTTAGACAGTTGCTCTGTTATTACCATTTTTATGGTTTTCTTAACTGTCTCACTCAAATTTTTCTCACATTTTTTCATGAGGAGAATTTGTGATAAAAACCTGTAAATTAATCTATTATTTGATACTGACTATGGAATTTTTTTTAGCAACTATATTTTCTCTTATATTATTTTGTATTGTATTTCTTATTTTTCTAGTGCACAATAGTTAAAACTAAAGATGGAGTAATTGCAGCGACTTGGGAGTCAAATGAGGTATTATTATTTTGTGGCTTATGTATAGAAGAGATAGAACTTAGAATAGACCGACGACTCACTTGTCTGAGGAGGGTTGGAACAATGTGACCCTTAAATTTCATGAACGTACAGGGAAAATGCATGTGTGCGCAAAATTGAAAAATAAATTAGATCAGCTAAAAAAAGACTGGAAACTATGGAAAGAACTCAAGCGCGGGGAGACAGGTTTAGGTTGGGATTCAACTCGGAGAACAATTGATGCATCCAACGATTGGTGGAAAGAGAGACTCGAGGTGAATGTATTTTCATTAGTTTTTTTTTTAATTTGTAAATTAATGTTAATACACTGTCATTTATTTTAGATTGTTCCTGCTGCGAAAAAATTTCATTATGGAGGAATTTTTCCAGAGTTGGAAGAGAAAATGTATGTAATGTTTAATGAGGTTGTAGCCTCTGGTGATCACGCATGAGCTCCCAACTCAAGGACAGATCCATCTAGTCCTGATAATTCTGAACATGACGATGAAATGATGGAAAATCTAAGTACAACGAATAACATTAGTGAAGACCCAAGGGATAATGTAAGGAGCCATGAAAGCGGGGGGTCCTCACATGAAATAAAGAGGAGAAGATTTGAAAAATGAAAACAAAGGGGAATTAAAATAAAATGACTTGGGAGATATAACATTGATCAACTAGTTGAATCAACCATCAGAGTTGGAGAAAGTATATCGCAACCCCCTCAAATGTTTGTCCCTACTTATACTATACATGAAGTAATTGAGGAATTAGAGAAATATTTGGACATTTGTTATGATCCAACTCTCTACGACTTTGCCATCATTTTTTATTGGACGACAAGAATAGAGAGTTGTTTCCGAGCTTACCAAGCTCCAAGAAGATTTGGTGGCTCAAAAACCGCCAATACACATGCATGAAGTCGGTAGGTCTTTAAAGCATTGTGTTAGCTATGTAAGGGTTTGTTCGGTTATGGTTAAGTGATGTTTTGTACAGTGCACATATGCATTGTTGTAATTTCTGATATATGTTGTGTAGTTGTGAAATATTCAGATTCAGACTACGTTGTATGTTGTGATATAATGTCTCATTCACAATGGTTGCTTTTTTACATATGTGATGTGTTGTAAGACTATTACTTATGATGGTGTTGGTATTCACAATGCACATGAAATTTTGATTTATATTATTTTTGATTAGTATTCTTGTATGGCATATGTCATTTTTGTATGGTGCCCTTAATCTTGTTCCCAAAGAACGGCCTAATCTGCTTGAGGAAACCAATGAATTTGATTCAGATTTACATTCAACAATTGTTGCAGCCAAGTATAACAACATTTTCTTGTTTATTCTACCTCTCAAGAAGAGAAATAAATCACCTCATATGATTTAGAGGGATTGTTGTGAGTTTGATTCATTTTCTTTTTGATAAAACTGAGCTATTGTTTATGTTTCTTAATTCATGCAAACATTCAACCACAATTAGATCACTTTTGGATAAAATATTGATTAGATTGTATGTGAGACATCAAAGATGATGCAGTTGTATTCCCTAATGCTATCACGAAAGTGTCTTTAGCATGTTTGTCTGATTGAATTAGTACTTCTTCTTCATCACTATTTTGAATTCTGATTGTGGTGATTCTATTGTACTTTTATTGTAGGTGTGGACATAATTTATATGATATATTCAGACAATGACATTGAGCTTAATGACAGACGTCGGAAATCGGGGTATTATTTTATGATGGTTAACACAAGTGTTTGTGTGATGTTTGATTACAACTCTCATTATGAAAATAGGAAACCTTTCACAACGTTTTCTAACACAGGAGATAAGTGGGTTAGAGAACTCTTGGAGGGGCATTCGACTAGATTTCATTATAACTTTCGTATGTCGAAGCAAAATTTTTTAGATTTGCTTGAAACATTGGTTTCTAATTATGGGCTAGAAGGATCTAGGAGTATCACTACAAAAGAGGTACTCGCGATTACAATTTATATTATGGCACACAATCAAAGAATGAGGGAATGTTTGGAGCGTTTTCAACATTCGACAAAAACAATAAGCTGATATTTTTCACAAGGACTAGATGTTTTAATAAGGCTATCGCAGGACGCTATTGCACCTGTTGACGATCGATTTGCAGATATCCCCGCAAAGATTCTAAATGACGATCGATGCATGCCCTACTTCAAAGATTACATTGGAGCAATTGATGCGACACATGTTGATGCTCGCATCCCAGTGAAGAAGCAGGTTCCATACATTGGACGTCATGGCTTTCTATCTCAGAATGTTATGGTTGTATGTGACTTTGATATGCCATTTACTGTTGTCATGGCTGGTTGGGAGGGTTCAACACATGATAGCCATATTTTTCGTAGTGCAATTATAAATTATCGATGGAACTTCCGTCATCCACCACCAGATAATTTCTAAAAAAAATTTCACTGCAAAAAAATATATGTTACGTCAATAATTTTCTACATGCAGGAAAATACTACTTAGTTGATGCTGGATACCCGTTGCAAGAAGGGTATATTAAACCTTATGCAGAAACGAGATATCACTTGTCAGACTTTGCACATGATCAGCGCCCGATAGAAGGACGAAAGAAAATATTCAATCAGGCACACTCATCATTGCGTAGTGTTATAGAACGCACATTTGGTGTGTGGAAGAAGAAATGGCGAATCCTTCGCGATATACCACCGTATAGCTTTGAAAAACAACGAAAAAAAGTAATTTCTACGATGACACTACATAATTTTATACGCAGACATCATTCACGAGTAGACAGAGATTTCTACCGATGTGATCATGATGAGACTTTTGTTTACCCTCAGGCATATATGATTAGACAAGGAGTACGAATGGCGAGCAGCACAAGGAGGTAGTACAATGAGATTATTAGAGGTGCAAGGAGTCAGTCGAGTCAAATGGCTGCATTGCGCGACTCCATTGCCGAACAGTTATATAATGTGGTCGGAAATTAATGTTGAATATGAAGTTTTATTGATGTTGCAATTTTTTTTTTGAAACTTCTGGAATGAGACATAACTCATATTGTTCAATTTCGTTCGTCTAAATTCGTCTTTATGTTGACTTGAATTTTAAAACATCAAATTTTCCAGATCTCTGTTTGAATTTAGCTATTAGAAAATATTTTATTTTAAACCACCACTGGAACAATAGTTTCCCAAATAGATGCATTGTTTTACAGTTTTGAAACTGATTGTAAACAGAGGTTGTCCAAACATTTCTCAGTTTTAAAAATACAATTTTGAATGCAGTTTTAAAATATCAGTTTCAAACTGCTCCCTTTTAAACCAACACCGGTTTCCCAATCAGAGCCTTAGAGCCGTCACTTAAAACCGAAAACCGAACCGGAACCGCAAAGAACCGAACCAAACCGTTCGCGAATTATTTGAGTTCCGGTTTGAATTTTGGAACCATGAACATCATTGGCCCGGGTGTGGTTCTTTCATTTTATTATCTGGACCAAAACTGGAACCGCAACATACATGTCTCAAGCGGTTCCAAGTTTTTTAGACCCGATCCAAACTGGACCGAAGCAGAACCGAATTGCAACCCGTTTATTATTATAATTTATTAATAATAATAATTTTATTATATTGTTATTTTTTTATAATCTATCTATAGTATCTATATTTACTAGTATGAGTGAAACTAGCACAGTTTGATCCAAACCGCAATCGCACTAAAAGAGGTTGATTTTTGACCGAACAAAATCACATCACACCAAAACTGTGCTGTCTGGTTTGACATTGGTGCAGTTTGGAGTCGGTTTTTGTGGCACAGTTTTGATTTTTACACTATTATATAATGTATTTTACATTATACTCATACATTTTCCTGAAATAATTAAAGTAATTTGTACTTATTGGCGATGATTGGAATATTATGCCCTCTCGAAGAAAATGATGCGACCCGGTTTTGTCGATTTTGCATCGCCAAAAACAGCACTGCAAACTATGTTATTTTGCAACCAACGAAGTCACTCTACAACCAAACCATTTAGTACGGTTTAAAATTAGCGCGGTTTAAAATCAGTGCGGTATAATGCAATTTTGTGGTTTTGTGATTTCTACTTTTAACTTTCAGTGTTACTTACTATATTACACCAAAAAATAATCTCACTTGGAATAATGCAAAATTCCTACGCCCGGACCCCAGACTTCGATGTCCCTGCAAAAAAACCGAACGGATTTACATTTCCCCTTCGGTTTTTTATTTTTGACCTCCCCAATTCAATTCGCCAAATTTAGTTTTGGTTCTACTTGGAATCGATTGGAACCGGACCGAACCACATAGAACCGGACCGAAAAGTTAGTGACCGGTTTGGTTTTGGTTCTTGTTGAACCGTAACCGGAACCGTTGACATGACGGTTATAAAAATTATTCTGGAACCAGAACCAGTTAAACCAAATAAGGTTTTGATTCTAATTTAAAGAACAACTACCTTAGCGGTTCGGTTCACGATTTTAGTAGAACCGGAACTGTGGCAGCACTACGTATCATCTATATCGATACTATATATTAAGAAAAACATAGTTAAACATTCATTTTCCGATTTTGCTCCTTTTATCAAAAAAATCTATTTTAAAAATATATGTTTTTATTTTATCTAAAAAAATACTTTCATTTAGTTTCATATAAACAAAACCCTCTAATTACAATAAAAAATGTGTTCTTCCCGTCACTCGCAACCCCCCGTGCACACCGCAAAAAATGAGCGATGAACGTAGTATAACACTGAGGGGTTTGCGAGTGACCGAAGCGCTGTCGCGTCGGAACAATGACATGGCCGGAATAATGTCGCGCAGAGATACTGTCGCGGTTGGCCGTAGGGGCACGAGAGGAAGCAAAGAACATGATATTGAGTCGACTTCAAAAATGATGTCAGACATGAAAAGATTTCGTAAAGGTAATAAAAACTAGGCATAAAAGATGTCATGATGGCACGAGTGGATAGGTTAATGGATGTAATACGCTCGGTGGGGCTTACAGCTACAACACTGATTGTTTCTCCTAGTATATTTATGTTGAGTGAAGTTGTACACGAGTTAGAGAAGTTTCCAAAGTTATTCGATGATGCAGACTTGTATGATTTTGCGACGTTATTCTTCATTAATCTTAGTAATAAGACAATCTTCAAGAATCTGCCAGATGATAAGAAGGAGAAGTGGTTGAAAAAACTTACAGGAAATCATTGAAGTGAAGGCTTTATAGCTTTGCAATATCATATTTTGGGATCTTGTACTTCATTTCATATTATTGTAGTATCATATTGAAATGAAGGCTTTGTAGTTTTATATTATCATATATGGGATTATGTACATTTCATATTATTGTAGAGTCATATTTTGGGAGCTTGTAATGATGCGGTATAGATGTTTTATATTACTGTTTTATATTTTGGGAGTTTGTACTGAGATTGCATCCATGCTTATTATTATTTCACTTTATTAATGCCATGCTTATTTTAATATGGAAGGCTTTATAGTTTTGGGATCATGTGCTTCATTTTAATATCCTTTGTTTACATCCTTGCTTGTATTTTGCTTAGGTTATCACTATGGAAAAACATAACAATGATAATGATGTTATGATTGATGACAAAGAGCTCATGTTAATTCACCAAATGAACCGGCAACGCCGATTTATTATTTACCTGAAACTCATTGTAACAAAAAATTCTATAATAAGTGAATGTATCTTCTCTTCTCCTAATAAGATACTGTAAAAATTTCTGGGAAGCTGAGCAAGATCGCAGGAACACTCAACCATATCAAAGCCAAGAAACCAGAAGTAGTAGAAGAACAAGAGCTATAACTAAAACAATTATCTTCTTTACAATGCGAGGTATACATTGCGAGACATGATTTCACAATGCACCCGATGGAAGCAAAAACTACAAGCAAGAGTAAAACCGACAGACTGAACTCAGTAACCGCCTAGCTACAAACCGCCAAAGCTATCCGCCGAAACCGCCAAGTCGATGCTAATAGCTTCATACCGCCGAAACCGCCGAACTGTCAGACCGCCACTCTAGCCGCACAGACTGCCTGCTTATTGAATGTTGAGAAACAACTCTGTTCGCCGCTTCCTAGTCTCCTGATCGCGAGGTCGCCTGACCGCTGAAGCTAACCGCGAACAGAAGATGCCAAACTGGGAAACAGCCTACCCGATGATAGACCGGGTGAACTGCTTGTACAACCCATATTCGTCGAGAAGGGGCCCCACCAGGGCCAGGTCAGCAAAGGTCAAAATCAGCATGTCAAGACGAAGGTCAGAGTCAACGCGCCAGCCTACAGAAGGCCTGGGTGAGTATGGCGAGCTCCCCTCGCATACTCGCCAGGTAGGCGCCTAGGCCAGTTGCTCGCCCAGCCGTGCGAGTTCCTCCAGGAAGTCGCCTAGTCGCCGAGGGATGAGGTATAAATAGACCCCCCCCCCTTCCCCAGGATTTCCCTATAAATAGGACCACATGGGTACGAGGAGAGGCACTTGAAATCTCAGTCAGAATCTCGCGAGCTCTACTTCTTGGATTCTAGTTGAGCCTTTGGATTCTTTCTCCTTAGAGACCAGGTCGCGACCTCGCGACTTAGTTACCAGCTAGTCTCCCTCGTACCTTGTTCGACCAATTTTGGTTGTGGAGGGGTTGCTTCTTCCAAGCATCCGGGTACGTGGTGGGACCTT
Organism: Platanthera zijinensis; assembly: GCA_039513925.1. Taxonomy (NCBI): domain Eukaryota; kingdom Viridiplantae; phylum Streptophyta; class Magnoliopsida; order Asparagales; family Orchidaceae; genus Platanthera; species Platanthera zijinensis. Next base: position 144,692,329 of record CM077095.1, on the reverse strand, counting down.
CCTGCCGTAGCATCCGGGGTCCTGTTTGTTGACTTCCTTCTTCGTCCTAGTCTCCTAAATCGTTTAGCCTTGCTGTAGATTCAGTAAACTTAGGATGCCTTGATCTGATTCTTGAGGTTGGGAATTTTCCTGGCTTCAACACTTGGTGCGGTGAGTGTGGATCGCAGTCAAGGAGGAAAGTTTTGTGGTTTAGCGAGATGGCAGATGGTGGAGAGCATGGAGAGTTGGTCGGCAATTCGACGGGGGTTGGAAATCCCGTGCGAGGTAGCGAGTTTGTGACCATGATAGCTTTTGAATACTTCACACAGAGGATTGAGAGGTCTATCCTCATCGGGTTTTCTCATCGCCCCGATGTCACGGCGACCTCCCCCCGTCGCGTGACACCGCTAGATGGGGAAGCACCGCCGAGGCGAGATGGGAAGGAGCCCGCTTGGGCGAGAGAGGAGCGACTGATGCAGTCGCGACATTATCCACAGGTAACCAGGGGATTAGATTCCGAGATCCAGATCCGCTAGCGAGATATTGCGATACTCGCTAATGGAGCGAGTTGGGTGATTCCAGCGAGGATGAAACTCGTCATTGCCGGGGAGGGAGAAGCCCTTTCTCTGACGAGATCCTCACGGCCCCAGTTCCTGAGGGTTCAGAGAGCCCGTCCTCACCTACTACTCTAGCAAAGATGATCCGGTCAAGCATCTCCAATGGTTTGAGGGCGTGGTGTCGATCTGCAACATGTTTGACGCCTTCAAGTGTAGATTCTTCTCTATCACCTTCAAGGGTAACACAAGGGATTGGTTTCATCAGTTGTCAGCCAGTTCCATCTACTGCAACGACCCTCTTCAAAATTAACCAAGGGAAGCACGAGTGTTTAGCCCACTACATCGACCGCTTCCAGAAAGAGATCTTGGAAGTAGAGGAGGTGGATAGCTTCACCCTGATGGTAGCTCTGAAGTTTGGTATGAAGCAGGGGTCTATTCAGTATAGAGATGAGGTCCAAACCCCCGAGGTCCTTCGAGGAGATGGTGGAGAGGGCGAATACGTTCGTCCAGGGAGAAGAGAAGAACAAAGACTTCTTGGCGTGACTGGATGGGGATGAGTCATTGGTGAAAGGGAGAGGAAGACCTTCGGAGGCACGAGGTGGAAGGTTTTCGGAGCGACAGGTCGAGAGGAGAAGGGAGGAATCGAGAATGGAGGAGCCAAGGAGAAGAGAGTCGAAAAGGGAGGAGCAGAGGAGGAGGGAAGAGCCCAGGAGGGCAGAAAAGTGGAGGAGGCAGGAGAGGCCTCAAAGACAGGAATAGAGGAGGCCTACAGAGGCTCTAGAGAGAGGAGAAGAGAGTCGATTCCAATATCCAACGAATCGTCCTCAGTGGAGACCGGCAGCTAGGTTGCGGCCCCAGCAAGAGGAGAGAAAAAAGAGCAACCAGCAGGAGGAAGGCCGAGGAGGAGGTAGAAGAGAAGCGATGTGCATTGCCTATCAGGGAAACAAGCATCGCCGGAGAGAGAAGCGGGTGATGAGTCAGGAAGCAGAGATTCCCCTCTACTGTGATATTCATCGGATAGAGGGGCACGAGACGTTGGCCTGCCCGGAGTTCTGAGAAGCGGGTAGGAGGTTAGAAGCCAGAGTGGCAGAGAGGGAGCAGCAGATGCAGGAGGCCCCGATGGGGCAGGTAGCATTCCAAGCTCTAGCAAGGAGAATGAATGAGTATCGGGTCGATCTGGGAGGTCACGAAGAGGTGATCCACGACCTAGGAGGTGGGCAAGGTTAGTGTAATCAACGACGGGGCCGGACTCGGAGCTTCCCGCAAGGGGACTCCATCAGATCTATAGGAAGAGCGTCGCCTCGACCTCTCAGGTTCCGTTATCGTTGGATGAGATCACCTTTTCTGAGGAGGACATGCTAGGGAATGAGAACCCCTTCCATGATGCCCTTGTCATCCAGGCTTCCATTGAAGACTTCATCGTCGACCGAATCCTTGTAGACAATAGGAGTTCAGTGAACGTGATTTTCAAGAGGACCTTCGTCGGACTGCAAGTGGAAGCATCCAGAGTCCAAGCAGCGGACGGACCCCTTTTTGGCTTCTCAAGAGAGAAGAAAGAGGTTGAAGGAGGGGTGGACCTCCTGGTCACCCTGGGTGGCACTTCAATCTGATGCCGCTTTGCCATCGTCGACGCGCTAAGCAAATATAGTGCCATCTTTGAGTGTCCCCACATCAACTACTTCAAGGTGGTTCCATCGTCATATCATCAATGCCTAAAGTACTGTCGGGGAGATGTTTAAGTGAGGATCAGAGGCGATCCAAGATCTGCCAGGGAGTGCTACCTGAACGTCGTCAGTAGCATCAACTGGATGGAGGATGCAGAGAGGTTGGAGAAGATGCTGGAGAAAGAAGAAGGTTTGTGTGCTGTTGAGGAGTTGGAGGAACTAGAGATGATCTCCTAGAAGGGGGAGCCGGGTTTTCTGAAGGTTAGAGGATCCTTGACACTGGAAAGAAAGATCGAGATGGTCGCTTGACTGCAGGAGAACGTTGATGTCTTTGCTTGGAGTGCTGCGAAAATGCCAAGGATCGATGCCGATGTTGCATGCCATCGACTCAACCTAGATCCCACAGTGGCCCCCGTCCGTTAGAAGCAAAGGAAGAGCGTCGTCGTGCTGGCTGGTCCGATCAGGGAGGAGGTGGAGAAGCTGCTGGAGGCAGAGTTTGTCTCGGAGATCCAGTATCCAGGCTGGGTCTCCAACATTGTAATGGTAAAGAAGCCCGAAGGGGACTAGAGGTTATGTATCAACTTTTCTTTGTTAAATAAAGCTTGCCCGAAGGATTGCTACCCCTTGCCTCAAATCAACGCGCTGGTTGATTTCTCCGTCGGGTTTCATGTGATGAGTTTTCTTGATGCTTTTTCAAGATATCACCAGATCCAGATGCATCCCCCCGACTGCCGCGATGTCTCCTTCATCACCAGCGATGGCTTCTACAGCTACAAGATGATGCCCTTTGGGCGCAACATACCAGATAATGATGGACCGAGTCTTCAAAGAGCGGAAGGGGAGGAACCTAGAGGTGTATGTCGATGACCTCCTTATCAAGACCAAGAGCATCGCGAAACATATACAAGATCTGGTAGAGACCTTCGCCACCTGAGAAAGTATAAGATACGACTCAATCCGGCCAAGTGCCTCTTCGGACCAGGAAGAGGGAAGTTCCTAGGCCGCCTCCTCACTCCAAGGAGGGTGGAACCTAACCCCGACAAAGTCAAAGCAATTCTGGAGATGGAATCCTCGAAGGATCCCAAGGAAGTGCAGAGGTTAACTTGAAGGCTGGCGGGTCATAGTCGTTTCTTTCCAAGGTAGGAGAAAAGTGTTTTCTGTTCTTCAAGACTCTCAGAGGCAAGAAAAATTTTGAGTGGACCGCGGAGTGCGAGGAGGACTTTGTAAAGCTCAAGCAACAACTAACTCATGCTCCTCTCCTTCAAGGCCCACAGGGAAGCGAATACCTCCTCCTCTATCTTGGAGTGGGAGCGGAAGCGGTCAGTTCCGTGTTGGTTAGAGAGGAAGGAAAGAAGCAGCTCCCCATCTACTATATAAGTAGAGTGTTGTAGTAAGCAGAGACGAGGTATCCTATCCTGGAGAAGTTGGTCTTTGCCTTGGTAGTTTCAGCTCGTAGGCTTCGCCCATATTTTCAGGCTCACTCCATTAAGGTCGTCCTTGATCATCCACTTCGTTGTATCTTGGATGGAGTGGAGCATTCTTACAGGTTGGCAAAGTGAGCGGTGGAGCTCGACGAGTTTGATATCTCTTACTCTCTGAGGGTAGCGATCAAGGCCCATGCAGTGGCAGACTTCCTGGCCGACTTTTCGGTCGAGGTAAGAGGAGACGAAGGCTCTTCCAGCCCAGTCTCTTGGAAGATGTTCGTGGATAGGGATTCAGGCAAGTATTTCGTGGGAGCTGGAGTAGTGCTAGTAAGCCTGTAGGGAACTAGGATCAAGCAAGCAGTCGAGATCCTCTTCCCCATCACGAACAATCATGCAGAGTACGAAGCTATGGTAGCCGGCTTATGTCTCGCCAACGAGTTAGTGATCAAGGATCTCAGGGACTTCACCGACTCAATGGTGGTTGCATCGCAAATCAGAGGAGAGTTCAAAGTGCATGACCCCGTCCTACAAAAGTACTTGATCAAAGTCAAGGGTCTGATTGGCGGTTTCCAGTCTTTCTTGGTCGAGCATCTACCCCAATAAGAAAATTCAAAGGCCGACTATCTTGCCAAATATGGTACCCGAGCTAGGGGAGAGTGACCGAACTTTTTCAACCGTCCATCGAGGAAGGGGAGATGATGGAGATTGAGCAGAGAGCCTCATGGAGGGATCCGTTCATTACGTTCTTAACGACGGGTCAGCTCCCTGCTAGTGAAGGAGATCAAAGAAAATTCGGATATAAGGCTGCTTACTACCTGCTATAGGAAGGGGAACTTTATCGCAAAACTATCTAAGTGCCCTTAGCCAGATGTTTGTCAGAGATCGAAATCCCTCGTGTCCTAGTGGAGATCCATTCAGGAGAGTGTGACAGCCATTCGAGGCTCGTACCTTGGAGCAGAGCATTCTAAGGCATGGTTACTTCTGGCCAACCATTCGGAAGGACGCGGAAGCCTTCTCGAAGAAATGTTCTAAGTGTCAGCTCTTTGCGCCTCTTCAGTTGCAACCTGCTTAGCATTTTCGCTCGATCACCGCTCCCTAGACTTTTACTATCTGGGGGATGGACTTGAACGGCCCCTTTTCTCAAGCTAACGGACAAAGGAAGTTCGTTCTCGTCATGATCGACTACTTCTCCAAGTGGATTGAGGTCAAGGCGCTCTCCAAGACCACTTCTCAAATCGTAAAGAACTTTATTTGGGGGGAGATTGCCTGCAGGTTCAGGATTCCTCTCGCCATCATCACCGACAACGGTCCACAGTTTGTCAGCTTGGAGCTAGAGGACTTCTGCAAACAGCTAGGGACGGATCTTTGATTCGCCTCTGTGCATCATCCACGGAGCAACTGACAGGTGGAAGCCGCCAACAAGCTAGTCATCAACCTCCTGAAGAAGAAGGTCACCAACCTGAAAGGAAGTTGGGCGGAGCAGCTCTCCTCGGTCCTATGGGCTTTGAGGACAACTCCCAACTCGGCCACAGGGGGAAACACCTTTTAAGTTGTCCCACGGTTCTAAGGTGCTCATCCAGTGGATCAAGTTCGAGGTATGAAGCCCAAGAGTGATTGCAGCTGGAGATGGAAGCGAAGAATGACGCTTGGAAAATGAAGAGGCTTAGAGGCTCTCGCTGGATTATATCGAAGAACTTTGCGACTTGGACTCCTCCCGCCAAGAAGAAATCAAGAGGCGCTTGGCGAAGCATTTCGACAAGAACGTCCGCCTCAAGCATTTCCTTGCTGGAGACCTGGTCATGAAGAAGGTGGATGTTGTGGGAAGGGGAGCTATAGTTGGTAAACTACATCCCAACTGGGAAGGCCCCTTCATCGTGAAGGAAGACCTTGCCGCTGGAGGCTATCGTCTGCAAGATCAAGAAGGAAAACAATTAGGAGGTACCTGGAGCGGGGATGACCTGAAAAGGTTCTATCCCTAGTGGCCGCATGTTTTCTTCCTTATAATCTCGTTTGCATATATATGTACACCTGCGTAAAACTGTTTATTTTATGATGTTTCATCACAAGATATTGGGTAGCTTAGAGGATCAACCCTCTATCAATCCGGAAAACAACACTCGACCTGCTCCTCCGAAATAACCCAGGGCAGAGGATGGGACGATGTCTCGAGATTTAAGCATCCTTATAAGACCGATCCTCTGCACTGACGGCCGAGATCAGCTCCCCCCTTGCATGTCGGCCTAGCTACCCCTGATCGCATCTCTCCTTCGACTGGAGGAACTATCAGGAACAGGCCAAAAAGCTAACCTCCCTGGCTCGAGGGAGGGCCGACCTCACCAAGTGCCCCCTCGCATAAAGGCATCTCAGTTATACACAAAGCAGGATAACCTCCCAGGGAAGAGGCAAGGCTCAAGGGATGAGGCTAACCTCGAGTGCGTCCTATAGGACCCTCAGAGGGATTTTCCCCTTCGCTCACGCATCGACGTTCAAGGCCAAGTGGCTTAGCCAAAGGCAATCTCCATGATTGGATCGGGACACGAGACTTTGACCCGTTCCTCCTAAATAGGCCAGTATGGATGATGGGACGATGCCTCGGGATATAAACATCCCATAAGACCGAGCCTCTACATTGACGCCGAGGTTAGCTCCTCCTTGCATGTCATCCTAGCTACTCCCGATTGCATCTCTCCTCCGACTGGAAGAATTATTAGGAACAGGCCTGGACGCCAACCTCCCGGTTTGATGGAAAGAGTTGTGTCATTGAAAAATCACCTTTATTCGCAAAGCATCGATACAACTAATCTATTTGTCGCTCCTCAAGTACCAGGATGAACTACCTTAGCAACCGTAAAAGTCCCTGAGTCATAAGATTATCGTAAGTCTGAGTCCCTGCACGAGCTTATCTCTTACATACCGGCCATCAACCCCCTCAGGTGAAGAAAGTTCCTCGTTGGAGTGATGGCGTAGTCTATGATCTCTGTACGGGCTTCTCCCCTACAGACCGACTAATAGCCACCCAAGTCGACTGCTTTCCACCAACAGTTAAGCTTGGCTCCTGCTGGGTATCGACTGCTCCCCACCAACAGTTGAGCTTGGCTCCTGCTGGGTGTCAACTACTTTCCACCACCAATTGAGTTTGGCTCCTGCTGGGTGACGACTACTTTCCACCAACAGTTGAGCTTGGCTCCTACTGGGTGTTGACTGCTTTCCACCACCAGTTGATCTAGACTCCTACTGGGTGTCGACTGCTTTCCACCACTAGTTGAGCTTGGCTCCTGCTGGATGTCGACTGCTTTCCACCACCAGTTGAGCTTGGCTCCTGCTGGTTGTCGACTGCTTTTCACCACCAGTTGAGCTTGGCTCCTACTGGGTGTCGACTGCTTCCCACCACCAGTTGAGCTTGGCTCCTTCTGGGTGTCGACTGCTTTCCACCAATAGTTGAGCTTGGTTGCTGCTGGGTGTCGATTGCTTTCCACCACCAGTTGAGCTTGTCTCCTACTGGGTGTTGACTGCTTCCCACCACCAATTGAGCTTGGCTCCTGCTGGGTGTCGACTGCTTTCAACCAACAGTTGAGCTTGGCTCCTGGGTGTCGACTGCTTTCAACCAACAGTTGAGCTTGGCTCCTGCTGGGTGTCGACTGATTTCCATCACCACTTGAGTTTGGATCCTGCTGGGTGTCGAATGCTTCCCACCACTAGTTGAGCTTGGCTCCTGTTGGGTGTCACTGATTTCCATCACCACTTGAGCTTGGATCCTGCTGGGTGTCGAATGCTTCACACCACCAGTTGAGCTTGGCTCCTGCTGGGTGTCGACTGCTTCACACCACCAGTTGAGCTTGGCTCCTGCTGGGTGTCGACTGCTTTCCACTAACAGTTGAGCTTGGCTCCTGCTGGGTGTCGACTGCTTCCCACCGCCAGTTGAGTTTGGCTCTTGCTGGGTGTCGATTGCTTTCCACCGCCAGTTGAGCTTGGCTCCTGTTGGGTGTCGACTGCTTTCCACCAACAATTGAGCTTGGCTCTTACTAGGTGTGGACTGCTTTCCACCACCAGTTGAGCTTGGCTCCTACTGGGTGTCGACTGCTTTCCACCACCAGTTGAGCTTGGCTCCTGCTGGGTGTCGACTGCATTCCACCACCAGTTGAGCTTGGCTCCTGCTGGGTGTCGACTGCTTTCCACCACCAGTTGAGCTTGTCTCCTGCTGGGTGTCGACTGTTTTTTATCACCAGTTGAGCTTGGATCCTGCTTGGTGTCAACTGCTTCCCACCACCAGTTGAGCTTGGCTCCTTCTGGGTGTCGACTGCTTCCCACCACCAGTTGAGCTTGGCTCCTGCTGGATGTCGACTGGTTTCCACCTACAGTTGAGCTTGGCTCCTGCTGGGTGTCGACTGCTTTCCACCACCAGTTGAGCTTGGCGCTTACTGGATGTCGACTACTTCCCACTACCAGTTGAGCTTGGCTCATGCTGAGTGTCGACTTATTTCCACCAACAGTTGAGCTTGGCTCCTACTGGGCGTCAACTGCTTTCCACCACCAGTTGAGCTTAGCTCTTGCTGGGTGTCGATTGCTTTCCACCACCAGTTGAGCTTAGCTCCTACTGGATGTCGAATGCTTTCCACCACCAGTTGAGCTTGGCTCCTCCTGGGCGTCGACTGTAGTTGAGCTTGGCTCCTGCTGGGTGTCGACTTATTTCCACCAATAGTTGAGCTTGGCTCCTGCTGGGTGTCGACTAATTTCCACCAGTTAAGCTTGACTCCTGCTGGTGTCGACTGCTTCCCACCACTAGTTGAGCTTGGATCCTGTTGGGTGTCCACTGCTTCCCACCACCAGTTGATCTCGGCTCCTGCTGAGTGTCGGTTATGATCTTCGACTCAAATGAGCTAAGCCCCTGCGAGATAGACGACTATGTAGGTGCGAGTATGCTTGGGTGAGTATGCGGGTAAGAGTATCGATGTGCGAACAAGAGACGGCTACCTACGAGTAGGCGATGAACCTTAATGAGCGGCATCTATGTGCGAGTAAGTGTACCACAAGCACTCATCCGACCTTCCCGAGCCTATGAGCCTAGCTAGTGCCATCAGTCAGTATGCGAGCACAAGAAAAAGAAAAAGGCGGTAACAAAAATCTTGTACTATCTGTCAAAAAATGTTACAAACTTCAAAATTTCTATCAACAATTCTTTGGATGTGCGAGTATGAAGAAAATCAGCGGGTAACTAGGACTTATCGTCGCCAGTATAAGGCCGATATTCTTTGTCCCAATATCGGCATCTTCCTCTTCCTCGCCATCATTCTCGCCCTGCTCGCCGCTTTCCTCATCGTTGCTTTCGCCGCTGCTGCTGCTACTGCTGCCGCTGCTAGAGCCCGATGCCAAGGAAAGGATACAGACAGGTGAGTTAGACTCCTCGGCGAGCAACTCCGGAATGAGTTACTCCACGATCATCTTTTTAGCCTCCTCATCAAGGTGGTCGCCGATCCTCAACCTGGCGAGTATGATGTCCCCTTCCGCTCGCGCTATTCCCCAGCGGATGGTCGGCATCTCATCCCCATGAGGGTGGACCTTCTTGACCATCCCATGGTTGATCACATCCTGCAGCTACATCATCAGGCGAGAATTCGAAGGGTCGGGGAAATCTTCAGTAGAGACCCGCTGAGTCTCAAGCTCGGTGACCCGGACTTGGGAAGCTTCCAACTCGGCTTTGGTGTCAACGAGATCCTGCTCGAGCTCGGAAATCCTTTTCACCGTCTCGACCTCGGAAGCCTGCGAGTATCAGTGGACCATCAGTCAACAACCCAAGTCAAAGTCTGCTATGTCGCGTGAGCGGGTGACTTACCTTATTCTCCTTCCAGCAAGCTGACTGTATTCCGAGGTCAATCGCCTTTTTTGAGACGACCTTCAGCGCCTCATGCGTCTCCAGGAGCTTCCTCGCCGAGAAATCGCCCAGCTTGGCAGCCCACAGAATGGAGCGCGAGGTCAGTTGGGCGAGTTCTTTCGGGCTGAGCTCCATCATTGACTCGACATCGCCTTGCCCATAGATCGTGTGTAGGACGTCAAAGGCCTCCCCTATCCTCCCAATCCTCCGACCAGGCGGGGAGGTTGGTGCTTAGCGACACCAGAAGCTCGTCCGCTGACCAAGACACCAACGGGCAGCCGAAGGCATCCTTACCTTCTCGCCCAAGTTTGAAGTTTGGGTGGAGGTAAGACTCCCCGACATCGGCCGAAGATTCCCAGTCCTCGAACAGCTGGCGAGATACTTTGGATCGCTTGCTTGCATGGTCCAGCGACTTGGCCATCTCCTTTCCTTTGGCGAGCTTCTTCTTCTCCCCAACTACCGACGGCTGGTTGGAGGGTTCTGGATGTGAAGAAGCGACTTCCTTGACCAGAGGAAGCGGCTTTGCTGGGAGCTCGAACGGCACTGTGAGCATTGAAAGCAAATTAGCGCGACTTTCAACAGCGAGCAGAGGTAAGTAGGCAAGTATGATCAAAATTCTGAAGACCGTTTACCTTCGCAGGGGAGAATCTCTTTAAGAACATTGACGTTGATTCGCCAATGGATCATACCGAATCGTCGCCCGCGGAAAGCCTGGACTAGCTTCTCGCTGGCGCCCTCCAAGATCGGTAGCATGAATGCGATGTCAGTAGGTTGATGTGGCCTTCCCAGCACACCATCAAAGTCGCCAGTGACGATAACCAGATACTCGTTCCACCGGTAGACTTTGTTCGTCGTCCCGACCAGCGTGAAGATGTGGCTGCTGAAGAAGACAATGCCTTCCGAGGTCGCGACAAAGGCGAACACCTTCCCGAAGATAGAGAGATTGAAGACGATCCTCTCTTCTCGCAAGAAGCACAGGAACGCCATGATGATCGCCACACAATTGGGGTTGATCTGAGCGGGCATGATACCAAAGTATCGCAGGATCTGGAGATATTCAGGCCATAGCGGAAGTCGCATGCCGGCCTCGAAATGGCGGAGGGAAGTATAAATCCACCTTCGACATACGTGTTTAACCGCTCAGATCGCATGAAGAGCCTGGCCGAGTATCCCTCAGTGAGATAGCGCTGACGAAAATCCTCTAGATCTCGCTCAGAAGTTATTGACCTCATGAAGGCGACATCAGTGAAGTTCGCGGCATGGGCTTGTCGGCGAGCGCTAGCACCATCCCCGACCATTTTGAGCGAGTTGGGTTTGTAAGAAAGGAGGGAGGCGACCTAGAGAAGTTACTCGCGAGTATAAGTTAGGAAATCGCAACAACGTACTTATGACTTACCTACCCCCTCTATTTATAGTTAAAGGCAAGGAGGGGGTGGTGGTATTTCAGGCTCGGCGAGTATCAACCTAAGTCATGTCCTAATCGATAGATCCTCAGCCTCAGCTCTGTCTCGCACAGTGCAGTCAGGAATCTCTCATCTTCTCCAGAGCCTACATTAAAATGAACTCGGCACATCGCAAAAGAAAGACGAGTATACGAGAAGTAAAAAATCAACAAAAGACGCAGAATAAATGCGAGATTAGAACTCACATATTACAGAGAATATTTGTCTGAATACATCATCGCCAGAGGCGAGCTCAACCAAATAGAAAAAAGAAAAAAGAAAAGCTAAGTCTTAGGAGGCCGCTCCGGAGGATGAGGATGTTGCCCAGCCCAGCCCAGCCCATCTCACGAGCCCGCCGGTAATAGTCGGTCGCCACCGATATCGCATCGTCGCCGAGCCGCAGTTGTTCCTCCATCCTTTCCAGCCAACCGGCAAAGCCCATGCTCGTATGCATACCCGTCAGCTCGTCATGAGCGATCTGAAGACCGTGGTCATTCATCGCCATCCGCCGATCGATCTCGCTGATCATGTGGAAGCGGGCCTCGTAGTTCTCCAGGCTGGCCCAAAGTTCTTCCATCCTCGCCATCCTCACCTCCAAAGACGAAATTCGGTGATGAGCCTCACAAATGACGAGTTGGTCGAACTTGGTCTCCAACTCTAGGTAGGCGTGAGAAGCATTATGGCGATATGCGCTCCCAAACAACCCGATGATGTCGAGGAAGGCCGCTCTAGGAGTCGCAGGACGATATGTCAAATCAGAAGGAATGTCGTCAAGTCAGAAGTCGACATCAGTAATCAAGTCAGCACAACGGTGGTGCGGGATACCTTGTCGAGGAGATCAAGATCGCCGTGGAGAGTGTCCGTGACCTGAAGATTCTCGCTAGCCTGAAGAAAAGCCACTCGCGCGTTCGGTGGGCCTCCTCTTCCCGCGACCGCCATGGTCGCGATCCTCGTTCCTCAGCGGGAAGTGGTTAGGCTGCTGCCTATCCGGCCTTCGGGTCGAGCTGTCCAGCAGAGGAGGTGGTGGCAGCATTGTGTCCGACAACGGTGTTCGCAAGCTTGTCAGGGGAGGCGATGGAGGCAGAGGAGTGCTCGCTAGCTGTCGCGAGATTGAAGGAGCAGCAGGGGGTGGCGGCGGCGCAGGGGATGGCGGCGACGCAGGGATACTCGCCCCTAGCTGCGGTTTGGAAATCGAAGGAGGAGGTGGTGGAGGCATAGGGATGCTCTCCGTCGGTAGTTGTTGGGTAGTAGCAGTGATAGTAGGAGCTTTCCCCGTCCCAGGTTGAGGAGTCTTGGCTGACGCGGGATTCTTTCTCGCAGGGAGATCCTTGCTCACCGAAGAAACCTTCTCCCCCGAGGAAGTCGGTGCTTCAGTCGCCTTCTTATAGACAACATTGATTGGAGCAGTGCACGTGGTTTGGACTCGCTTCCTAGATTCGAGAGCGATCAACGAAGCCATTCACAGAGGAGTAGCGTCGAGCACCACGACAACGTCATCTGGCGAAGGATTTGCATCAGTGAAAATCGAGTCAACAAAACTTTGGAAACCGATAATACATTTGATAACATCGGCAAGATGGCAACCTTGCGAGCCAACTTGGTTGACATGCTTCTGTGTCTGAGTATCGGCGACTTCAGGGACAGGGGGATGATCGGCGACCTGAGAAATTCGGCGCCATGGATGGATATGTCGAGAATATCGTCCAGCCCGAGCTCGTCAAGTTGTTGCTGGGTACTTGTAGAGGATGCGGGATCCTTGGCTATCGCGAAAACATCCTTTGGCGACGGAGGCGGTTTGTCGACCTTAGGGCGAGTGACTTCTTCAACTTCTTCGTTTTATTCTTCTTGCTCGGAGGTAAGTCGGTGGCGACTTCACCTTCACGCGACCTCTTCAGCTTGGAAGGTTGGAAGAAGCCTGACAGCGCGTCGATACTCTATTTGAGAACTTTCTCGTCAGTTTTTGACATAGTGCGCGAGCTCCAGAGGGCGTACCTTGAAGACCAACCCCCCTATTTATAGAGTTCGGCAGGCATCCGTCAGTTGCGAGTAACTCAAATACTCGCCCAAGCAGCTTGTCGAATAAGTGTTGGATGATTCTTTCCGAGTTTCTACGTCGCTCGAAAAGAGCGGGGATTGTGTACAACCCATATTCGCCGAGAAGGGGCCCCACCAGGGCCAGGTCAGCAAAAGTCAAAGTTAGCAAGTTAAGACGAAGGTCAGAGTCAACGCTCCAGCCTATAGAAGGCCTGGGCGAGTATGGAGAGCTCCCCTCGCATACTCGTCAAGTAGGCGACTAGGCCAGTTGCTCGCCCAGCCGTGCGAGTTCCTCCAGGAAGTCGTCGAGGGGTGGGGGTATAAATAACCCCCCCCCCCTCCCCCAGGATTTCCCTATAAATAAGACCCCAGGGGTACGAGGAGAGGCACTTGAAATCCCAGTCAGGATCTCGTGAGCTCTACTTCTTGGATTCCAGATGAGCCATTAGATTCTTTCTCCTTAGATACCAGGTCGCGACCTCACGACTTAGTTACCAGCTAGTCTCCCTCATACCTTGCTCGACCAATTTTGGTTGTGGAGGGGTTGCTTCTTCCAAGCATCTGAGTACATTGTGGGACCTTCCTGTCGAAGCATCTGGGGTCCTGTTTATTGACTTCCTTTTTCGTCCTAGTCTCCTTAGCCATTTAGCCTTGCTGCGGAGTCAGTAACCTTAGGTTGCCTTGATTTGATTCTTAAGGTTGGTAATTTTCCTGGCTTCAACACTGCTTATTGAACTATCTGCAACCCTTAGGAAGAAGACTGATAGACGCACTAACTGCGACCTGCTGTATACCACAAACTCCAATCTGTGAACTGTTCGACGCCGAGCTTCCCAACTAGTTGCCTAGTCGTACGGTGCTAGCCGTACAACCTGCACAACACAAGTCAATCTTCACTTAGTCGTGCGGTTAACTAAGTCTAACCTCAAGTTCAAAGCGCGAGCTGAGTTCTCATTGTTCCCGTTGTGACTGTTGTGGACTTGGTCACAATGATGTGCCAAGTTCATATTATTGCCTAGTTCGCGGAGACTGCATGAGTGGTTAAACTCAACTAACCATGCTAGCCGCACGACTTCCACGCGAACCAAAAGACCTGCCTGCTCAGTGGACTCTACAGTCTTATAATCCAGACCGCAAGCTACAGTTAGCTCCTCTAACTGCCCGGTTATAACTACAGGGTGCTTTCTGAGATTGACCATATGAAAGAAACATTATCTAGAAACTAGCTATCTGCTAACACTGAACCGTGCCAACCAGAAGCAGTTACTATAGTCTGTGCGGTCTGCCTGCCTCATACTCCCCACTTTCACTTCAACAAATTTAACACTCCCTTGAAGTGGGAAGTAGAAACCAGCCCGAGCAAACCCTATAACCGTACAAACGATCTCTTCGACAATGGCTTTGTGAAGATGTTCGCGGCATTGTCCTGGCTCTACACATACTCTACCATCAGAGACCCCTCCAACACCTTCTCCCGAACGAAACGATGCTCGATCTTGGTATGCTTTGTCCGCGCATGACAAACTAGATTATTAACCCGTTTGAGGGCACTCTCATTAACACCGCGTAGCAGAGTAGGACCTCACACCTCCTTATGGACATCCTCCATTAACCTCTGAAGCCAGATGGCCACCTAAGCTGCCAAGACTGAAGCATTGTATTTTGATTTTGTAGTGGAGACAAACACAGAATACTACTTCTTGCTGCACCACAAGATAGCTACTGATCTGCACAAAGGCATATCCAGACGTCGACTTACGATCGTCTGTATCTCCCCCATAATCAGCATCTGTATAACCGTGCAGGTTGAAGCTCATGTCCCACTTATAGAAGAGATACATATCTGAGGTGTACTTCACGTGCTTTAGGATATTCTTAGCCGCCGCCAAATGAGGCTTCCACAGCTCATGTATATACCGACTTACTCAGCCTATATCATAAGCAATATCCGGCCTTGTAATCATCAAGTATATCAAGATCCCAACCAGAGTCCAGAACACTAAGGGATCTGGAAGAACTCTTCCCTCATCACGCCGAAGTTTAAGACCGACCTCTAGAGGAGTAGAGCTGCACTTCCCCTCCCGCATGCTGAATCGCTTAACGATTTGCTCCGCATAGCCTTTTTAGGAAACGAACACACTGCGCTTTTTTTCTCCACCTCGAGACTAAGTGGCGGAGCTCCCCAATATCCTTCATCTCGAATCTGATAGTCAGGTCCACCATGAGCCTAGTTACCTTCTCCTCCGAGTTTCCCATAACGATCATATCGTTAACATATAGAAGCACCAAGACTTGAAGCTCCCCTATAAGACCCCCCCACCTTTGCTCGGGTTGGGATGGAGGGGATCTTACTTGCCCAAGACGTCCACCAAGTGATCCTCAAGGGGTAACAACCCACACTACTAAGCACTAGTTGGTCGGCTTGCTCGGCTTGAATCACAATATTCACATCACAGAGTATTACGGAAGCATTAACAGGAAGACACAACATATATATAACAATATATATTTAAGGAAAACGCAAAGGTCGTAGCCACTATTTGTATATGAGACCCATGGGCTATAAAAGTATCTCTACTCCAAACTCCTCGCACTCTCAATCATGCTCGCTAGTACTCATGTATCGAAACTCTTGAGACGGCGGGGGTTCTTCTGCTCAGGTAGTCCTATCAGCTAGCGCATCATCCCGTGGTAGCTGGTCACTACAATGCTCCATCTCTTGCGAATGGTTATTAAAATAACTGTTAGTCACAGAGCTAAGTGGAAACAAATCTCCTCCCCAGATCCATTTCCTGGGATGAGCTTATACACCCAATAAAAGTAGATAGCTTAAGCATGAGAGAGTTAGTACAACATTTCATCTATACGCTAGAAGCAATCATAAAAGTAGGCGCATCATAGTATAAATGGAATAGCAGCAGCAATATACATTGGTTATAACAAAATTCACTAGTACATCAGGTATTCACAACATGTATTCATACCGCAGACATGCAAGCTGCGCACACACCCTATGTAAACATAATACGGACTGCTTCTATTCAAGTAGGGTAGCGAGTCCTACGGGACTCACCGATGTGGCCATCAGTGATAGTGGCCAGTCCTGCCACTTTTGGATGTGGTTGTACCACAGAGCCCAGGCCCCAACATATAATCTCGTGTACTCTTGGATGTGAGCGACATCCAGTGATTCAATAGTTTGGCCGACCAACAGAGGAAACCCAATTGGGGAAAACATAACGATCGGTCACCCGTGGTACTCATTTCCCTGTCGCCTTGAGTCGTCGAACTTCCCGCACCAAGACGAACGGTATGCGGAAGTGTCTGACCCGCCACAATTCACCGCAAGCAACTTACAAGCAATCAAATTAATTAATTTTGCTAGCATGCACTGAGTCTGTGGCAACCTGCCCTACTATGCTTCAAATAATTCAGGCAAGCGGCGCTCGGCTCAACTTCCAATAAGGAACATGTGAGCTCTTTATTTGGGGCTAATCTTGGAGGAATACCTCAACTCCTGCTATCCCCAACTAAGACTAAACCTAACAAAAGACTGCTCATCAGAGTAGGACCCGTGCTTAAAATAATAAATTGCAGAAACAAAAGTGTGATAATAAAGGCTGTTGATATTATATGCTACAAAACTGAAATGTTGAAATAAATTTGGACCAGTACGAAAGTAAAGTGGTACTGAACTAAAAGAAATGAAAGTAAGTACTGAAAGAAATTTGACCAGTATGAGACTGGAATAGTACTGAACTGAAAGAAATGAAAGTAAGTACTGAAAGGAAGTTGATTAGTACGAGACTGCAATAGTACTGAACTGAAAGAACTGAAAGTAAGTACTGATAGGAATTTGACCAGTACGAGACTGGAATAGTACTGAAAATGAAGTACTGAACTGAAATAAAGGAACTGGACCAGTGAGAGATTGGAATAAATCATAAAGAAAATGATTAGTAGTCCAATCACTCCATTCAGGAGGCTTCAGTTCCATCTCCTTTCTCAGGAGACATGTTCAGTCCTATCTCCCTTCTCAGGAGGCATGTTCAGTTCTATTTCAATTTTTAGTAGGCTTCTTTGGGTTTCACCCATTATTAAATCCGATAACAATTCAGTTGCGCCTTTTTTAATCATGACTTAATTAGATCATGGAGCTTATTATGTGTTACATCTTTATTATTTATTGAGAATAAATGACAACTCGTATGCTTGTACTGTCATCTTCCGAGTCCATCCAAAATGCTCGAGAGTTATTTTGTAAACAAGACGCTTGGTGGTTTTATAAAACCTCGAAACACTTCGGGCTGAAAATCCTTCCTCGATAACTCTCGTTAATTAATTAATTGAACTTAATATTCTATTTAAAAGGTGTTCGCTTGCTCCGATTTTCAATTTCGAATAATTTGAGTGCATTAATTTCCGAACACGACCCAAGGCTCAAAGAAATTGGAAAATCTCCAGTTTTTATTCTAAGGTTCCCAAATTTTTATACAATTTTTAGGAGAGCCTTAAATGAGCCTGTTAATTTTTTCAAAATTTTAAGAGCAATTTGGGCCTTTAATTTGGGCAAATGATTATTATTTGGTTTTTTAAAATATCAAAACTACTACAAAAATTCTCAAAATTTTTTTGGAAAAATATCTCATCAAGGAGAACAACTTTCATGTTCATAACTTTTTCCCTAGAAGTATAGATTTCTCATACAAAAATCACCAAATAATAATTCAAATATTGGTCTGCAAATAGCCAGATCAAACCTGATCGCGCGGCTGAGATTGAGACGGACAGGTTAATAACCAATATGCCCCCCACAGCGGACCGGCCACGAATCCGCTTGGGGGGGCATTGATGTTGAGGTAGGGGCGGGATTTAAGGAGATCACAGCCGTCTGATCTCCTGGTGGAGATCAGACGACGGTGATCAAATCCGAACGGCAGAAGTTCACCAACTTCTGCCGCCACCGTCCAGTGTCAATCAAGCCACGTCACCGCCCCCAATCAGTTCGTCGGGGGCCGACGAGCCTCGGGGCGGTGGTCCGGTGGTCCAACTTTGTTGGCCACTTCCGGAATTGATCAAACCGAGAGCGGTGGTGGCACGGTGCTCTGTTTTCGACGATGCCGCGCCACCCCGCCTCTCTGGTGGATGCCCGACCACGACACCACCCCAAGACGGCATGCCGGGGGTTGGGCTCTTCTACGGCAGTGGCCCGGCGGCCTGGTGCCACCAGCCGCCATCGCAGAAAAGAAAAAAAGAGCTTTAGCTCTTTTTCGGGTGCCGCCGAAGTGGCGATTTCTGGCGGCACCACGACCCTCCGCCGCCTGGGAAGGACATCCCCGGTGGTATAGCACTTCCCTAGCACCACCACTAGCGTTGGGCACGGCTTACCACCCGTGGCCACCACCCGACCTAGAGCTTGGCTCGGGTGGCGCTCCGGCCACCGGGAGGCACATGCATAACGTTCAGGGAGTTAAGAAGGAGCTGGGGAAGAGATTCCACCTGTGTTAAGGGGGTTTGGGAGAGGCTGGCCTGATTTGCCATCAAAGGTGGCGGTGGAGCTCGGGTGGTGGTTTCCGGCGAGGGTGGAGAGGAAGGGCTCACCAGAGCTGTGCCAAGCAGGGAGGGGGGAGGCTATAAATAGCCAGGGGAAGGGGCCTCCTCCCCTCCCTCATTGGTGTAGGATTAATCCCTCCATAGGGAGGGATTAATCTTCACCCTCCAGCTGTCCATGGACAACTGGAGGTTGATCCCTTTGCCATGTGAGAAGTGAGGGGAATATAAGGCCTAATGGGCCTTGGGCTTGGGCTGGTGAAGAGGAAAGAGGAGGGTAAGGGCTTTTTCCAAGGGCCCACTCACCATGCCCTTGCTGGTTTGGTGGACCAAGGAGTGAGGGTATTAAAGCCTTACTCAAGCTATGGAGAGGAGGTGGCTCCTCCATGAGAAAAATTCCAAAAAATGAACTTTTAGGGGAGTTTGACCAAAGTCAACCCTAGGGTGGGTCCTCCTTGCTGGTCAAAGTCAAAATAGGTTTATGTCATCAGGAGTCGGGTCAAAGTTAGGGTGTCATATCATAATTTGTGTGTGCATGCTTTTCGATGCACGATAATGCTCAGTTTGACCATAGATTGACTATTCATCCTCGAAATTGACCGGGTTGAACTTTGTTGACTTCGTTTTGATCATACAAATCCAATGTCACTGACTGGGGTTGAATCAGAGTTTGTTTGCTAAATATTCAAAATCTGCGCGCCGCGGCGTGCTAAAACGGTCAAAACGCTCATATTCGTCGTTATACTTTGAATTGTGACGCAACGAGTTCCAATGCGTTCGTATTGACTATACAAAGTCATAGGAACTGACAGAACTTAGATCGGAGTTCTTTAACTCGATATCCAAAAATCTCATTTTTGTGACGTTCTATGAGGAACAGCCATATCCACCGTATGACCTTAGAATTCAACGGATCGAGTTCCAACACACTTGTATTGATTATATGAGGCCACATGAACTGATAAAACTCAAATCAGAGTTCTCTAGCTCGATATTCCTGTCCAGGGTTACCTCCTACCATGGTATGAGTCATGGGTAGAGATTTGGGTCACTCTTATTGGGCCCATTAGGGTTCCGGTGGCCCAATAAAAGTCAAGATATTATAATCCAATAAAAATAAAAGGATTTTTGTCCCCAAAAATTTTCTTAAAGTAGAGGGAGAAAATGTAACATACCTGGGAAAAGAGCTCTGGGTGCTTTTTTGGACGAGTGATTCAGGTTTCCATGTGTACTCTTCTCGTCTACAATTCAACAACAATATATTGATCATCAGAATGGTCTTGTTGCGCAGATTCTTCACTTTATAATCTACTATTCTGACTGATTCAAGCTGGAGGGATCTATCTGACTGTGGTTATACTGACGATGTAGAGAGGTGTTGTTCTGGTTGCCGGAGGACTCGCCTCAAGGAAGAGACATGAAATACATCATGAAGATTTCCCAATTCTAGGGGCAGGGCTGATCGATAGGCAATAAGGCCAATGCGCTTTATCACCTGATAGGGGCCCAAATAATGGGGATCTAGTTTCTTTTGCTTCCTCAACCGGAATACACCATGCATGAGCTTAATTTTCAAAAACACTATTTCTCCCACGCTAAACTCCACCGGTCAGTGTCGTGCATCATAATATTTGGCATGTCGGCTCTACACTTCCCACATTCGCTCCTGGATTAGCCACATCACTGCCGTAGTATTATCAATATAAGTCACTCCTAAGGCTTCCGAGTCCTTATCTTAAGCCCAAGTTAACGAAGCCCGACAATGCCTTCCATACAATGCCTCGTACGGTGCCAACTTAATGTTGGTCTGATAGTTGTTATTGTAAGAAAACTCAACTAAAGACAACCGTTGCTCCCACGGCTCATTATGCTCTACTATGCAGAGTCGAAGTAGATCCTCCATTGTCTGATTCATTCTTTCTGTCTGTCCATCTATCTGTGGGTGGAAGGCGGTGCTAAAGGCCAATTTGGTCCCCAAATATGCTTGCACCTGCCTCCACTCCTTGGATGTGAAGCGTCCATCTCAGTCTGATATAATGGACTTCGGCACTCCGTGGAATCGAACCACTTGCTCTATGAACAAACAAACAAGAACATCAACTCCATCACCTTGTTGGTTCGGGATGAACCGCGCTACCTTAGTAAGTCTATCCACGACAACCCAAATAGAGACATTTCCAGTACGGGATCAAGGTAAGTCGTGGAAAAAAGTCCACGGAAATATCCTCAAATTTCTACTATGGTATCGGCAGGGGCTGCGACACGCCTCCTGGATTGTGGTATTCAGCTTTAACCTTTTGATAGGTCTAACACTGGGCCACGAAGTTGGTGACTTCTCTTTTCATTCCGAGCCAGTAAATGGTCATGCGCAAATCAACATACATCTTAACTACACCAAGGTGAATAGAATACCTCGATTGGTGAGCTTCTCGAAGAATCTCATTTCGGGTTCCTCCGGTATAGGGGATAAATATGCGGTGCTTGAACTGCAAGATTCCATCATGCAGATTGAACTCCTCTTGTGCTCCATCTTGTATGGACTGGATGATCGGGACCACTTCCGGATTGACCTTCTGGGCCTCTCGTATTCGATCCCGGATGCCGCACTGAATTTCCATCCAATACAGCTGGGCCTGGTACTCTTTCAAATCCCTACGAATAACAAGAGTAATCTCCAATCTCCCGACTATCGAGGGTTGGCGGCTCAACGCGTCAAGAACTTTATTAGCCTTCTCAGGGTAGTACTAGAGAGCGAAATCATAATCACACAAACTTCCAACTATCGGCACTGCCGAAGGTTCAACTCTTTAAGAGTAAAGATGTATTTGAGACTCTTATGGTCAGAGAAGATCTCGCATCTTACTCCATATAAGTAATGTCTCCAAATTTTGATGGCGAAAACAATGATGCCCAACTCTAGATCATGGGTTGTGTATTTTTTCTCATGTAGCTTTAGCTGGCGAGACATATATGCTACTACTTTTCCATGCTGCATCGGAACAACTCCCAATTCCCTCAGGGATGCGTGAGTATAAATCTGGAACCCTTCGGTTTCTGAGGGGATCGTAAGGATTGGGACAGAAGTTAGCCGCTTCTTTAATTCAACGAACGCAGTCTCACATTCTAGCGTCCATTAACACGCAACATCCATTCTCGTAAGAGCTGTGAGGTGTAACACAATCTTGGAAAAACCTTCCACAAATTTCCTGTAATATCCGGCAAGACCAAGAAAACTCGTATGTCTGCTGCCATCTTAAGCGACGACCAGCTTTAAAATGCCTGGATTTTGGCCTGATCTGCTGCTACCCCATTTTTGTTGATGGTGTGGCCCAAGAATCCGACTTCTTCTAACCAAATTCACACTTGCTGAACTTTGTAAAGTGAGTGTTCCCGAAGTTTAAGTAACACCATCTGCAGGTTTCTAGAATGGTCTACCCTGGTCTTCGAGTAGATCAAGATGTTGTCGATGAAGATGATCACGAAACGATTTAGGAAGGGTTTGAATACCTTGTTTATCAGTGTCATAAAGGCAGAGGGGGCATAAATGAGCCCAAAAGGCATCACCAGAAACTCGTATAGACTATAGCGGGAGCTAAAGGCAGTCTTGGGGATATCCTCATCCTAGATCCAAAGCAGATAGTAGCCCGATCTTAGGTCCATCTTGGAGAATACAGATGCACCTTGCAATTGATCGAACAACTCGTCAATCCTCGAAAATGGGTTCGTATTTTGTATAGTGAGTTTGTTTAGTTTCATGTAGTCTATGCACAAGCATAGTGTCCTGTCCTTCTTTACAAATAGTACATGTGCTCCCCAGGGCGAGAAACTTGGGCGGACGAATCCAGCATCTATCAGTTCCTGTAGTTGAATCTTCAACTCGACCAATTCCTTAGGGGCCATTCAGTAGGGTGATCGGGATACTGGTCAAGCTCTGAACACAAGCTTGATAAGTCAAACTCTCGCTATGGGGTCAAACCTGGGAGGGACTCGGGGAAACATTCGGAAAATCTCGTACCACCGGGACTTTGGCGAGCACTTAAATTTTATTCTCCATTTCGAAGTAGATTAGAAATACTTCGTTCTTCTGCCGGACTAACTTTAAGGTCTGAACAAAGATCAAAATGATGCGAGCGACGGAGGGTATACATGTCGGCATAATGACCTATCCATCTAGGTTCTGAAGTTTGACCTCTCGGGTCGAATAGTTTATTTGGGCCTTATGCTTGGCTAACCAATCCATCCCTAGTATGATGTCGAATCCAGTTATTGTCAGGATTGTCGCGTAAATCTCAAATTCCACGTCCCCTAGCATAGCTTGGAATGAATATTTCTCTATAGACGTCATATCTGAACCATCTGGTAGATGAATTTGTATGTACAGTCCGAACGAGCCGACAACCTTCTCCTTAGTTGTAATGAAATCTTGGGATATAAAGGAGTATGTCGCTCTAGTGTCGAAGAGAGTTTTTGCGGGGTGTCCTTCTACCAAAAGTAATCCTGAAGAGATTAAGAGTATATACATATCATATAATAAAACACGCATCTGAGGTAGACATAAATATATGTATAGTATATAACATAGGTATCCACATCCATCGTATCTCTAGCGTCTAAGATATATACTATCACTACATCGGGTGCCGGTCCATACTGAATGTCCATCTCATAAGCTTCCAAGGGCGCTGCTCGACCTGTTGGCCTCTCCTGCCAACTATACCTCTTCGGCCTCTCTGGCCCTCTCCACACTTTGTATGTCCTCCTTGAACTGCTCCTTATCCCAGCCTTCCTATCGCCTGTGGGCAGAAAGCTCTCATGTGTCCCGACTGCTGGCACAGAAAGCAATTCCTTGCAAAGACAATGTCTCATCGAGCTACTAGCGCGAGTTGTGGTACTGGAGCTGGCCTGGGATCCTGCTGCAGTGTTGGGGGTGCTGGGGAGCGCCTATAAGGCTGTTCGCGCTGTCACTGTTAGCGCTTTCTCTCCCATTGGCTGGGAGCAACTCCTCTACCCCGTCCTTTACCTCGGGGGACCTCGACCTGTCCTCGATGCTACTGGGCCACCATCCTCTGGTCTAACTCCAACGCAGTTGCTTGTCTCAAGTCGTCCCGCAGGTCTCGATAGAAGCAATCAACCCTGTCTCTATCAGTGGCTGCAAGGTTCCCAACAAAACGGGCTAGGTGGATGAACTCTCTCCCGTAGTCTGGCACCGTCTGTTCACCCTGACTGATGTGCAGAAACCTCTCCTACAGTACAGCTCGGTCGGCTTCCTAGATGAATTGCTCCAGGAATGCCTCTAAGAACTCCCCCCACAGGATAATGCTTAAAAGTAGTTCTCTGAATGCCGAGAGATTGGCCGCTCTCCACCAGTCTCTGGAATACCCCTTTAAAAAGTCACAACTAATGATACTGCAACTACTATTAGGCATATCATGCCTACTAACAACTCCTCTACGCGCTCAACTCACTCTTCTGCCTGTACGGTAGTCTCCGTACCTCTGAAGATGGGAGGCCTCAGCTCCCAGAAGGTCATCAGTAGGTCAGTGGGTGCCATCAACTGCTGCGGTGGCTGTGCCAAAGCTGTCTGGAACATCACCAGGATAACTGTCAATGTTTGCCCCGAGTCGGTCTCGGCAAACAGTACAACTACTGGGGTAACTGGCGTTGGGTATTGTATACACAATATTCTAGATTTGTATGAAGTCACATTTGAACTAAGATAAATTAAGTATGTATTTGATGCTATCTTTTAGTTGAGTTATTGCAACTCAATATTGCTAAGTGTAGACCAATGTCAGTTTACAATGAATCACTAAATACATGACCATACAATGTAATCCCTCATTGTGTGATCCATGGTGTTGACTCATTTGTAACCTCTCTATTGGGATGCACTTCATTTTCAAGTACTAAAGAAATGGAGGAAGGGAAGAGTTGTTGGTTTCCAATAAAGAAGAAAAAAACTTTCCAGAACTTCAAGTCCACTTCTCGAGAAAAGGAATATGTTTCTCGAGAAGTCTAAATCTATTTCTTGAGAAAGCATAGCTGTTCTCGAGAAACATTAAGTCTTCTCGAAAAATTCTAAAAATGCGTCAAGTCACTTTCTCGAGAAATAATATTATTCTCGAGAAATCAGTAATTTTCTTCACAGAAACTTCATCAAGTCTTTTCTCGAGAAAGCAAATGTTTTCTCGAGAAATCATTTTCTTCTCGAGAAATCTGGCTCTAGTTCTAAAAAATTGCACTAAGTCACTTTATCGAGAAATAATATTATTCTCCAAAAATAGGTAATTTTCTTCACAAAAATTTTATCAAGTCTTTTCTCGAGAAAGCCAAGTCTTTTCTCGAGAAAGAAAATGTTTTCTCGAGAAATATACTTCTTCTTTAGAAATTCCGTTGCAGAATTTTCGTTTTAAACTGTCAGACGAGATTTCAAATTTTAATCTAAGTTTAGTATGATTGATCCACGTGGATCATTCCTTAATGACGTTTGACCGTTGGACGATGATCTATATAAAGTTATTTCAAGGATTCGCTAACCATAATAAAAAAAAATCAGAATCGCACCGCAATTCTTCAAGATCGGGATAAGCCGCACGCTCCATCTTCTTCGACATTCTTCTCTGCGCTCATCTTTCGATCCAACGATTCAACAAGAGAAAAGATTCGACAAATCCAAGATTCAAGATTCTTGAAAATCTATTTGATCGGGTTGGATCTTAGTTTTCATATCAGCCTTCTCGGTTTTCTTCCTCAACCTTTTTCATCAAGTTTTTCAAGTTTCAAGAAGGAAGACCCTTGAAGTTTTCAGATCTGGAAGTATAAACTCTTTATTATACTTGTAAAATTTGTTTAACCTTTGTCGGAGCTTTGTCTCCGAGATTGTAGGAAGTTTATTCTTTCGAGTGTAGATCTGTTGGTGGATCGAGTTTGTAGATCCGGTTTGTGGATCAAGTTATAGATCCGGTTGTGGATTGAGGTGTAGGAGAGGTTGTTCTCCGAGGTTTAGGAGCATTGCTCCGAGGTGTAGGATTGTTATAATCTGAGAAAGGTGAAGTAGCCGAATCTTACCCTTCGTGGTAAATATGCGAGGCAGGACAGTGGACGTATCCAATACGAGAAACCACTATAAATCTCTATGTTTGTGTGCTTGAGTTTTTAGATATTTTTATTCCGTAAAAAGACACAAACATCACTTACTTACCTTATCTAGGTGATTTAGATAGATGCTAGATACTTTCAATTGGTATCAGAGGGGCTTTTTGTTCGATAAGGCTAACACCTTGAACAAGATCCCTGATCTAGCGTTCAGAGATTCCATATATTCACCATGGATTGAAGCAAAGACATGTCATCTATGAAGCTACCGATATGCACCAAGGAAAATTTTCCCATGTGGAAAGAACGAGTACGGTTCTACATGGAAGCTGTTGATCCGAGGATTTTTCAGATAGTGGAAGAAGGATCACACATTCCCACTCAGGCTTCAACAATAAATCCAGCAATTATAATTCCCAAGCATATGATAGATCTTACCAGGGATGAGATTGCCTTAGTCTCCCTAGACAAGAAGGCAAATAACATCATAGTGAGTGCAACGGATGATTCAATGCTCCAGAACTTATTCCACTACAAGTCTGCCAAAGAGATGTGGGACTGTCTTGGTGTTCTAATGGAAGGTACTGAAGAAGTGAGAGACGATCACAGATCATTGTTGAACCAGGAGTACGAAGCCTTCAAGCAAGGTGTCAATGACTCCATAGCTGACAGTTTTGAGAAGTTCTTCAAGATAGTCAACGGCCTCTGGAACTATGGTCGTGCATTCACTCATGGTGAACTGAACGACAAGTTCCTTAGATCCCTCACAAAGGACTGGGACACAAAGGTCATCGTCATTAGAGAATTTGGAAAGTTGCCGGAGATCGACCCTTAGATTCTTTTCGACAAATTACTCTCCTACGAACTCCAAATGAACACCAGAAAGGACGAGCAAGCCAACCGATCTTCAAGCAAAGAGAAGTCTATAGCCCTAAAGGCTGAAGGTTCAAGGAAGTCTAAAGCTATGTCACCCATAATGACACGAGCTCCTGACACTCCTGAAGACTCTAAGCCCAACACATCAGGCTCCGATTTATCGGATGGAGAGTTCTCCCTAATCTCCAAGCAGTTCAAGAAGCTGCTGAGCAAGAGGAGACAAATGAAAAATAAGTCATTCTCTTCAGATTCCAGGAGATCACATTATGACGGTGATCGTACGAAGAAAAGCTACAATAAGGAGGACAGGTATAAATCAAAACCTAATAAATTTTCTTCCTCAGACGTTGTTTGCTACTGCTGTAATAAATCAGGTCACATGATTGTGGAGTGTCCATATAAAAAGAAGGATAGCTCCAGGAAGGACGAGAAGAGATCCTTCAAAGGAAAGAAGAAAGAAGAAAAGAGCTTCGTCACCAAGAAGTCAAAGACTCTCAGTGACAGTGACTCGAGTGAGTCGAGCTCTGAGAATGAAGAAGCATACTTCGGGCTCATGGCTCATACAGATGAAGAAGTTGGCGACTCTGAGTACCGTGTGAAGGTAAAATCGCACACGATACTCTCTGAATCTGAAACGTCCTCGAATGGTCATGATGACTACTCTTTTGAAGAGGAAGGTGATTCTGAGTTGATGGCTCAACACGAGAACCTCTTAAAGGCCTTTGACAAATGTCATAAGGTAGTCAAAAAGCAGTTAAAAGAGATTGCCTCCCTCAAGGCAGTTGAACAAATCTAAAGGTGGAAATTACAAAATTACTTCCTCTCATAGATGAAGTCTACTCCTTGAAATAGGAACTCAAGGGCTCTACTGAGACGTTAAGTCTAAAAGAGAAATATCTTGATGAGCTGGAAAAAACGCTCTTGGTAGAGAGGAAACTCGTTGAGAGCTACTCCAAGCCAAAGACTATCTTCCCTCTCATTGATGAGTTTTCTACTGAGAAGAAGGGTAGTGGTATTGGCCACCAGGTTGAAAAAGGTAAGGCTGCTAAGAAAGCCTCTGCCAAAGAGAAAGGGAAGGCCCGTCTTGGTCAAACCTTATTTAAGAAGGCAATCTTCCCAACGAACAAGTTTGATTTTGAGTCATCCTATGGGCACTATACTCGACCTACTCATGTAGAGCCTAAGTCGCACTATCAAGGATGGACCCGTCCCCAGAACTATGGTGAGAGTGTGTTCAAAGCACCTTATGAAGAAATTCATTTGAAAAATTATGGTCCATATGTTCATGGTCATAATATTAAGAAGGCACCTAAAGCCAAGCCCGTTGTCCAAAAGGAAAAGGAGATGTAGAAACCTTGTGTATGGTGCAACCATGAGGCCTCCACCTCAAAGTACGGTGCCTTTGCTAGACCTAAGTTTCAAAAGGTAAATTAGGAGTACCCGAGAAGGTACAACATGTTTGACTGTTGGTGTTGCGGCAAAGTTGGTCACTTTGGGGTAGATTGCTGGTACAACCCCGCTAATTTTGTAACTCCATGAGTTAGCTATGCGAGACCGACCACTTGCAAGGTTAATGTTCCTAGTTGTGTTCAGCTGACCAGGAACCAAGGACTCAAATACGTTTGGGTTCCTAAGGTAAAATGATTTATTTTTGCAGGTATGTCCAAAGGCCAATAGAACTCCAATCTGGTATTTGGACAGTGGATGCTCTCGGCACATGACCGGGACAAGAAGCCTTTTGTGTGATTATACCTCAGTCAAAGACGGACCAAAAGTCATCTTTGGAGGTTCAGATAGGGGAACAACAAAAGGTTATGATATGATTTCCAATGGCGTAGTCTCTTTCACATACGTGGCTTATGTTGAAGGATTACACCATAATCTCATAAGTATAGGTCAACTATGTGACAAAGGCTACATTGTTGAGTTCTGCAAGGACAAGTGTTTGATAAAATCATCTGCAAATTTAGAGACGATCTTAACAGGCACCAGGAGCAAAAATATTTTCTATCTAAATTTCCTCTACATAGACAATTCTACCCCAGTTTATTTTATTGCAAAAGATAGTGCATCTCTTTATGACCAATGACATAAGAGATTAGCACATATTAATTTCAAAACCTTAAATATATTATTTTCTCACAACTTAGTGCGTGATGCCCCCAGCATTAAGTGCCTTAAAGAGAGTCCATGTCACTCCTGTCAAATGGGTAAGTAGACACGGGCTACCTTCAAGGTTATTGCTAAAAAGGATTCTTCACGAAGCTTATACTTGCTTCATATGAACATATTTGGTCCTATGCCTATAAACAGCTTAGGAGGTAAGGTCTATACGTTAGTGATTGTTGATGACTACTCGTGCTTCACTTGGGTTTTCTTTCTGAAACATAAGTCAGACACCTTCGATTCTTTCACTAATTTTGTCCGGCAAATTCAGAACGAATTGGACAGCTCAGTGGTCAAAATCAGAAATGACCACGGAACAGAGTTTGAGTCTGGTGCCATGACAAAATTTTGTGAAAGTCAAGGTATCTTACATGAGTTTTCCTCCCCGCGCACTCCACAACAAAATGAAGTTGCTGAGAGAAGGAATAGAACCCTGATTGAAGCATGTACAACAATGTTGAGTGATGCTTCACTTCCGGAATATTTTTGGGCTGAAGCAGTCAACACGGCTTATCACGTGTAAAACAGAGCACTCATCAACAAAAGCTATCGTAAGACCCCCCCCCCCCATGTGTTATTGAAGGGCAGAAAATCGATTGTGTCCTACTTTAAAATCTTTGGAAGTAAATGTTTCGTTCTTAATAATGTGAAGTATTACCGCACAAAGTTTAGTGAAAAGTATTTTGAAGGTATTTTTGTAGGATATAGTAGCCATAGTAAGGCATATAGAATTTTCAACAAGAAAACTCTTGTGATAGAAGAGTCTATAAATGTTGTATTTGATGAGACTAGCATGATCCATAACAGCTCGTTTAATTTTATTGGTGCATATGCAGGTATCAGGTTCAAGGAGCTAAGCTTGGATGAAGCTGTCAAGGAAGAAGCTCCAAGCTCAGTCAAGTTCGTCGATCCATACTTGGTGGATAAAGAACTCCTAGAGGAAGAATTGCCTCAACCTATAAAGACAGCACCGGATATTGCAAAGCTTGTTGAAAGGAGGGCAAGGAACCTAGGGCTCAGATTGTAACACCCCTATCCGTCACATAACATATAGTAGTAGGTCCGGCCAAGGCCCGACGTCATATACTGCAGACAGACCGGTGGGTTACTAGATGAAACCATCCTTACAATAAGCAAATGTACTACTCAAAGTACATTCTAGCGGAAGAAATTTAAATGTTGCAATGAAAGAACCTAAGCCAATAGCATGAATGTCCACTAACAATCCAAAATGAAAATGAACGTATAAATACACAAAGTACTTGGCCTTACGGCCTTATAAGAGTTTACTTAATTAAACCGTGTCTTCCAAACTTCGGCATGCAGGCCGGTCACACATGAATACAACGAGTAAACATTCACATGACCTTCGAGGGCCGTCTCAGCAATAAGGGCTTCAGCCCGCTACTTGCCACTAGGCTCCGCAGCACCTGCAAGCAACAATCCACCGCAACGGTGGCAAATAAAAACAACGGTCAGCTAAAGCTGACCAAATTATAACGAACTCACCCCTTTCTTGGGGTGGCGGTGCTCCTTCCCTGCATTGCATTAGTATAATCCAACGATTTAAGTGAAAGTACAACATTTACACAATACACCACAGGTGCAGGCTCGCATGGTCACACACCCCGTGCTCTCAGACCACTTACTCGGTGAACCCGGTTGATAGAATCGATTTCAAGATAACCCAAACACTTAGAGGGGGGTGAATAGGTTCTTTCCTTTTTTTACTTAAGGCAGAATAAGAATTCAGTTCTTTAAAGAGAATCTAACTATTCTATAGCTATCACAGCAACCACATCACAGAATTCACAATCACACACACATCATAGATTGCACACTGGTTTATAGTGGTTCCCCAAGGTCTGGGTACATCCACTTTCCCCCTTCGCCTATCCAACAGTGTGCTAGATTCGGCCTAACTTCTTCCTTCTTCTCAAATCCACAGATCTTACAGCTCTGAACCCTGAAAGGTTCCTACAACTCAGAATGTATCCACACTCCTACAGCTCAGGCTAACAGCCCTACCTCAGTCTTGTCACAAGGCCTATAACTCGGAGATTGATTTCTCCTATACTCAGACTCAAAAGTCTTACCACTCAGAGATCTATATCTCTTACACTCAGCCTTTATATTATAGGCTTACAACTCAGATCTTGAAAGATCCTACAGAATGAAAAATCTTATAGATTGACTCTTACCCTTGTTGAGTGAGAAAAGATAAAAGGTTTCTTGATCAGCTCTTGATAAAACTGATTGCTGAGATCAACCTGTTCTTAACTTTCTTCAAAGCTTCTTGAATCTGAACTCAGTAGGGTTGATCTTCTTTAAAGTTGACTGGCTGACAGCTTCCTTCTTAGATTTCAGAAATAGATCTGAATTCTTCTTAGCAGATTTGTTCAGGATCTGCTTCTTAAGATACTTGTAAATGTCTCCTTCTTTACTTTAAACAGCTGGAGCTCTCTCTCACTCTCCAAATCTTCTGAAGTTTCTTCTGAATTCTTGTTTGAATTCTCCTTAGACAAATTCTGAGTAGATTACCACTTCAGATTGTCTTCTTAGATCTTCTCACGAAAATCTTCTTCTGTGTGACGTGCTCTTTCTTGATCAATGATCAATACTTCAATAGTTGTTCATTTTTCGTATATTTTTGATTTGACAGAATCCGTATTTATATAGAATTCATCCATGGTAACCGGCTGATCCGGTTTCTAACCAACTTCTGACAGTTCTGATAGCTTCAGCAAACTTGTTGGAATTCACAGCTGTCAAGTCTTCAGTCATTTCTTGAACCTTTGTCTTTGTCAGCAAAGCGTCGAGACTGATCTTCATTATGTGTCGACAAAAGTAGATGAAGTATCGACACAAGCTTTGGTGATGTCGACACAGCTCCGTTGGTGTCGACACTGCTTCTTGACACTGCATCTGTGGAATGTGTCGACACTGCTTCTTTGTGTCGACACAGTCACTTCTTCACTTCACAGCACCCAACTTTGTTGAAACTCTGTTGTGTGTCGACACAAGTCCTGTGTGTCGACACAGGTTATATTGTCTAAGAATTCTGTGTGTCGACACTGCCTCCAGATGTCGACACAGTTGATGTCGACTAAAAATTTTGTGTGTCGACACTGCTTCCAGGTGTCGACACAGTTGATGTCGACTAAATCTTCTGTGTGTCGACATAGTTGTTTCTAGTATCGACACAGCTTTTCCAAGTGTCGACACAGGCTTTCTTAAGTGTCGACACATGGACTTAGAAACTTTTTCCTGCAATTTAGCATATTCTTAACCTGCACATATAAACTCAAAATAACATCAAATACACCTTGATGTATATCATTGAGCTAAGTGAGGCATCTTTAAATCAGGTACACATTTTCCTATGTACCCAACAATCTCCCCCTATTTGGAGAAGTCATAACCCTTTAGTCAATGATATACACCACTTATAATAAACAAAAATTATGATGTATATAAGCATTATATGACAGGGTAACTTATAAACAAAACATATACCAAAATGACATCACAGAATAATGATGCAAACTTAATGAGCATGAAACATTGTTTTGTTTATACTAAAAAGTTTCTTAACAATTGTTTACATAAATTTCTTTAATACTAAAGATTACATTGTTCTTGTAAAATCTAGAAAATCTAAACTAAGGCTGATCAGGCTCCCTGATGACTATGCCTTTTCCTAGCTTAATCTGAGCCTGCACAGCAGGTTCTGTATCATCAATGAGCTTCTTTCCTTTCAACTCTGCCTTCTTCTGTGCTTCAGCCTTAATTCTCTGCCTTTCAAAATAATGAAAATGCTTAGGTAAGTATTTGCTAGGCTCCTGAGCATTAGGAGGTAGCTTTCCAATTTTAGCCTTTCTTCTATATTACAGAATGGCTTCTTGCCTTGCTTTATATTTTTGTCATTCTTGTTCATTATACCATTTGCCCCTTTCATGGATCTGATCTTTCATAGCTTTCCAGGCAGTCAAAATGATATTCCTGGAAGTGGGGCTCCACTGCTCAAAATCAGGTTTTAACTCAGCCTGTTCTCTGAACCTTTTCTTTGATAGTTGAGCTTCCTGCTGAGCTTTCAAGGCAGCTTCTGGCATTTCTACTTTCTCAATAATAACATTATCAACTTCCTGTGGAGGACTGTACATAGACTGAACCTGTTGTTAAATCATATCAAAATCTACTGGAGGGTAGATGACCTGAGCAACTTCAGGTTGATCACCTTCAAGATAAGCAGGTTGTACACCTGACTCAGTAACATTATCATAATCACAAAGGGGTGGATATCCCAGAGTGGCTCTGATGCTATTGGATATCCATTTGGCATGATCTGAGCCTGCTTTGACTAACACTCTCTCACCCTTTATGAATTCTCTTTCAATATGGTTTCTTAAGTCATCTTTCTGAAATCTCACTTGTCCATCAAGAAAATTAACACCATCTTTACAAAATGATTTTAACTTGAGAAGCTTATCAGAGATTAAATCCTGAGAAGTAGTAATGGCTGTCTGAAATGAGTCTAAGGCAGTCTGTAGCTTCTTATCAAACTCCTCTTTCTCTTTAGCTCTTGCTTCAGTCATTGCAGTGACTGTATTCTTTATTGTAGTTATTATCTTATTGTGAGATTCAGTCAGATTGTCATTCATCCTAATATTATTCTCAAGGACATAGCCTTGTTTAATAGCAATGTCATCCACTTTAGCCTTTACTTCTGCTTGCTGCTTAGCCAGAAATACTACAGCATTGCCCCCTTTGTGGAAGCAATCTGTCATCTCTTTCTTATGTAGATTCACTTCAAACCTGATGGATTTGATATCCTGAGCTAGATCAAATTGAAGTGACTTATGGCTTTCATCCACATACTTCTCTAGAGCCACTCTCTGCTCATCTAATTTCATTTGCAAGTCCACCAACAATGAGCTGTAATCAGCCTCTGGGGCAGATTGTGGAGCAATAGTTTGAAATGCTTTCTTGTAGCTTTGGCTCCTTCTCTTGAAAACCATCAGTTTTCTCTTTTTGGCACTTGTGATTTCTTCATCTTATGAAGCAGATGTACTGGGAATGTCTACTCTTTCCTTATGACTAGGAGGGAGTTCCTTTTCAGTCCTAATCTGCTCCCCCTCAAAGTCAGTTTGCTCCCCCTCAATCCTTATTTGCTCCCCCTGATTTGTTGTTCTCTCAATATCAGGAAACAACTCTTCAAGAGTAAACTCCTGTTGAGTGTGGACTGGTTGTACTTCTTTCTCAGGAACATCAACAACTACAGATGTATCCTTCATGATAACATCTTGTGCTGGAGTGTTGACATGAGGTCTCTCAAGAATTGTTTGTGAAGCCATTTCACTTGCCAAGTGTGTTGTCTCTTCCCCCTGCACCTGAGCATTATTTGGCTCCCCCTGCTCCTGTGCATTATCAGTAATATCCTGTGCTTGTGCATTATCTAGCTCCCTCTACACCTGTGCATTATTAGTAATGTCCCGTGCAGGAGATTTCTCAGCAGCTTCTTGTCTTTCTATATCAGGTATGTCCTTTGTTAGGACCCTATCCCATCTGGAGATAATCCTGATATCCATTTTTCTCATATGGTTGATTTTAGAACCAGGAATCTGGTGCATTACTTCTGGAATTGCTCCAGCTAAGTATAAACTCATCAGTCTAGCCAAATTAGGCTTCTTTATGCCTTCCTTAATCTTCTCAAAAATTACTATAGACCAATCTGTGTTTAGTCTAAAAATAATCCTTGTCATTAGGCTGAACATATAGGCTGAAATCCTATCATGTCCCCCTGGCTTACATAGAATTACCTTACCAACCACTTCAGAGAGGAATTTCCCTGTTGATTCATCCCTTTCCTGTTTATAGCAGATCCAATCTTCAAGGTAGGATCCAATCCACACCATTGTAGTGCTTCCCTTGTCTTAGATACGAGTACTTCTTCTTCATTCTGAGTCCT
Organism: Platanthera zijinensis; assembly: GCA_039513925.1. NCBI lineage: Eukaryota > Viridiplantae > Streptophyta > Magnoliopsida > Asparagales > Orchidaceae > Platanthera > Platanthera zijinensis. The sequence continues at coordinate 144,657,705 of CM077095.1, read as the reverse complement.
TGGAAGATTAAGAATTTTCCTCAAACTCTTAAGGTCAATTTGACTCTAGTGCCCTGAACCGTTGATTTAATCTTAAGGCCAGTTGAATCTACTGTAGCTGCGCCAAAAAACTCAAGTATCTCTTTCTTCCATATCTTGGTTGGTTCGGATACCAAAAACTCCAAACCATTTTCAGCAATTAGGGTAATTACCCCTTTAATCTCAGATTCTGCATCAACAAAGGCATGGCGAACCAACTCATATCCTTCGTTGATGTTATCTTCTACCTTTGGCGCCATTGGGATGGTGAGAAAGCTTGGATTGAGAGGAGAGAATTTGTCGACACAAGGGTTTGGTCTCGAAAACCTGGAGAGTGTGTCGACAGAGATTGTTCTTGACCTATTTATACCCTTCTAAACAAAGAAGGTCAAAAGGCGGGCAAAACTGTCTAAATGTGTTGACACTATTAAAATGTGTCGACACATACTTCTAATGTCTCGACAACGGTGTTTACTCCTATGTGTCGACACCAATTGATGATGTGTCGACACTGAACATACTTAGTAGTTCAACAGAAATTCTGTGTCGACTCTTATTGTAAGTGTCGACACAATTTCTTGATGTGTCGACACCACTACTCTGGATGTGTCGACACCACTTCTCTGGATGTGTTGACACTGCTTCTCTGGATGTGTCGACACTGATTTACTTAGCCAAATATGTTAAACTAATCTATGTTCAACATTCCTAATTCAATTTTAAATTTATTGAATTTAGTTTCATCTAGAGGCTTAGTAAACACATCTGCAATTTGATAATCTGTTTTGATAAATTCTAGTGAGATGTCCTTTTTCTCTACAAGTTCTCTAAAAAAATGGTATCTAATTTCTATATGCTTAGTCCTACTATGTGAAACAAGATTATTAGCAATAGAAATAGCACTTGTAGAATCACAAAACAAAGGTGTTCTACTTACCTGAATACTATAGTCTTCTAGCTGGTGCTGAATCCACAACAGTTATGCACAACAACTTCCTGCTGCCACATATTCAGACTAAGCTGTGGAAATTGCCACACTAGTCTTCTTCTTACTGCTCCAAGACACCAATCTTCCTCCTAGAAATTGACAGGTGCTTGTTGTGCTTTTTCTATCTTTTTTACAACCTGCAAAGTCTACATCTGAATAGCCTGTTAGTAGAAAATCTCCATTCCTAGGGTACCAAAGGCCTAGATTAGGTGTGCCCTTTAGATATCTCAAAATCCTTTTTACTGCAGTGTAATGAGATTCTTTAGGGCATGATTGGTACCTAGCACAGACACATGTTGCATACATAATGTCTGGTCTACTAGCAGACAGATATAGAAGAGAGCCAATTATTCCTCTATACAAAGAGTCATCTACAGGCTTACCTGCATCATCTTTGCATATAGGCATACTTGTTCCCATAGGAGTTATCATGGTGGAGGATGATTCCATACCATACTTCTTAATAAACTCCTTGGTGAACTTAGACTGGGATATGGATAAGCCATCATTAGTCTGTCTTACTTGAATTCCCAAGAAGAACTTAAGTTCCCCCATGCTGCTCATCTCAAACTTCGCTTGCATAAGTTTAGCAAACTTCTTGCAAAGGTTATTTTCTATAGACCCAAATATTATGTCATCTACATAAATCTGGACTAAGATTATCTTTCCTTTGGACTCCCTTAGGAATAGAGTTTTGTCTATTTTCCTCCTTGAGAATTTGTTCTCAATAAGGAAAGTAGACAGGGTTTCATACCAAGCCCTTGGGGCTTGCTTTAACCCATACAAAGCTTTCCAAAGTCTATAAACATAATCAGGTTTGAGAGAATCAACAAAACCTGAGGGCTGCTCTATATAGACTTCTTCTTTTAGATTTTCATTTAGGAATGCTGATTTTACATCCATTTGGAATACCTTGAAGCCTTGATATGCTGCATAGGCAAGGAACATCCTAATTGCTTCCAGTCTTGCTACTGGGGCAAAGGTTTGATCAATGTCAATACCTTCTTCCTGCCTGTATCCTTTTGCAATAAGTCTTGCTTTGTTCATCCCACTCTCATCCAGTTTGTTCCTAAAGATCCACTTTGTTCCAATGATGTTGTGGTATTTTGGTTTAGGAACTAACTCTCAGACCTTGCACCTTCTGAACTGATTCAGCTCCTCTTGCATGGCATCAATCCAATGTGGGTCTAGAATAGCTTCTTCAAATCTCTTTGGCTCCAGTTGAGATAGGAAGCTTGAGCAAAGAACTGTGTTCAAGTTTCTACTTCTGGTTTGCACTCCATGTCTTGGATCACCAATTATCTGATTTGCTGGATGATCCTTTAAGTGTCTAACAGCTGGAGGTAGACTATCTTCAGGTTGAACACCTCCAGTCTCTTCAATATGCTGCACCTCTTGGTTTTCATCGGCATCTAGAGAGTCTTGCACTCCCCCTGGACAGTAGCCACCATTTTCCACTTCCTGCTCTACAGTTGACTCTTCTATAATGGTATGCTTGTCCATTCTCTCACTTATACTTGTAGAACTGCATGAGCTACAAGGACCCTAACTGTTAATCAGTCTTGTTTCATCAAAGACAACATGTACAGACTCTTCTGCAACTTGAGTAATCAAGTTGTAGACCCTATAAGCCTTACTATTGTTGTTGTACCCAACAAATATCCCTTATTGGGATTTGGCGGCAAACTTAGTTAGATAAGACTTGCCATTGTTAAGGACATAGCAGTTGCAACCAAAGATCCTAAAATATGATAAGTTTGGTTTTCTACCCTTCATGATCTCATAGGGAGTCTTTTGTGGCTTTTGGTGATAGAAGCTCTATTGATCACATGACATGCAGTATTTACTGCCTCAGACCAGAAATATTCTTGGAGAGAAGTGTCACTCAATAGAGTTCTACCAGCCTCAATCAGTGTTCTATTCTTCTTTTCAGCAATACTATTTTGCTATGGTGTTCTAGGTGAGGAGAATTCTTGAAAAATCCCAAATTCTTCACACAGTCTTGTCATACTCTCAGATAAAAATTCAGTGTTATGGTCACTTCTGATTTTGACCACTGTACTGTCAAGTTCATTCTGAATTTGCTTGACAAAACAATATAAAACACTTGGGGTTTCTGATTTTTGTCTTAGAAAGAACACCCAGGAATATCTAGAATAGTCGTCTACCACCACAAAAGTGTAGACCTTCCTACCTAGACTATGAACTGGCATAGGACCAAATAGATCCATATGATATAGGTATAGACACCTCACAGAATCCTTGTTTTCAAGGCTATGAAAGGAGGATTTTGTCTGCTTGCCTTTTTGAAAAGCTGAGCATATCTCATCCTTTATACACTTAACTTTAGGATCATTCTTCACTAACTCTTTGCTAAAGAGTTGGTCAATTGTTTTGTAGTTAAGATGAGCCAGGCTCTTGTGCCATTTGACATAATGAGAGGCTCTCTCATCTACAAGACAAATAGGAGAACCTTTGTTCTCACACTCAAAATTAAGACAGTACGTACACATTTCTTTTTCTATATCCTGTCAATATGACCTTTTGATCACTTGACTTTTTGATATGACATCCATTCTTAATAAATGAAATGTCATATCCTAAATCACTCAGCTGACTTATGCTTATAAGGTTGTGTTTCAAACCCTTCACATAGGCCACTTGAGTGATAGTAATCTGGTTATTAGAAATGTTACCAAATCCTTTGATGATTCCTGTTTCAGAACCACCAAAGATTACTCTAGGCCCATTTATGATAGGTAAGTACTCCTTCAGCAACCCCCTTGTTCCAGTCATGTGCCTGGAACATCCACTGTCCAAGCACCATATAGGGCCACGGTAACTTGGACTCATCTACAATAAAGAATTACCTTCCCTTAGAGCCCAAGTAAGTCTTGGGTCCTTGTTTCAAGTTAGCTTCATACTTAACAAATCTACTTGCTGCTCTTCTAACAGGTTGACTGTTGTTCTTCCTGACACTAATGTTGTGCCAGCAATCTAAGGCATAATGTCCTGTCTTGCCACAGCACCAACATTCATACTTGTTGTATTTATTTTTAGATACATTCTTTGCAGTCTTGTTGACAGCAAATCTTTTATTTTGTTCTGGTACTGCTGCAGCTACACCCACTATTTTCTTAAGAACATTGGGTTTATGGACATTGGCTGCCTTATTGACATAAACACCCTTGTCATTCAGAACTTCAGTCTTACTATGACCATGAGTATTCTCAAGGTCATACTTGTTAGAAGGCACTTGTTCCTTTATAAAAACTACAGGGACTTTAAAGTTCAGTGACTGGACTAAGGCTTTGCCCTTTCTCTTAAATTGGACAGCCCTGGTGTCAGCTTTAAAGCCTATTCCAGCCTTACCCTTTTGAGCCACAAACTCATCTATTAAGGGTAAAACTGATTTTGGCTTGGAATAACTAGCCACCAAATCTTTTTCTTTTTGAAGTCTGGCTTCCAGACTTTTAATTAGATCATTTTTGTATGTGATTGTGCCCATCTGAATAACAGTTATAGTTTTCAGTTTGGCAATCTCATTCATTTTTTGATCCAACTCTTTCTCTAAATCAGATGCAGCCATCTTAAGATCTGCAATTTCCTTAGCCTGAGTTTTGGCCAAGTTTTTGCTTTTCTTTAGTGCCTGCAACAAGTACCCATATTCATCTATCAGCTGATGAATATCACCTTCAGACTCAGACCCATCCACATCACTTGATGTAGATGTAGCTGACTCTGAACCAGTACTACAATCTGATTTCTAAAAAAACATTGTACCTTACTAGGACCAGGCTGATCCTGGCACTTGTCTTCTTCTGACACAACCATCAGTCCCATGCACTGATGGTCTTCTTGTTCATAGATAGAGTTCAGCATTTGCATAAACTCAACTTCTTCATCTGCTGCATATAGACCAATGTATGCCTCAGCTTCAGATTCAGACTCCGAAGATGATTGGTCTATCAAGCTCTTCTCCTTCTTGCTCTTTTGTTGAGTCTTCCTTTTATCTGCAGACTCCTTTCTTTTTTATGGACACTCAACCACAACATGTCCAGGCCTATTACAGCAATAACAAACTATCTTTGATGTTGTAGATTTGCTAGGCTTAGACCTGCTCCTGTCCTTCCTAGATGACTTCCTCTTTTGATAATAGTCATCCACAGGCTGAGATGTGGAGGGCCTAGACTTCCACTGCTTCTTATTCAAGAATATCTGAAACTGCCTTGTGAAGGCAGCAAAGTCTTTATCTGAGTCACTGCTGTTTGAACTTTGGTTGTCTGAATTATCTGAAGTAATTTCAGCAACTATCTAAGGAGGTGATGGAGACATCCTCTTATTCTTCCTAGTGGCTTCCACCTTGAAGGCCACAGACTTTTCTCTATGCTCCCATTTTGCACTTTTCTCTTCCTCTTTCCTAGCCATCAGCTGCATCTCATATGACAGCAATTTTCCAAACAAAGTTGGAGGAGAGATATCTGCAAGTTTGACCACTTCCCTAATGGCACAAATCTTAGTGTCTCAATCCTTTGTCAAGGACCTTAGGAATTTATCATTCAGTTCATATGTACTGAAGATTCTTCTATAGGACATCAGCTCATTTACTATTCTATAGAACTTTTTATAATACTCAGTTATACCATCTGACTTCCCTTGTCTGAAACTCTCATATTCCTGGTTCAACATAGATTTTCTATCTTGTCTGACTTCTTCAGAACCCTCCACGTAGACTATCAAAGTGTCCCACATTTCCTTGGAGGTATTGCAGTGAATCAAATTTTGAAAGGTTGAATCATCTATAACACTTACTATAATATTCTGGGCTCTTTTATCCATAGTTGCCAGGATGATCTCTTCCTTAGTCATCTCTAAAAAATCCTTGGGAGTTCTTTGATTTGCATCTAGAACTGACAACTTCATTGGAATATAAGGACCTTCCATTACTGTAATGTAGATCCTTGGATCAGAAGTCTCCATAAAAAGCCTGACCCTTTCTTTCCATATTCCAAATATCTCTTTCCTGCATATGGGTAATTTCATAGAACCTAGTTCCTTATGATTTTCTCCTGAACCCGTTTTCTTGATCTTGAATCTGCCTTATGGATCTAACTTGGACTATTAAGTCCTTCTTTGAGTAACCTCCCTCTGATACCACTTGATAGAATCGATTTCAAGATAACCCAAACACCTAGAGGGGGAGGGGTGAATAGGTTCTTTCCTTTTTTACTTAAGGCAGAATAAGAATTGAGTTCTTTAAAGAGAATCTAACTATTCTATAGCTATCACAACAACCAAAGCATAGAATTCACAATCACACACACATCACAGATTGCACACTAGTTTATAGTGGTTCCCCAAGGTCTGGGTACATCCACTTTCCCCCTTCGCCTATCCAACAGTGTGCTAGATTCGGCCTAACTTCTTCCTTCTTCTCAGATCCACAGATCTGACAGCTCAGAACCCTGAAAGGTTCCTACAACTCAGAATGTATCCACACTCCTACAGCTCAGGCTAATAGCCCTACCTCAGCCTTGTCACAAGGCCTACAACTCAAAGATTGATTTCTCCTACACTCAGACTCAAAAGTCTTACCACTCAAAGATCTATATCTCCTACACTCAGCCTTTATATTATAGGCTTACAACTCAGATCTTGAAAGATCCTACAGAATGAAAAATCTTATAGATTGACTCTTACCCTTGTTGAGAGAGAAAGGATAAAAGGTTTCTTGATCAGCTTTTGATAAAACTGATTGCTGAGATCAACCTGTTCTTAGCTTTCTTCAAAGCTTCTTGAATCTGAACTCAGTAGGGTTGATCTTCTTTGAAGTTTACTGGCTGGCAGCTTCCTTCTTAGATTTCAGAAATAGATCTGAATTCTTCTTAGCAGATTTGTTTAGGATCTGCTTTTTAAGAGACTTGTAAATTTCTCCTTCTTTACTTCAAACAGCTGGAGCTCTCTCTCACTCTCCAAATCTTCTGAAGTTTCTTCTGAATTCTTGTTTGAATTCTCCTTAGACAAATTCTGAGTAAATTGCCACTTCAGATTGTCTTCTTACATCTTCTCACGAAAATCTTCTTCTGTGTGACGTGCTCTTTCTTGATCAATGATCAATACTTCAATAGTTGTTCGTTTTTCGTATGTTTTTGATTTGACAGAATCCGTATTTATATAGAATTCATCCATGGTAACCGGCTGATCTGGTTTCTAACCAACTTCTGACAGTTCTGATAGCTTCAGCAAACTTGTTGGAATTCACAGCTGTCAAGTCTTCAGTCATTTCTTGAACCTTTGTCTTTGTCAGCAAAGCGTCGAGACTGATCTTCATTATATGTCGACACAAGTAGATTAAGTGTCGACAAAGGCTTTGGTGATGTCGACACAGCTCCTTTGGTGTCGACACTGCTTCTTGACACTGTATTTATAGAATGTGTCGACATTGCTTCTTTGTGTCGACACAGTCACTTCTTCACTTCACAGCAATCAACTTTGTTAAAACTCTGTTGTGCCAACACAAGTCCTGTGTGTCGACACAGTTGATATAGTCTAAGAATTCTGTGTGCCGACACTGCCTCCAGGTGTCGACACAGTTGATGTCGACTAAAAATTCTGTGTGTCGACACTGCTTCCAAGTGTCGACACTGTTGATGTCGACTAAAACTTCTGTGTGTCGACATAGTTACTTCTGGTGTCGACACAGCTTTTCCAAGTGTCGACACAGGCTTTCTTAAGTGTCGACACATGGACTTAGAAACTTTTTCCTGTAATTTAGCATATTCTTAACCTGCACATATAAACTCAAAATAACATCAAATACACCTTGATGTATATCATTGAGCTAAGTGAGGCATCTTCAAATCAAGTACACATTTTCCTATGTACCCAACACCGGTAAAATACGTGGTCTCACCACCGCCCCTAGGACGGCAAATCTCGTGAGCATTATAGTCTATCCAGCCTAAGCCTAAGATCCTCCATCTATGCCAATAACAAGTACCACGTACATTAGGTCGCTTGTACCGAATCGCATAGAACGGGTACGATTCCGCCTAACCTATTGCTCACACCGCAATGTCAATTTAAGCCATATGCGTGGGTCAAGTTTCCCCGAGTCCCAAATCGATTACACAAATCTTACATAACCCAGTTATATGCAAGTTGGCTCTCAGGCCACCAAGTTGGCAGAATCGCGCTTCTGCCTAGTTTTCCGGGTGCACCTTGGAGTTAATCACCAAGACTCCCTGTTGCAATCTACCGCGTAGAAAACTCGAAAACATCCATCGGCACAGAGTCTTATTCGACTATTCATGCATAATAAAACATCACCGATCCACACCAACTTGTCCGGGTAGGTTTCACACACCATGTCTATGTCTGTACTTTGATTCTGGACTCTACATGCAAAACAATGAGGACTATTCATGTCTACCCGAAGGAACACCTCGCGCACACCGCATACTCGCGAGAGCGGGCTTCCTATGCAAAAAGGAAAGAGGACTTCACATGTCCAAGAAGAGAATCGTTACCCTAGCATTTCTCTTCGGCGCCATGAAGATCTAGTCGGATGAAAAGCACCGTATCGGCCTCGCCTTCGCAGATCTGGACTCGGATCGAGAATCGGGGCTCTGAAGCTCCACAGACGGTCGGAGTTGACCTTCTCCTTCTTCCTTGCTCTCCCCTCTCTCTAAATCTTAGAAAGAGAATGGTTGGTGGGAAATGAGGGTTTCAACCTCCCATTCTCGGCCTTATCTCTGCAAAGACCAGGCAGGGCCCTTGGATCCCAAAAGAAGTAAGCGAACGACCACGATTCACACTTAAAATCGATTTACTGGGCCGAACATGGCTTGTGATACGCCTGTGTCCAAGGCCGTGTTCCATACTCGCTGTAACCCAGATAATACAGAACAGGGCATGACCTGTGACACGGCTTGTGACACGCCCGTGTCACCCATGGACGCGCCTGTATCATAGGTCGTGTGCCCCAATCGACACTGAAACTGTCGCATCCTGAACAGGATACAAGCTTAGACATGCTCGTGTCACGATTTACACGCCCATGTCATACAGTACATGCCCGTGTTGCGGGGCGTGTTCCTCAATCGCACATGATCAAAACATCCCGAATAGGACACAGCCCTGTGACACGACCGTGTCACAGGCCGTGTGTCAGACATGCCCTAGGACACGCCCGTGTCCCAGGTCGTATAACTCTCTCCCCACAGTCCGGAAAATAACTCGAGCAGGACACGACCCTGTACACGCCCGTGTCGTAGGCCGTGTTCTCAACCTCCAAGGATCGTCGACTGTATTTCATCGACCATGCGGAAAATCGTCCAACCCGAGCACTACACGGCCCCGGGACACGATGCACCTTACCAAGCCCCAAACTTGGCTCAAACGCTGCTCGTTCCTCCTTTGAGTTTCAGGGCGTTACAGTTCTATCCCTCTTAAAAGAATTTCATCCCAAAATTACAGAAAGGAAAAGATACACAAAACAAAACGGTACCTGAGTGGAATAACTCGGGGTACTCCTCAAGCATGGTCTACTCTCGCTCCCACGGAAGCTCCTCACGACCGCAGTTGTCCCATCGGACTTTGACCATCCTGATGTCCTTGTTAGTAAGTCGCTTGACTTCAGAGTCCTCAATGCGAATGGGCTTGACCTTCATCGTTAACCCAACATCAACCGGTCTTTGATCAACCGCAATCACTTGCGAAGGCTCTTGCACCGCCTTCCGCAACACTGATATGTGGAATACGTTGTGTAGACCACTCAATTCCACCGATATCTTCAGTCGATAAGCTGCTTCACCAATTTGCTCCAAAACCTCAAACGGTCCAAGGTACCTCGGGCTTAGCTTCTTCAAGCGTCGTACCCGTGAGACGCCCTTGAATGGCTTAATCTTCAAACACGCCCAGTCGCCAACAACAAACTCAACGTTCTGATTCTTTGCATTATAGTATTTAGTCTGTCTGTCCTGAGCGATCAGCAATCGTTCTCGAATTGTTCGTACCAACGAAGTTGCATCTACCACCTCTTGCCATTTGTACAGCCTCGACTCACTCGTTTCCAACCATGACAATGACGTGCGACATTTTCTACCGTATAGGGCCTCGAAGGGCGACATTTGAATGCTCGCTGGGTAGCTATTGTTATAAGCAAATTCCACCAAGTACATGTGATGTTCCCACTGCTTACTGAAATCCAGGACGCACATGCGAAGCATGTCCTCCATTGTCCTGTTAACTCTCTCAGTCTAACCATCCGTCTGCGGATGAAAGGCCGTGCTAAAACTCAGCTTGATCCCCAACATTTGTTGCACCAACCTCCAGTCATTGGACGTGAACCGCTCATCGATGTCACTCACGATACTGCGGTGCACACTGTGTAGTCGAACAATGTTATCCACATAGAGTTTTTCCAGTTTATCCACCGAATCATCCTTCCTATTCTGAATGAAGTGTGATACCTTCGTCAACCGATCTACGATCACCCAGATGGTGTCGTTCCCCTTCTGTGATCTTGGCAAACCATGCGCAAAATCCATAGAAATATCGTCGAACTTCTACTCCGGGATAGGCAAGGACTTCAAGAAACCTCCGGGCTTCTGGCACTCCGCCTTCACCAAGGCGCACATCTGACACTTCGTCGCATAAAGTGCCACATCCTTCTTCAGTCCTAGCCACAAGAACAACTTCTTCATATCATGATACATTTTCGTGCTCCCCGGGTGCATCGAGTACTTGGTATGATGCGCCTCGTACATCAATTCCTCCCACAGTTTACCCACATTTGGGACGCACAGACGACTGTCCTTTCATAACAGTGCATCAACAACATCAAATTGGGAATTTAACCCATCCAAAGCCTCATCCAAGATTTGCTTCATGTTGCTATCCAAATCCAGAGCCTGCCAAATCCGATCAGCCAGGTCATACTGAACTTCTGTCCAGTTAAAATGCGCTTTGGCACTAGTCTGCTTGTCAACACAAGAGATCTATAAGGCCTCCAACTCCCGAATCAAATGCTCGTCATGAACCGACAACCAGTTGGCACGCACAGGGGCCCCGCGACTCAACGCGTCTGCAACTGCATATCCTTTCCCAGGCACATAATGAATCTTGAATGTATAGTCCCCTAGGAACTCCATCCATCTCCGCTGCCGCATGTTTAAATCTTTATGATCCAACAAGTATTTTAGGCTCTTGTGGTCGGTATAAATATCGACCTTCACCCCGTACAGGTAATGTCTACACAGCTTCAGAGCAAATATCACGGTCGCTAACTCCATGTCATGGACCGGATAATTTCTCTCGTGCACCTTCAGTTGGCGCGAGCCATAAGCTATCACTCTCCCATGCTGCAGTAGAATGCAACCCAAAGCATCACTGTAGATCTCAAAACCTACGGTCCCAACCGACGAACATAGAATAGGCGTCGTGGTAAATCGACTCTTCAGTTCTTCGAAAGCTTTCACGCACTCTGGCGACCACACAAACTTTTGATCATTCCTCATCAAAGTCGTGAGGGGTAACGCTATCCGCGAAAAGATCTCTACGAAGCGCCTGTAGTAGTCGGCAAGTCCCAGAAAACTCCGGACTTCTGCTACCAAACACAACAAAGGCCACTCCCGTATCGCAACTATCTTAGCCAGATCCACCGCAATTCCCTCTCCACTAAGTATATGATCGAGGAACACTACCGAGGACAACCAAAACTTGCATTTGGAGAACTTGGCGTATAGTTGGTTCCTCCTCAGCGTCTCCGACACCAAATGTAGATGCTTGAAGTGATCCTCTTCGCACTATGAGTACACCAATACGTCATCGATAAAGACTATTTCGAAGTGGTCCAGGTACTCTCTGAATGTTCTGTTAATCAAATCCATGAACACAGATGGCGCATTAGTCAACCCAAACGGCATGACAGTAAACTCGTAATGCCCATACCTCGTACTAAAAGCTGTCTTGGGGATATCACTTTCTATTATCCTCAACTGATAATATCTGGACTTAAGATCCATTTTTGAGTACACCGATGACCCGACTAACTGATCGAACAGATAATCAATCCTTGGGATCGGGTACTTGTTCTTCTCCATTAACTTGTTCAGCTCCCGATAATCGATACAGAGTCGCAAGCTTCCGTCCTTCTTCTTAACAAAAAGGACCGGTGCGCTCCAAGACGACGAACTTAGACGCATATAACCCTGTTCCAATAGCTCTTCAAGTTGAACCTTCAGTTCCGTCATCTCCTTAGGCGCTAACCGATACGGAGAGCGTGACACAGGTTTGGCACCTGGAATTAGCTCAATTGTGAAGTCAATTTCTCGCCGCGGTGGGGCTCCAGGGAGATCGTCAGGGAACACGTCAGGGTACTCAGATACCACTGAGATACTGTCCAAAGTAGGCTTAGTATTTGAATCCTCAACTAGTGTAAAGAACAGCTCTGCACCAGCATGAACTGCCTTAACCATCTGAAGAGCAGACATCAATGTCTTGCTCGACCCCTTCAAGCCTACAAATGTCGTCACACGACCAGTTCCCAACTTGACCTCCTTGCGATTGCAATCAATGTATGCATGTTGCTCCGAGAGCCAGTCCATTCAAAAAATCACGTCGAACTCCACCAGCGGCAGTAACGACGCTTGCAAGTCAAACTCTTGACTCCCAATCCGTATCTTTACGCAACAGACTCTATCCGCACGCATTGAACACCCGTTAGTCAACAACACATCCAGTTTGTCCTTCGTCATCGAAGAAGGTACTCCGATGCACGATATAAATCCTTCGGACAACAAGGAGTGTGAAGCTCCCGTATTGAAGAGTGCTCTCGCCGGATTATCAAAAAAAGTCAAAACAAAGCCTAACACAACCAATCATAAGCTCACGTGCAAAAAGTAACAAATATGTAGAGCTAATTTGCTTTTAATTAACTCATACCTGTCACCATAGCAATCTGCTTTATGGCCTCAGGCTGGCCAAGGTTGTACTTTCTAGGCTTACTCTCGGACTTCTGGCGTCTGCTCCAACAATATCGGGCAAAGTGTCCCGACTTCCCACAGTTAAAACATATAATTGAGTTTCGCCCAATGGCTGCTCTAGATCTAGTCTTCTGCGCCACCGGAATACCACTACGTTCTTTGACACTCTGTCCTGTAGTTGCTCCTGTCATAGCTATCTTTGTCGTCTGTGTGTCATTACGACAATCTCGGGCATAGTGCCCTACCTTGCCACAATTAAAACAATCATATGGAGCTTGACCAGTAGACATTTTAGGCTTAGTTTTCCTCCTCCTTCGGTATGGAGGCTTTGCCGAACCTGGAGAGTTTAGCACCCTAAACTCTGACGTTTGATTGACTTTTGCCAAATCTACTTCCAAAGATTTAGCCGACTCCACCAAGGCTCGGAATCCCAATTATTTTGGTCCTAGCAGTAAAACTCGTAATTCGCCGCGCATGATGTTATAAAATCTATCGACCATAGACTGTTCACTCTCCACTTTAGAGCCTGGGTAGCGTATTATCATAAGAAACGCCTGCAAATATTCCTCAACTGAGTACATACCCTGCACTAAGAGCATGTTCAATTGCTGACCCAATGGTCCTCTTAATGTCGTTTGCTCCATCACACCACCCGGTGTTGAAGCCACCTCAGGGAAAAAGGGTTGTACATTCCTTCCATGATGTGCATTAGTCACAGCGAACACCGCTTCAACTACGCTTCTTATGGTTTCAATAGAAAGAGGGGTCTCAGGCACGTCGCTGGGTGCACTACGTTCCTCAGAAAACGAGCGTTCTGACCGCCCTGGGTCACTCCTGGTCACCTATAGTTGTACAATACACCATTAAGTGAGCAAACAAAATTGCAAAAAGCAATTATAGGAACACGCAGGTTACTCAAACATGTGTATTTTCATTCCTAAGTGGATATTCATGGGTTTTTTATGTTTTAACGATGACCCACACACATGTGCTCACCACCCCTTAAAAGAATTCGTCCACGAATTCCAATAAGCATGACCGAAATCGGTAGTCTGATACCAAATTGTAACACCCATATCTGTCACATAGCATATAGCAGTAGGTCCGGCCGGGGCCCAACGTCATATACCGCAGATAGACCAGCGGGTTACTAGATGAAACCATCCTTCCAATAAGCAAACATCCTACTCAGAGTACATTCTAGCGGAAGCAATTTAAATGTTACAAAGAAAGAACCCAAGCTAATAGCATGAATGTCCACTAACAATCCAAAATGGGAATGAACGTACAAATACACAAAGTACTTGACATTATGACCTTACAAGAGTTTACTTAATTAAACTGTGTCTTCCAAACTTTGGCACGCAGGCTGGTCACACATGAATACAACAAGTAAACATTCGCATGGCCTTCGAGGGCCGGCTCAACAATCAGGGCTTCAACCTGCTACTTGCTACTAGGCTCCGCAACACCTGCAAGCAACAATCCACCACAACGGTGGCAAACAAAAGCAAGGTCAGCTAAAGCTGACCAAATTATAATGACCCCACCCCTTTATTGGGGTGGCGGTGCTCCTTCCCTGCATTGAATTAGTATAATCCAACGATTTAAGTGAAAGTACAACATTTGCACAATACACCGCAGGTGTAGGCTCGCATGTCCACACACCCCGTGCTCTCAGGGCACTTACTCGGTGAACCCGGTAAAATCTGTGGTCTCACCACAACCCCTAGGATGGAAAATCTCGTGAGCATTCTAGTCTATCCGGCCTAAGCCTAAGACCCTCCATCTATGCCAATAGCAAGTACCACGTACATTAGGTCGCTTGTACCGAACCGCATAGAGCGGGTACGGTTCCGCCTAACCCGTTGCTCACAATGTAACGTCAATTTAATCCATATGCGCGGGTCAAGCTTCCCCGAGTCTCAAATCGATTACACAAATCTTACATAACCCAGTTATATGTAAGTTGGCTCCCAGACCACCAAGTTGGCAGAATCGCGCTTCTGCCTAGTTTTCCGGGTGCACCTTGGATTTAATCCCCAAGACTCCCTGTTGCAATCTACTGCGTAGAAAACCCGAAAATATCTATCAGCACGGAGTCTTCTCTGACCATTCATACATAATGAAACATCACCGATCCAGATCAACTTGTTTGGGTAGGTTTCACACACCATGCCTATGTCTGTACTTAGATTCCGGACTCTACATGCAAAACAATAGGGACTATTCATGTCTACCCGAAGGAACACCTCGCACACACCGCATACTCGCAAGAGCTGGCTTCCTATGCAAAAAGGAAAGAGGACTTCACATGTCCAAGAAGTGACTCATTACCCTAGCATTTCTCTTCGGTGTCATGAAGATCTAGTCAGATGGAAAGCACCGTATTGGCCTCGCCTTCACAGATCTAGACTCGGATCGAGAATAGGGGCTCCGAAGCTCCACAGGCGGCTGGAGTTGACCTTCTTCTTCTTCCTTGCTCTCCCCTCTCTCTAAACCTTAGAAAGAGAATGGTTGGTGGAAAATTAGGGTTTCAACCTCCCATTCCCGGCCTTATCTCTACAAGGACCAGGCAGGGCCCTTGGATCCCAAAAAAAGAAAACGAACTGCCACGATTCACACTTAAAATCAATTTACTGGGCCGAACACGGCTTGTGTACGCCCGTGTCCAAGGCCGTGTTCCACACTCGCTGTAACCCAGATAATACAGAACAGGGCATGGCCTGTGACACGGCTTGTGACACGCCCGTGTCACCCATGGATACGCCTGTGTCATGGGTCGTGTGCCCCAATCGATGCTGAAACCGTCGCATCCCGAACAGGACACGGTCTTAGACATGCCCGTATCACGATTGACATGCTTGTGTCATACAGTACACTCCAGTGTTGTGGGGCGTGTTCCTCAATCAACATATAACCAAAACATCCCGAATAGGACACAACCCTGTGACATGCCTGTGTCATAGGCCGTGTGCCAGACATGCCCTGGGACATACCCGTGTCCCAAGCCGTGTAACTCTCTCCCCACATCCCGACAAACAACCCGAGCAGGACACGGCCCTGGACACACCCGTGTCGCAGGTCGTGTTCTCGACCTCCAAGGATCGTCGACTGTATTTCGTCGATCACGCGGAAAATCATCCAACCCGAGCACGACAAGGCCCCGAGATACGCCCGTGTCCCAGGCCGTGTGTTGGGTATTGTATCCACAATGTACCTGATTTGAAGAAGCCCCTGAACAAGATAAGTTGAATTGACAATGTATTTGACGATCATCCATCGTGCTTGCAGCTATTCCATGCTAAGTACACACCAATGTCAGGGTGCAGTGGGTCAATATACACGGGTCTGCACAACGTAATCCCTTGTTGAGTTGATCAGTGTGTTGACTCACGTGTGCTCTCTCTATTGGAGGGTACTTATTTTAAAGTACAGGGATAAGCCAAGTCAAGAGCAGAAGAAGGAGCAAATATGGATCAAATACCAAGTTCATAGGAAGGAAGAGAAAAATCGTCTAAGTCAAAATCGACAGGAATCACTAAGTGATTCTCGCCGATTCGATGGGAATCATTAATGATTCTCGCCGAATCGTCGAGAATCAGTCAGTGATTCCTGCCGATTTCATCCGCCTGACTGTCCTCCTACAAGAATTCTGCTAAGGCAAAATCGGCGGGAATCACCAAGTGATTCTCGCCGACTTCGTCGGGAATCGTTGTGATTCCCGCCGATTTGTCCAGAATCACTTTGCATTCCCGACAATTCCCTCCGGCTGACATAGTTTCCAACTGAAATTTGGCCAAGGCAGAATCGACGGGAATCGTGAGTGATTCCCGCCGACTTTGACGGGAATCACCACCGATTCTCGCCGATTTTGCCTTAGGCAAATTTCCTGTTCGCTGGACCAAACCAAGTTTGTTGTGCGTTGTTTTGACCGGGCCTAGGGTTTCTCCTTGTGGGCCCCACAACGGTTGTTTAGGGTTGGCTTCCAGTATATATACTCACGTATTTAAACATACCAAGGAATCGATTCACGAAAAACAAAAAAAGCAGCCGAGCGTGCCCTAGCAGATCGCGGAAACCGCCGATCGCCGCTCACAGTTCGTCGTCGACATCTTCTCCGATCATCTCTGATCTTTCGACGATAGTTCCGAGGCAAGCCTAGCATCTCACGCTTCTCTCTTGAGATCTATTGTCTCTCGATTTGTTGAACAAGGTTAGTTCTTCATTCCGAATCGATTGAGACGACTGATCTGATTGAGATCGTTGGTAGACCTTGCTTGCTTCGTCAAGAAGTTTGGATCTACAAAGCATCGCCGCCGCAATCACTTGCCGCCGCCGATCTTGACAAGATCCTCTCCAAGAGAGTACTCCGGTCGTGGACTCTTCGTCTCTTTCAAGAAAGCTTCAACGAACGAAGAGGGACATCAGATTCTCCATAAGCGTTGTTTGTATTTCTTGTACATTCAATTTTTGTTTTGTTGTAAAGGAATTTTTATTCCTAGTTGTAAGGGTTGGGTGCAACCCGTGGTGGTGGAGTAGTGACTCCTTTGGTTTGAAGGGTTTCTTCCGTAGTGTGAGGATTGGATTTCAATCTGGTTGGTGAAGTGACCGAGTCGTCCCTTGGTGGGAGATAGGTCGAAGGGGGAGAGTGGACGTACCCAAATCGGGGAACCACTATAATTGCTTGTGTGCTTTTCTGTGCTGTGTTTGTTTATTTGTGCAGGTAATTTAAATTCCGCAAAAGACTGCACGACACCTATTCCCCCCCATAGGTGGATTTAGTTGACACTAGATACTTTCAAGTGGTATCAGAGGGAGTTTGTTCATCAATAAGGTTAACACCTTAAGTAAGATCCCGTCTCTAGTGTCAAGAAGAAAACAAGACTCAAGCATGGAGTTGTACACTTGTGTCTCTCCCCTGAGACTGTCTGCATGCACAAAAGAATATTATCCTATCTGGAAAATGAGGGTTCAGTTTCATCTGGAAGCCATTGACCCCCGTGCTTTATTCATTGTGGAAGAGGGTCCCTTCATTCCCATGAAGGCTTCTAACTCTGTATAAGATCACCAAATCCCTAAGAGTACCACAGAGATGTCTGAAACCGAGCTTTCACTATTCAACTTGGAAAAGCTGGTACGATAGATCATCTCTGATATTTGGTCAGGCTCTTCTCTTACAAGATTAGATAAGTGCAAGACTGCCAAGTCTATGTGGGAAACAATCTCTGACCTCATGGAGGGAAAGAAGACTGTCAGGACTGAATGCCAGCAAGAGGATGAAGCATATGTGGGGGTCCTCATCTCTGATGATGAAAGTCAAGAACAACTTCTCAATATCAGGGCTCTAGTGTCTCTATCTGAGACTGAAGAAGAGATTGAGGAATGCAGTTGTGATGAAGCTGAAACCTCAGTCTCTGCAGACCCTAATTTTAACCCTGATCAGCACAATCAGGATCAGGTATCTTCCTCTTCTTGCTCCCTTCCTCTTGTATCTCCTGAAGACAGGAGAAGTTAAGAGGTTTGTCCATCTTTTGATGCTAGGTAAATAGACAGTTTCAATCAAAAGATTGAAACTCTTGATTCCCTTCGTAGTGTCCTTCAGAAGAGCAACTTGCTTGTTGAGAAACAAGCTATGGAAATTGCTCAGTTGAGGACCATGATGGATCTCCAATTGGAATCCATCAAGGTGAAGGACTCAAAGATATCGGATCTAGAGTTTTCTCTAGAGACCGAGAAGAGAATAGTATCTAACTTTTCCAAGGTAGATGTTATTAAGAGAAAGGGAGAAAACGGGTGGATCTCGCGAATTATAAAATCGTGGATAAATGGTGAAACTGTTTACAGACCCCCCACACCGAGTAGGAGGGGCATTCATCATTCCTTCAGGTATGACCATAAGAACAACTATGGTCACTGTAAGAATGATCGACCCTCAAGTGGAAACACCCATAGTGCAAGTGCTGTGATGGCAACCCATGAGAAAATACACACGGCTCATCATGAACTGTTTGTATTTACGGCCTCAGCTCCCCCACTTCATGACATTGCAGGAACCAGCTCTCACAGAACATCTTCCCACCCTAGGACAAAGGGAAAGGGAGTTAGGAAACATATAGCAAGCATCAATGGCCCCCCCGGATGTGTGTTGGCTGAAAAGAAAGCACCATCCCCTAGGCCTCATGATACTCACCACATGTTCACCATCAGACCCCCCCCCCCCCTCGAGTCTCGGTGGAAAGGGTAAATCTGAGAGCAGATCCAGCTCTTCCCCTTTTAGACCTAGGATCGTGACTAACTCTGTTAGTAGATCTGGTCAGAAAAGGAGGTACAATATCCATGAGTGTTGGTGCTGTGGCAAAGTGGGTCACTTTGCCATAGATTATTGGCACAATCCTTCTGTGCCAAGGGCAAGGGTATGTCCACATCCTTTGGCAAGAGACAGCCTTCCTGACAAAAATCTTGTAGGAAGGCATGCTGTATTTTATGCTGACAAGAACCTAGGACCCAATACCTATTGGGTTCCTAAGGTAAGGTAATTCTTTTTTGCAGGATAGTCTAGGTACCCATGAACATGATGAGACCTAGACAAGAGATGTTCCAGGCTTGCCATGAAACAAGATTATGGGAAAAGAGATAACGCTAACTACGGTGCAAAGCTTGAACAGCTAAGTTTAGATGAGACTGCTAAAGATGAATCTCCCAAGTACGTCAAGGTCTCCACCTCAACGCCAACTGAAGAAGAGGACGATCAGGACAAAGAAATTCTCCCAGAAGAGGGAGGAGCCCGAGAAGCTGTTAGAGCTCCAGATGCCAGACTCTTAGAGCTCCGATACGTGAGGGATCATCCCAGAGATCAGATCATAGGAGATCCTCGTGACGGTGTCAGAACTCGGAGAGGTACAATTAACGAGATTATGCACCTTAGTTTTCTGTCACAGATTGAGCCAAAGAAGTTCGACGAAGCGAACAAAGATGCGTCATGGATATTGGCCATGCAAGATGAACTGCATCAATTCGAACGATGCAACATCTGAACGCTTGTTCCAAGACCAAAGAACCAGAATGTGATCGGCACTAAGTGGATCTTCAAAAATAAATTGGATGAACACGGTGTCATCATCAAGAACAAGGCCAGACTGGTTGCTCAAGGTTACAGACAGGAGGAGGGGATTGACTTCGACCAAACCTTTGCACCAGTTGTAAGGCTGGAGGCGATCAGATTGTTCCTGGCATATGCCTCTCACAAAGGATTCACTGTTTATCAGATAGACATGAAATCTGCATTTCTAAATGGCAATTTGAAAGAGGAAGTATATGTCGCGCAACCCCCAGATTTTGTTAATCCATCGCTCCCTAATCATGTCTATTTTCTTAATAAAGCATTATATGGCTTAAAACAAGCTCCTCGAGCTTGGTATGAGACTCTGTCTAGTTTTCTTCTTGAGAACAAGTTTTCGAGGGGAAAAATAGATAAGACATTGTTTCTTAGGGAAGTCAAAGGCAAGATTCTGCTGGTGCAAATCTATGTCGATGACATAATATTCGGCTCAACGGACAACAATCTTTGCAAGAAGTTTTCTAAACTTATGCAAGGAAAGTTTGAAATGAGCAGCATGGGAGAGCTAAAGTATTTCTTGGGACTTCAAGTGAAACAGTCTGAGGATGGAATTTTCATTTCTCAGACGAAGTTCACAAATGAACTTCTCAAGAAATTCGAAATGGAGAATGCAACCTCTATGAGGACTCCAATGGGATCCACTGCGTCTCTGGACAAGGATGAGAAAGGGAAACCTTTTGATGAAACCAAATACAGAAGCATAATTGGATCCCTGCTCTACCTTACTGCTAGTAGACCGGATATTATGTTTTCCACATGCGTTTGTGCCAGATATCAGGTGAACACTAAGGAATCTCATGATGACGTTGCAAAACAAATTCTTAGATACCTTAAAGGTACACCAAATCTTGGCTTGTGGTACCCAAGAAACAATGATGTCGAGCTGATAGGATTTTCAGATGCTGACTTTACAGGAAGCAGGGATGATAGGAAAAGCACTTCCGGGACTTGCCAATTCCTCGGAAGAAGGCTTATTTCATGGAACAGTAAAAAGCAGAACTGTGTCGCAACCTCCACGGCTAAATCTGAGTATATCTCAGCAGGCAGCTATTGCGCACAACTTCTATGGATCAGAAATCAAATCGAAGATTATGACTTGCAGTTCAGAGAAGTTCCTATGTATTGCGACTCCTCGAGCGCAATAGCAATTGCGAACAATCCTGTGTCGCACAGCAGAACAAAGCATATTGAAGTGCGCTACCACTTCATTCGGGAGCATGTGGAAAATAAAGATATCTCTCTCTACTATGTCCCCACAGATAATCAGATTGCAGATATCTTCACAAAGTGCCTAGACGAGGCCAAGTTCAGTCTCTTCAAAACTTAACTCGGCATGTTGAACTATGAAGATTGAAGACTGAAGGGCTCAAGGCTCTTGGATCAAGGGGGAGCATCAGCAAGGAACTCAAGATCGAGTACAGATGCTAGAACTAAGGGGGAGCATTATGGTCTAGGTGCTAAAGTCCCAGATTTGTAGAAGCTGAAAAGGGGGAGATTACCCTCTCGGCTAAGGCTAAGGTGCTAAGGTGGCTGCCAAAGGCTAAGAATGCTAAGTATGCTCTCAGGAAAATGGTAATGAATTTCACTCTCAACTGAATGTTCATTTTATGTTTTTCATTCCCATCTATTTTATTCACCTTAGCTTGTAGGGTTTAGGCTTCTTCAAATAGGGGGAGATTGTTGGGTATTGTATCCATAATGTACCTGATTTGAAGAAGCCCCTGAACAAGCTAAGTTGAATTGATAATGTATTTGACGATCTTCCATCAAGTTGTGCTTGCAGCTATTCCATGCTAAGTACACACCAATGTAAGGGTACAGTGGGTCAATATACACGGGTCTACACAACATAATCCCTCGTTGAGTAGATCAGTGTGTTGACTCACGTGTGCTCTCTCTATTGGAGTGTACTTTTTTTCAAGTACAGGGATAAGCCAGGTCAAGTGCAGAAGAAAGAGAAAAGATGGGTCAAAGACCAAGTTCATAGGAAGGAAGAGAAAAATCGTCTAAGTCAAAATCGACGGGAATCACTAAGTGATTCTCGCCGATTCGACGGGAATCATTAGTGATTCCCGCCGAATCGTCGAGAATCAGTCAGTGATTCCCGCCGACTTCATCTGGCTGACTGTCCTCCTATAAGAATTCTGCTAAGGAAGAATCAACGGGAATCACCAAGTGATTCTCGCCGACTTCGTCGGGAATCGTTGTGATTCCCGCCGATTCGTCGAGAATCACTTTGCATTCCCGTCGATTCCCTCTGGCTGACATAGTTTCAAACTAAAATTCGGCCAAGGCATAATCGACGGGAATCGTGAGTGATTCCCACCGACTTCGACGGGAATCACCAGCGATTCTCGCCGATTTTGCCTTAGGCAAATTTCCCGTTCGCTGGACCGAACCAGCGGTTGTTTATGGTTGGCTTCCAGTATATATACTTGCGTATTTGAACATACCGAGGAATCGATTCACGAAAAACAAAAAAAGCAGCCGAGCGTGCCCTAGCAGATCGCGGAAACTGCCGATCGCCGCTCACAGTTCGTCGTCATCTTCTCCAATCATCTCTGATCTTCCGACGACAGTACCGAGGCAAGCCTAGCGTCTCACACTTCTCTCTTGAGATATCTTGTCTCTCGATTTGTTGAACGAGGTTAGTTCTTCATTCCGAATCGATTGAGACGACTGATCCGATTGAGATCATTGGTAGACCTTGCTTACTTCGTCAAGAAGTTTGGATCTACAAAGCATCGCTGCCGCAATCACTTGTCGCCGTCGATCTTGATAAGATACTCTCCAAGAGAGTACTCCGGTCGTGGACTCTTCATCTCTTTCAAGAAATCTTCAACGAACGAAGAGGGACATCAGATTCTCCATAAGCGTTGTTTGTATTTCTTGTACATTCAATTTTTGTTGTGTTGTAAAGGAATTTTTATTCCTAGTTGTAAGGGTTGGGTGCAACCCGTGGTGGTGGAGTAGTGACTCCTTTGGTTGGAAGGGTTCTGTCCATAGTGTGAGGATTGGATTTCAATCCGGTTGGTGAAGTGACCGAGTCGTCCCTTTGTAGGAGATAGGTCGAAGGGGGAGAGTGGACGTACCCAAATCAGGGAACCACTATAATTGCTTGTGTGCTTTTTTGTGCTGTGTTTGTTTATTTGTGCAGGTAATTTAAATTCCGCAAAAGACTGCACGACACCTATTCCCCCCCCCCCCATAGGTGGATTTAGTTGACACTAGATACTTTCACCGTGTGCACCTTACCAAGCCCTAAACTTGGCTCAAACGCTACCCGTTCCTCCTTTGAGTTTTGGGGCGTTACGCAGATACTTAAGAGATCACCCAGTTGATCAGATTATTGGAGAGCCAGGCGACGGTGTTAGAACCAGAATAGGTACAACTAATGAAGTTCTGCATCTCAGCTTTCTATCTCAGGTCGTGTCAAAGAAGTTCGAGGAAGCGAACAAAGATTCCTCTTGGATTATAGCAATGCAAGGGGAGCTCCACCAGTTTGAATGATGCAAAGTCTGGGAGCTGGTGCCCAGACCGAAGGGACATAACGTGATCGGCACCAAATGGATATTCTGAAACAAGATGGACAAACACAGAGTAATTATCAAGAATATAGTCAGGCTTGTAGCTCAAGGTTATAGACAAGAAGAGGGGATCGACTTCGACCAGACATTTGCTCTAGTGGCTCGGCTCGAGGCGATCAGGTTTTTTCTCGCGTATACTGCCCTCAGAGGCTTCACCTTCTACCAAATGGACGTGAAGTCAGCTTTTCTAAATGGTAATCTGAAAGTGGAAGTATACGTAGCGCAACCCCCAGGTTTTGTCAATTCTCAATTCCCTGAATATGTTTATTTTTTAAATAAAGATTTATACAGATTAAAGCAAGATCCCTGAGCTTGGTATGAGACGTTGTATAGCTTTCTTCTTGAGAACAAGTTCACAAAGGGAAAGATAGACAAGACATTATGTCTTAGGGAAGTTAAAGGCAAGATTTTGCTAGTGCAAATCTATGTCGACGACATCATATTTGGCTCTACTAAAGACAACCTTTGTAAAAAGTTCTCCAAACTTATGCAAGTGAAATTTGAAATGAACAGTATGAGCGAGCTGAAGTATCTCTTAGGACTCCAGGTGAAGCAATCTGAAGATGAAATTTTCATCTCTCAGACGAAGTTCGCCAAAAAGCTTCTTAAGAAATTCGGAATGGAGAGTGCAACCTAAATGAGGACTCCAATGGGTTCAACTGTGTCTCTAGACAATGAAGAGAAATGAAAACCTTTTGATGAAACCAAGTACAGAAGCATAATTGGATCCCTGATCTACCTGACTGTCAGTAGACCAGATATAATATTTTCAACATGTGTTTGCGCTAGATATCAGGTGAACTCTAAGGAATTTCATTACGTCGCTGCAAAATGGATTTTAAGATACCTTATGGGTACCCCCAATCTTGGCTTATGGTACCCAAGAAGTAATGATGTCGGGCTAATTGGCTTTTCAGATGCTGATTTTGTAGGAAGCATGGACAATTGGAAAAGCACTTCCGGGACGTGCCAATTCCTCGGAAGACAGCTTATCTCTTTGTGCAGTAAGAAGCAAAATTGTGTGGCAACATCTACTATCGAGTCAGAGTATATCTCTATGGGTAGTTGTTGCGCACAGCTTCTTTAGATAAGGAATCAACTTGAAAACTATAATTTGAAGTTCATAGAAATTCCAATGTATCACGACTCTTCCAGTGCAATAGTTAATGCCAACAATCCAGTCTCCCATAGCCGGACCAAGCACATTGAAGTACGCTACCATTTCATCCGGAAGCATGTGGAGCATAAGGACATAGCCCTCAGCTATGTCCCGACGGACAAGCAAGTGGCAGATATTTTCACGAAGTTGCTAGATGAGACCAAGTTCTTTTTTTCAAGACAGAACTTGGCATGGTCAACATGGGATCCTGAAGTGATCATATCTGAAGTTAAGGACAAATTCAAAGAAGATCTTGTATTTCTTGAAAACTTGTGTGGATTTCTCGAAAACAAGTTTGATTTCTCGGAAAAAGGACTTCCATTTCTCGAGAAATATCCGATTTCTCAGGAAACAGACTGGATTTCTCGAAAGCCTCTATATTTCTCGAGAAAAGTTTTCTGGACTTCTCGGAACATTATTTCTATTTCTTGAGAAATGGCTTATGGATTTCTCGAGAGGCATTATTTTTCTCGAGAAATGCCCTAATTTGACATGACAAATTTCTGAAGAATTTGAACTGCCGTTCCAGGTACGCTTCTCTTATTTCTTCGAAATTTTCAATTTTATATAAATAGATAAGTCCATAGAAATCAAAATCCACAAATTCGAATAGCCTCACCCGAGAAAAACTCTTCAGTTCCGCCAGAGCGTTCAGCCGTCTCTCATACAAAATCCACTGATTCTTCTCCGGCAAATCAGAAATTTCCCATTCTCTGCAATCGATGGCTCCATCTTCCAAGATCAGTGTGGGTAGTGAATTCGTTCGCGCAGGCATAGAGGAAATTTCAGACGACTTCAAGAATATTCTGCTACTTCTGGAATCCGTCGACCTCACCGTCATCCTAGAACATCCCTGTAAGGTGTTGTTACTTGAAGTTGAGAAGTTTTTCAGAAATGTCAAGGTCAAGAGGTCTGGGAAATTGTTGAAGAGCTCAGTCAGAGACATCAAGATCAAAGTCAAGCCAACTTCATTGACAGAGTTCCTTAGACTTCCATCAATTATAGAGGAAGATTATTTGGAAGAAGTTGTCTACTCAAGAACATTTTCCTTTTGTGGTCTTCCTCAGCCTACCACTTCAGTTATAAGGCAGCATATGACAGTTGAAAGCAAACTTTTGTCGACATTCTAGGCAAGGTTCTTCTATGCAAAACAGGGTATATTGGATATATTTCTTCAGATTTCTTCGATATGATGACTGATGTGGTATATCGAAAGAGATTCCAATGGTGATACATGCTGTTTGAAAATATCAAGGAGAATCTGAAGGCACCAAACTTTGGAAGAATAATTTCTGTATCTAAATCAAGCTCACCCAGAGATCTTTGACTTGTCCAAAGGTGTGTCCATCCACCACCTAAAGAAAGTCACTATCTCAACTCAACTTTCAATAAGGAGCATAGGAGCTCTTTATTTGGGGCTAATCATGGAGGAATATCTCAACTCCTACTATCCCCAACTAAGTCTCAATCTAACAGAAGACTGCTCATCAGAGGAGGACCCGTGCTTAAAATAGTAAATTGTAGAAACAAAAGTGCAGTAATAAAAGCTGCTGATATTATAAGCTGCAGAATTGAAATGCAGAAATGAAATGAGACCGGTACAAAACTGGAGCAGTACTAAACTGAAAGAAATGAAAGTAAATAATGAAAGGAAATTTGACCAGTATGAGACTGGAATAGTACTGAACTGAAAAAAAATGAAAGTAAGTACTGAAAGAAATTTGACCAGTACGAGACTGGAATAGTACTCAATTGAAAGAATTGAAAGTAAGTGCTGAAAGGAATTTGATCAGTACGAAACAGAAGTAGTACAAAAAAAGAAGTACTGAATTGAAATAAAGGAATTAGACTAGTGCAAGACTGGAATAAATCATAAAGAAAATGGTTAGTAGTCATATCACTCCATTCATGAGGCTTCAGTTCCATCTCCGTTCTCAGGAGGCATGTTCAGTTTTATATTCATTCTCAGGAGGCATGTTCAGTTCTATTTCAGTTTTTAGTAGACTCTTTTGGGTTTCACCCATTATTAAGATCCGATAACAATTCAGTTGCACCTTTTTTAATCACGACTTAATCAGATCAGGGAGCTTATTATGCGTTACATCTTTATTATTCATCGAGAATTAATGACAACTCGTATGTTCTTACTCTCATCTTCCGAGTCTATCTAAAATGCTCGAGAGTTATTTTGAAAATGAGGTGCTCGGTTGTTTTGCAAAACCTCGAAACACTAAGAGCTAGAAATCTTGCCTCGATAACTCTTGTTGTTTAATTAATTGAAGTTAATATTCTATTTAAAAAGTGGTCGCGCGCTTTGATTTTCAATTTCGAATAATTTGAGCGCATTAATTTCCGAATGCGACCCTAGACTCCAAGTAATCAAAAAATCTTCAATTTTTATCTCAAGGTTCCTAAATTTTTATATAATTTTTAGGAGAGCCTAAAATGTGTCTGATAATTTTTTAAAAAAATTTCGAGCAATTTTGGGTCTTTAATTTGGCCAAATGAATATTATTTTAATTTTTAGAAATATCAAAACTACTCCACAAATTCTCAACATTTTTTTGTAGGAAGCCCTTATCAAGGGGAACAACTTTCATGTTCAAAATTTTTTCCCCGGGAGTCTAGATTTCTCTTAAAAAATCACCAAATTATAGTTTAAATATTGGTCTGCAAATATCCAGATCAAACCTGATCGCGCGGCTGAGATTGAGCTGGACAGGTTAATAGCTAATCTACCCCCCACAGCGGATCGGCCATGGATCTGTTATGGGGGGTGCTGATGTTAAGGCAGAGGCGGGATTTAAGGAGATCACAATTGTCTGATCTCCTAATGGAGATCAGATGGCGACGATCAAATCCCGGTGGCAGAAGTTCATCGGCTTCTGCCTCCATCGTCTGCTGGCCTTCAGGCCATGACACCGCCCCTGATCTGTCTGTCGGGGTCCGGAGAGCCTCGGGGCGGTGGTCGGGTGGCCCAATGTCTCCGACCACCGCCAGAATTGATCAACCCGAGAGCGGTGGTGGCGCGGTGCTCTATTTCCGGCGATATTGCGCCACCCCACCTCTCTGATGGCTGCCCGACCATGACACACCCCCGACCGGTATACCGAGGTTTGGGCTCTTCTCATGCGGTGGCCCGGCGGCCTGGCGCTGTTAGCCACCGCAGCAAAAAAGAAAAATAGTGATTTAGCTCTTTTTTGGGTGCCGCCGGAGTGGCGATTTTCGACAGCACCACGACCCTCCATCGCCGGGGAAGGACATCCCCAGTAGTATAGCACTTCCCCAGCGACAACACTGGCGCTGGGAACGGCTTACCACCCGCAACCACCACCCGACCTAGAGCTTGGCTCAGGTGGCGCCGACAGTGCTCTGGTCGCCAAAAGGCGCATGCAGAACAGCTGGGGAGTTAAGAAGGAGGAGGGGAAGAGATTCCACATGTGTTAAAGGGCTTGGGAGGGCCGGCCTGATTTGCCATCAAAGGTAGTGGCGGAGCTCAGGTGGTGGTTTTCGGTGAGGGTTGCTCCGGCGAGGGGGGTTGTGGGATTTTCCGAAGGTTTCACTCACCATGCCCTTGCTGGTTTGGTGGCCCAAGGAGTGAGGGTATTAAAGCCCTACTCAAGCTATAGAGAGGAGGTGGCTCTGCCACGAGAAAATTCCAAAAAATGGACTTTTAGGGGGGGTTTGACCAAAGTCAACCCTAGGGTAGGTCCCCCTTGTCGGTCAAAGTCAAAATAGGTCCTTGTCATCGGGAGTCAGGTCAAAGTTGGAGTGTCGTGTCATAATTTTTATGTGCATGCTTTTCGGTGCATGATAACGCTCGGTTTGACCACAGATTGACAACTCATCCTCGAAATTGACTGCAACTGTTGGTGAAGAAGTCATAAAGAGGGAGAAGATAATGATCAAGGCCAACACTAAAAATGTTGTTTGGGTTACCAATGTAATCAGAGGATCATTGGGGATTGATCAATACTCATACGACAACAATGTTGCTGCTCCTATCCCTGATGGTAAGTATGATGAACAATATGGTGATGATCAGTATGGTCAAGTTGATGCTCAGTGGGCTGAACCTTCTACTACTACAGAAATTCCTATCTTCAGCCCCACTGCTAAACAGATAGCTAGAGTCAAAGGCAAATCAGTTGCTGAAGAAGAGGAAGATGCCAGACTCAGTAAGAAGAGGTATAGAGAAGAGATGGAAACAAAGCCAGACTTTGAGAAATGAAGTCCTCAATCAAGGACTATCATATTGTTTGTCTGAGATCAAATCAAGGACCATAAGACTGACAAAGGAAAACTGTATAGCTCATTAGAATGGGCTGAGCTAGAAAGAAATGAAGAGGCCGGGAGGAAGTTCAAGAGAGACAAAAAGACAGGTGCAGTGCAACCAGATCCTCTTGAGCTCAACAAATACTTTCCTAAGTCCTATAGTTATTTTGAGAGATAGAGGCTGAAAAAGACTGAAGCTGATGAAAAGGCTGCAGAGAAACCTATCAGGGGGATAGTGATCAAGAAACCTGAAACATGAAATGTTTTTTGTTTTTCCTTAAGGGCTTTAGGATTGTAAACATTATTATAAGCACACTATCAATTTATGACTATTACCTTAAATGATAATCATATTTTTGAGTGTGTATAAATTGCTGCTCTTATATACTGTGAATGATTATCTTTTGTATATGGTAGTGTATATCATTGACTAGGGTTCTGACTTTTTTTAAATATGGGGAGATTGTTGGATCCATTGATCACAATATCCTAGATTTGAAGAAGGCCCATAAGTCAATGGTATACACATGGATGTATCTAATATATGTTCAAGTTCATTGTATGCATGTTGAATACCGTGACATTGATTAGACAGGCAGTCAGAGTCACAATGACAGTTAGACTCAAGACAGGTTGTTGAACAAGCAGAAAATTTGGTTAAGTCCAAAAGCGTTGAGTGAGCATACTTCACTTAACTCCAGAAAGGGAAAAGCATTGACAAAACTCTATGCAGTCAAATCCTCAAATTTGCTGACTAGAAATCTGTCTAAGGACAGAAGCGTTGAGTGAAGGCAGTTCACTCAATGCCTACTCAACTGGATTTCAAGTCAAGTATAGAAGCATTGAGAGAAGACGGGCCTCTCGACGCCTCATAAAGAAGACAGTCAAAGTCCAGAAGCATTGAGTGTTGGAGCTGCACTCAATGCCTTAATGTAGAGAAATTTCAACTAAGTCCAGAAGCGTTGAGTGATAAAGGTTCACTCAACGCCTTAATCGTTAGAATGCAAATGTCAAAAGCGTTGAGTATTGAAGGTTCACTCGACGCCTCTAGATGCATAATTCTGCTAAGTGTTTCTGCGTTGAGTTACAAGACTTCACTCGACGCCCATGCAGATTATCTGGAAATGATCAAGTCCACAAACTCTGAGTCATGCTGACGTCATCAAGAATTCAAATATCGCGGGATTTTCATGCTAAAAGACAAAAGGCGTCACATGCCTTCAGTACAATATTTAATGCAAAAGAGATGTTGCAGTTGTTAATTCCGGCTGGTACATACTACGCAAAGAGTTGTTGGATGGAGATCAATAAAAGGTGATTTCTGAGAAATTAAATAAAAGTTTTTTGGTAATCTTCTTCCTTTGGTGAAAAATAGAAGAAGCTTTCCAGGAACTAATACTTACAGAGAGTCTGTGATCTACAGACATAAGTTGGATGTTGAAGAAATAAAGAACTGAAGATTCAACTCTTCTGCAACAGCAAGATCAGAAAACTTTTTTTCTGAACAAGAAGAAGTTGTAGAGACAATTCTGACTGTTGTTCATCTTCAAGTCCACCGCAATCGACTATTACAAAAAAAGGCTTGAAGGTACAGGGCTCTGCAGTATCTTCTCAGCACAAGTTAAACTACTGAAGACCTACATACTTGTTGCTGTGGAGAAGTTAGGACTGAAGCATTTCAATTCCAGAAGAAGAAGACTCAGGTAATCTCTTTCTCTGGAGTCAATCACCACCAAACTCATACTCTCTTTATAGGATCAGTTCTGATCTGAGTTTTAAGACTGAAATATAAAGGCCGAGTGGTAGGATTTTGGTGTGAATCCGAGGTAAGGCTTCTTAGTCTGAGGCAGGATCTGAGTTAGATCTGAGCTGTAGGAGACTTATTGTCTCTAAGTGTAGTGCTAATCTTTTATACTGAGTTATAGGGCTAAGCTTGAAGTAGGTGATCTAGAGGATCACTGAGCTGTAGGGGTTAAAGTTACTCTAAGTGGGTAGGGATTAGACCTGAGGTAGGACTTGGTGGAAGTCTGAGAGATCCTGAGGGATCTGTGTTGTAAGCACTTTGAGCTGAGATTTGGTAAAGATTACCTTGTCTTATACACTACTAGAAAGGTGAGAGAGAAAGTGGATGTACCCATACCTTGGGGAACCACTATAAATACCGTGTGTTGATATGTGTTCTTGAAAGCTAAAATAATAATCTAACTCACAACACACCAAAATCAAAAGTAGTCATAAAGACTTAAAAAACCTATTCACCCCCTCTAGGTGTTTAACTACTCTTGAAATCTAGACTTTCAAATGGTATCAGAGCGAGGTTTTTCAAAAAGGACTTAACAGTCTGAACTGATCTCCAAGAGTAGCTGAAGATTTGCTCTATGGGTTCAGGTGAGAACTACAAAGAGTTGAGGTTCGTATAGCTCCTTATCTGTAGAAAAAAAACTTTGGAATTTTGAAGAAAGGGTTAGGCTATTCATGAAAGCCTCATATCTTAGGATCTTCATTACAGTCCAAGAAGGACCTTTCATTCCCATGAAGGTCTCTGTCTTAGATGCTAATGTCCAGACTTCAAAGAAGTATGCTGAAATATTATGACTAAGGATAAAGTCATCTTGGTAACCATGGATAAGAGAGCACAAAATATCATTGTTAGTTCCATAGATGACTCCACCTTCCAGAATCTTGTACACTGCAAGACAGCCAAAGAAATGTGGTACTCTCTCATTGCTTATATAGAAGGGACAGAGGAAGTGATGGATGACAGAAAATCCCTCCTAAATCAACTATATGAAGCATTCAAGCAAGGAAAGATGGATTCTATAGTTGAATGCTATGAGAAGTTCTTCATAATAGTGAACAGTCTGATCATCTATGGTAGACAGTTCACTAATTATGAGTTAAATGACAAGTTTTTGAGATCTCTAAACAAGGAATGTGATATCAAGATCTGTGCCATCAAAGAAATTGGCAACTTAGCCAACACATTGACTTATAATCTGTTTGGGAAGTTGCTATCCCATGAGATATAGCTGAACTCCTGGAAGGCTGAAGAGGATGCTGTCATATCCCTCAATAAAGAGAAAGTTGTGGCCTTCAGAGCTGAAGCCACAAGAAGAAGCAGGGAAAAGATTCCTTCTCCACCAAGGAGAGCTGCAGAGTCAAAAAACTTAGATCCCAACTCCTCTGGAAGTGAGCTGTCAGATAGAGAACTAAAATTGTTCTCCAAGTAGTTCAAGAAGATGCCAAGTAGGAGGAGATAGTGGAAGAATAAGGGCACTTCAAGCTCCTCATCAAGAAAGCCCTTTCCCAACAATGACAAGTATTAAAAAGACCCCACTGGGGAAAGGTATGACTCCAAACAAAACAAATATGTTAAGACTAATATTGCTTGCTACTATTACAACATGAGCGGACATGTCATTGCTGATTGTCCAGTTAAGAAGGAGCACATGAAGTCTGAAGGCAAAAAAGCATCACAAGGACAAGAAGGTTGAAAATAGCTTCTTAGTCAAGAAGACTATCAGCCTATTAGACAGTGATTCTGAGTCTTCAGAATCAGATGAAGAGGAAGCCTACATTAGTCTCATGAATATTGAAGAAGAGGCTGAACATTCTGCTGCCTCATCTAGCATAAGGGCCCCACTGTCCTCTGTTGATAGTGACTGTGAAGAGGATGAGGAGTTCAGTCTCATGGCCATATGAGAAGACAATCAGGACAATCCTACTCCTGATGGGGTACACTCTATCCCTAGCTCTTCCTCTATCAATGAGTCTGGGTCAGACTTTGAAGGATTCACTTACTCCAGTGGGAATGATGATTCAGAATCTGAAGATGATATCAATAAATTGATTGATAAGTATGGTGTAATTCTGGATGCTTTGAAGAAGAGCAAAAGGTTTGTCAAGAGACAATTTGAGGAGATTGTCTCCCTACAACAAGCTACTTCCCTGCAGTCTGAGTCAGTACCCTTGCTAGCTCAGATGAGGAGGGAAGTTAGCCAACTGAAGACAATCTCAATTATCCAAATTGGGACCATTAGCCAGAAAAATAAGATCATCATGGATCTTGAAGTGAAGCTTCTCAAGGAGAAGAAGATTGTGGCTGAATTCTCTAAGCCCAAAATTGTGCTGCCACTGATTGACTCATTCACCTCTCAAAAGGATAAGAGAGATTTGGGGTTCAAGTGGAACTCAAGAGATGCCCATTCCAAAGGGAAAGTCAAAGCTCTTATTGTGCCTCAGACTACCTATCAAAAGGTATTCCTCCCCTCTAACAGGTATGACTAGGACAACATGTATGGTTATTGGAAGAATGAGAACTTTTCATGTATGAATACTAGGGTATCCTACAATGGAAGGAGAAATGATATGAGTGTGAGTGCACTGAAGGCTCCCCATGCGGAAATCCAAATGGCCCATTATGGACCATTTGTGTTTGGTGCTCCAACCCCCTCACTCAAGGATAAGACAGTGGCATATTCTCAGGTTCCTCCAGCAAACACCTTGACTAAGGGTAAGTCAGTCAGTAAGCCATACCTGGCAGTTTATTAAGCCATCAATTCCATGTCAGCTGCAAAAATGACATCTGTCGGTGCCACTAAGAATAAGCCATGTGCATCCACTGACAGACTAACCTTCAGTCAGATACTTGTTGAAAGAAAAAAAAAGAAGGTTGTTACTCTCACCTCTGAATAGACAACTTCTTCCAAGGCTGTTTAGAAAAGAAGATACAATATTCATGAATGTTGATGTTGTGGCAAGGTGGGATACTTTGTCATAGATTGTTAGCACAACCCTAATGTGCCAAGGGCAAGGGTGAGTCTTTTTGTTAGGACTGCTGTAGGTAGACATGTGCATTCTCAAGCTAACAAGAACTAAGGACCCAATCCCTTTTGGGTCCTAAGGTAAACTGATCTATGTTTGTATGGTAGTCCAAGTACCCATACAATGTCAATATGGTACTTGGAAAGTGGATGTTCCAGACATATGATTGGAACAAGGAGCCAACTTAAGGATTGTACTCCTATGAAGAATGGACCTAAGGTGATCTTTGGAGGTTAAAATAGAGGAGTCATCAAGGGCTATGGTTGATCAACAATGGCATAGTCTCTATCACCAAAGTAGCTTATGTGGAAGGATTACAACAATATCTAATTAGCATAAGTCAACTATGTGATATTGACTATGTCACTATCTTCCACAAGGATGAGTATCTGATCAAGCGACCACGAGGTCATTTTCACAGACACTAGGAGTGGAAACATTTATTGTGCAAACTTCTTATGTTTAAGTACAGACTCACCAGTATGTTTGGTAGCAAATGAGAAAGTCTCTTATTGTGTGCAATGACACAAGAGACTTGATCACTTGAACTACAAGATAATTTACAAGCTCTTCAGTGAAGGGCTAGTCAGAAATGGACCTAATCTAAGATGCACCAAAGAGAGCATTTGCTCTGTATGCCAAAAGGGCAAGAAGACAAAAACATCCCTTAAGAGCATTAGGGCCAAGGATTCTTAGAGGTGCTTGTACCTCCTACATATGGATTTGTTTGGTCCTATGCCAGTTTATAAACTAGGTAGGAAAGTCTACACACTTATGATAGTTGATGACTATTCCAGG
The DNA here is from genome assembly GCA_039513925.1 of Platanthera zijinensis. Taxonomy (NCBI): domain Eukaryota; kingdom Viridiplantae; phylum Streptophyta; class Magnoliopsida; order Asparagales; family Orchidaceae; genus Platanthera; species Platanthera zijinensis. Next base: position 144,622,949 of record CM077095.1, on the reverse strand, counting down.
TTTGCTTGGGTGTTCTTTTTAAAGAAAAAGTATGAAACCCTTAGCTCTTTTGTGACCTTTATTAAGAAAGTTCAAAATAAAAAGGACAGTTCTGTGGTCAAAATCAGGAGTGATTATGACACTGAATTTCAGTCTGAAGGCATGAAAAAGTTCTGTGAAGAACAAGGGATTTATTAGGAGTTTTCTTCTCCAAGAACACCCTAGCAAAATGGGATAGCTGAGAGGAAAACATAACTCTCATAGAAGCTGGCAGGACACTACTCAATGACACCTCTCTCCCAAAATACTTCTAGGCTAAGGCAGTGAACACTGCTTGTCATGTCCTGAATAGAGCTTCTATCAACAAATATCACAAGATGACTCCCTATGAGATTATGAAAGGAAGACAACCAAATCTAGCCTATCTTAAGATCTTTGGAAGCAAGTGTTTTATGCTCAATAATGGGAAGTCCTACTTGACTAAGTTTGTTATCAAATCCTATGAAGAAATCTTTGTTAGGTACATCAACCATAGTAAAGTCTATATAGTCTACAACTTGAAAAATCAAGTTGTAGAAGAGTCCGTAAATGTTGTGTTTGATGAATCATCTATGATTAACAGTGAGCTGCCTAGCTCTTCGAGATCTGCTGGCATGGAGTTGGAGATGGATAAACTGATCATCAAGGATACTCCTCCTTCTACCCAAGTGGAAGAGGATGGGGTATGCATTCTTGAAGAAGGACAATGTACACAGGACATGGGCGAAGACCAGCAAGATCCAACCATTAAAGATCAAGATGCTGAGAATATAATGCCAACAACTACCAGGCATTTGAGGGATCATCCAAGAGATTAAAATATATGTGATGCTAGCCAAAGGGTTACAACAAGGAGCAGAAGCCTCAACATTGCTATGCACTCTAGCTTCCTGTCTCAGGTTGAACCTAAAAGGTTTGAAGATGCCAACATAGACTAATTTTGGATTGTGGCTATGCAAGAAGAACTGAACCAATTCAACAGATGCAAAGTCTAGAAGCTGGTTCCTTGACCACAAGGACATAACATCTTTGGAATCAAGTGGATCTATAGGAATAAACATGATGAGAATGGTGTTATAATCAAAAATAAAGTTAGACTAGTTGCCAAGGGATACAAATAAGAGGAAGGTATTGATTTTAATCAAACCTTTGCGCTAGTAGCTAAATTGGAAGCTATAAGATTATTCCTTGCATATGTTGCACATAAAGGATTCAAGGTCTACCAAATAGATGTAAAATCAGCTTTTCTAAATGGTGACCTAAAAGAGGAGGTCTATGTTGAGCAACCCTCAGGTTTTGTTAACTCTAACTCTCCTGATTATATATTCAAGCTTAGACAAGTTTTGTATGGGTTAAAGCAAGCCCCCAGAGCATGGTATGAAACCCTGTCTAGTTTTTTTATTGAGAACAAATTCTCAAGGGGAAAGATAGACAAGACATTATTCCTTAGAAAAGTCAAGGGTAAGATTATTCTAGTCCAAATTTATGTAGATGACATAATATTTGAGCCTACTGATGATGACCTATGGAAGAAGTTTGTTAAACTTATGCAAGGGCAGTTTGAGGTGAGCAGTATGGGTGAACTCAAGTATTTCTTTGGCCTCCAAGTTAGACAGTCAGAGGATGCTCTATCCATCTCTCAGTCTATGTTCACCAAGAAGTTAATTAAAATTTTTGGAATGGAGAGTGTCTCCATAATGAAAACTCCTATGGGGTCAAATGTGTCAATAAACAAGGATGAGTTAAGGAAACCTGTTGATGAAATCTTGTATAGAGGCATAATTGGCTCCCTCCTTCACCTTACTGCAAGTAGGCCAGACATTATGTATGCTACATGTATTTATGCTAGATACCAGGCTAGCCCTAAGGAATCCCATTATTCTGCAGCAAAAAGAATTTTGAGGTATCTCAAGGGCACACCTGATCTTGGACTGTGGTACCTTAAGAATAATGACTTTGAACTAATTGGGTATTCAAATACAGACTTTGCAGGTTGTAGAGAAGACAGGAAAATCATCTTAAACACCTGTCAATTTCTAGGAAGAAGATTGGTCTCTTGGAGCAGCAAGAAGTAAACAAGTGTTGCCATCTCAACAATTGAATCAGAGTACATCTCAGCTGGTAGTTGCTGTGTACAGCTACTATGGATTCAGCATCAACTCCAAGATTATAATCTCCAGCTAAGTAGAACTCCAATATATTGTGATTCTTTTAGTGCAATCTCTATTGCTAGGAATCTTGTGTCTCATAGCAGGACTAGGCATTTTGAGATTAGATATCACTTTATTAGGAAACATGTAGAAAAAGAAGACATTTGTCTTGAGTTTATCCCCACAGACAAACAGGTGGCTGACATTTTCATTAAGCCACTAGATGAAGCCAAGTTCAACACCTTCAAATTGAGTTGGGCATGTTGAACTTAGTATATCTTCAGTGTTTTCATGCATATGTGTTGCATGCAAAATTGACTGTTGCAAAATATCAAGAAATACATGGACTTATCCAAGCATCAAATGCGTCGAGTCTGAGTGTTTAGGCCTCAAGTACGTTGAGACAACATATGGCATCGAGTGCGCTGAGTCCAAGTGTCTAGGCATCAAGAGCATTGAGAAAACCTCATGCGTTGAGAGCGTCGAGTGTGTCGAGACAACTCGACGAATTCTCCTAGGGACTTCTATTTACGGCTATCTCACGGGATTAATCACAACCATTGATCTCCTCGTGATTATCACAACAGGTACACGTCTCTCCACATTCTCAAATATGAGGTAAGTATAAGTAGAAGTGTGTGCGCTTAGAATAAAAATACACTATTCCTAACCCTTTCGTCCTTCTACCTCCCTGCGACGAAAGCTCGAGAAAACTACATAATTTTAAAGGATTACTGGTGCCGAAAGGAATGTACTTCTTGTTCGAGGGTTCAGATTTAGTGAGAAATGGCTTAAAGGATGCAGATACAAGTCATTCTCCATTTACAGCAGGTCGTTGACCTAGAATACGTTCTGTCAAAGCCTAGCTTACTGTGGAAGAGGGAAGTGCTGAAAATTTACTCCAATGCCATTGTCGACTCGTCCTCCAATAAAATCAGATCATCCATCAGTGGGCATAAGGTCAAGATCACTCCCAAAAGATTGAGCAAAGCCATGCATCTGCCCAAGTTCATGCTATCTGATGATGATGAAGAACTATATCAAAATGATGTAAAATCTGCCCTGAAGTGGTGTGGGTTATCTAAGCACCCCACTGGATCAGTCTTAAGAAAAGAGCTGAATCTCAAAGGAAAGTTCTTGGCTGATGTCGTTGGTAAAGCTCTGATATGTAAGACAGGGTCCCATGATAAGATATCTAGAAAGATGTTCGAGCTGATGACAAGAATAATTCTATCAAAGAAAACTGACTGGGGGAAGGTGCTTTTTGGCATAATAGTAGAGTGTATCCTAGATCCAAACTGGGAAGGATACTGTCTTTGTACTTGCACAACACTATTCTAGGGATCCTCAATACGAGGCTAGGAACAAAGATCCATCACATGAGGAGGATGAACTCTAGGATGTTTGACAGGTAGGACAGAGTCTTGCTCCCACATCAGCAATCTTCTGACAAGAAAAAGAAAGCAGCCATGGTCACTGAAGAGAGTTTTGGAAGCAGCTCTTTTGAGAGCAGTGAGGAAGAGCCACATGATCCTCAGCTATCTGGTTCTTCTGAGAAAATAAGAAGAGATGTGAGTGCTCGGGTTTCAATATCTTCTGAACCTGCAACTAAAACCATCCAAGCCAATGGCTCCCAATCAGAGAACATTCAAGCTGAGGTAGCTGAAATGATGACTGAAGATACTGTGGATAGGATCTGTGCAAACATTGAGGGGGGAGAATTCCCAGTTGCTTTCCCATGCTGAGGGGGAGACAGTTCAAGCACAGCTAGATTCCTTCATTGAGAATCTGTAGAACAGGATTGCTCAATCTCCAAAGGGTCTTGAAGTGATTCTATTTTGTCCTCAAGTTGAGGGGGAGCAAGTACATGATATAATGATTGAAGATTCCCCAGACACTGTTGTTACAAAACAACAAATTCCAATGAAGAATGCAAAGATTAAGGGGGAGATTCCAGCAGAGCTCCCTGCTCAAGAAAATGAGAATGTTATTGACATTTCTGAGGATGGTGAGCCTGTTGTTAATGAGGGAAAGAGTGATGTTGTTGATCACTCTTCTGAATACATGAGAGATGATTTTGAGAAAAGGAAATAAGAAAGGATAGAGCATGAGGATGTACATGACTAAGGGACATCTCATCAGGGTGAACAAATGTGCCCCATTTTATTAGCTCAACTCAAAGGTCTGCTAGATGACCAGAAAAGATAACTTGAACACTTTGTTGATGATTCTATCAAGGAGTTGAGATAGGATCTATCTACTGAGATAAATTCTATTAGATTTGAAGTTAACATGTTGAAGGACAACACAATATCATTCTTCATGAGAGCCGCACCACCTGTTACCAACACTGAAAACAAGCTTGAAGAAATCTGGAAGAAACAACTTGACATCATGCAAAATCAGAACATAACAAACAACAACATGAAGATGATTCATGAAGTATAGAAAATCCTCATGGAAGAACATAAGATAACTCCAGAGAGGAGAATGGATGCTAGCACTCAGTACCTGGATAATCATCTGCTAGAGGTTAAGTACCATGTCACTAAGGGAGTCAACTTCCTAGATGAAAGAATATATTGAAAAAAACTCCCTGACTACAACTATTAGTGAAGAAGTCATAAAGGGGGAGAAGACAATGATCAATGCCAACAATGAAAATGTTGTTTAAGTTACCAATGTAATCAGAGGTTCATTGGGCTTGAACAATACTCATACGATAATAATGTTATTGCTCCTATCCCTGATGGTCAGTATGATGAGAAATATGGTGATGATCAGTATGGTCAAGTTGATGCTCAGTGGACTGAACCTTCTACTGCTGCTGAAATTCCTATCTTCAGCCCCACTACTGAACAGATAGCAAGAGTCAGAGGCAAATCAGTTGCTGAAGAAGAGGAAGAGGCCAGACTTAGTAAGAAGAAGTATAAAGAAGAGATGGAAATAAGGCCAGACTTTGAGAAATGGAGTCCTCAATCAAGAACTATCATATTGTCTGCCTGGGATCAAATCAGGGACCACAATACAAACAGAGGAGAACTGTATAGCTCACAGGAATGAGCTAAGCTAGAAAGAAATAAAGAGGCCAGGAGGAAGTTCAAGAGAGAAAAAAAGACTGGTGCAATGCTACCAGATGCTCTTGAGCCCAGCAAATACTTTCCTAAGCCCTAAGGTTATTTTGAGAGATAGAGGCTGAAAAAGACTGAAGCTGTGAAAAGGCTGTAGAGAAACCCAGCAGGGGGATAGTGATCAAGGAACCTAAAATATGAAATGTTTTTTATTTTTCCTTAAGGGCTCTAGGATTGTAAACATTATTATAAGCACACTGCCTATTTATGACTATTGCCTTAAATGATAATCATATTTTTGTGTGTGTATCAATTGTTGCTCTTATATACTGTGAATGATTATCTTTTGTATGTGGTAGTGTATATCATTGACTAGGGTTCTGAATTCTTCAAATATGGGAAAATTGTTGGGTCCATTACTCACAATATCCTAGATTTAAAGAAGGCCCACAAGTCAATGGTATACACATGAATGTATCTAATATATATTCAAGTTCATTGTATGCAGGTTGAATACTGTTATATTGATTAGACAGGCAGTCAAAGTCACAATGACAGTTAGACTCAAGAAAGGTTGCTGAACAAGCAAAAAATTTAGCTAAGTCCAAAAGTATTGAGTGAGCTTACTTCACTCAATTCTAGAAAAGGAAAAGCATTGACAGAACTCTATGCAGTCAAAGCCTCAAAGTTGCTGACTAGAAATCTGTCTAAGGACAGAAGTGTTGAGTGAATGCAGTTCACTCAATGCCTACTTAACTGGATTTCAGGTCAAGTATAGAGGCATTGAGAGAAGACAGGCCACTCGACGCCTCATCCAGAAGACAGTCAAAGTCCAGAAGTGTTGAGTGTTGGAGCGGCACTCAACACCTTCATGCAGAGAAATTTCAACCAAGTCCAGAAGCGTTGAGTGACGCAGATTCACTTAACGCTTTAACCATTAGACTGCAAATGTCAAAAGCGTTGAGTGTTGAAGGTTCACTCGACGCCTCTAGATGCATAATTCTGCTAAGTGTTTCTGTATTGAGTGATAAGGCTTCACTCGACCCCCCTATGAAGTTTGTCTGGAAATGATCACGTCCACGAGCTTTGAGTCATGCTGACGTCACCAAGAATTCAAATATCACTGGATTTGCATGCTACATGACAAAAGGCGCCGCATGCCTTGAGTACAACATTTAATGCAAAATAGATGTTGCAGTTGCCAATTCCGGCTGGTCCATATTGCGCAAAGAATCGTTGGACGAAGATCGATAAAAAGTGATTTCCGAGAAATTAAAGAAAAGTTTTTTGGTCTTCTTCTTCCTCTGGAGAAAAATAGAAGACGCATTCCAGGAACTAATACTTACAGAGAGTCTGTGATCCACCGATAGAAGTTTGCTATTGAAGGAACAAAGAACTGAAGATTCAACTCTTCTTCAATAACAAGATCTGAAATCTTATTTTCTGAACAAGAAGAATTTGCAGAGACAATTCTGACTGTCGTTCTTCTTCAAGTCCACCGCAATCGAATATTACATAAAAGGCTTGAAGGTACAGGGCTCTGTAGTATCTTCTTAGTACAAGTTAAACTACTGAAAATCTACATACTTGTCGTTATGGAGAAGTTAGGATTGAAGCATTTCAGTTCAAGAAGAAGAAGAAGACACAAGTAATCTCTTTATCTGGAGTTAATCACCACCAAACTCATACTCTCTCTATAGGATCAGTTTTGATCTGAGTTATAAGCCTGAAATATAAAGGCTGTGCGGTAGGATTTTGGTGTGAATCTGAGGTAGGGATTTAAGTATGAGGTAGGATCTGAGTCAGATCTGAGTTGTAAGAGACTTATTGTCCCTGAGTGTAGGGCTATTATTTTATCCTGAGTTAAAGGGCTTCTTATTAAGCCTGAGGTAGGTGGTCTGGATGATCACTGAGCTGTAGGAGTTAAAGTTACTCTGAGTGGGTAGGGCTTAGGCTTGAGGTAGGGCTTGGTGAAAGTTTGAGAGATCCCGAGGGATCTGTGTTGTATGCTCTTTGAGCTGAGATTTGGTGAAGATTAACTTGTCTAACACACTATTAGAAAGGTGAGAGAGAAAGTGGATGTACTCATACCTTGGTGAACCACTATAAATACTGTGTGTTGATATGTGTACTTAAAAGCTAAAACAATAATCTAACTCACAACACACCAAAATCAAAAGTAGTCATAAAGACTTGAAAAATCCATTCACCCTTCCTCTAGGTGTTTAACTACTCTTGAAACAAAGACTTTCAGAGACCGTACCCTACTTCTCAACTGCATGCACAATTTCATCAGTAGTAATGATAACATAATTACCTGTGTACGCCTGCAGAGAAGAAAACTTTGACTCGTCCCCGATGAGGTGATGACCATGCCCCGAGTCAACGATTTTGTCCTCCTGATAGTTGATGGAGGTCAATGCACGAATACATGTACCCGTCATGAAAGCATTCCCTTATCCACCTTCTCTAGCCCTAGATTCAGCTTCTTCTTTTCCTATAACATACCTCAGATGAAGATTGACTCTGCAGTCCTTCCAGATGTGACCAAACTTGTTGCACCAATAGCACCGAGGACCTCCCTTCCTCCCTCCATTCTTCTTATGAGACTTGCATTTATCCTGCTTTGATGAAGTAGATGGACCATCATCACCAACATGTGACTTCTTTTTCTTGTCCCATCTCTTCTTCTTGCTAGAAAAGAGAACCTTGTTATCTCCTCCAAAGATAGAGACTCCAGCCATTTGCCTCGCCAAGCTATCCCGTGAAGCCAACATGTTTTCCTGCTCGATCAACGATGGCTGATTGGCCCAACCATGCATAGAAGGAACTAAGTTAATATATTCCTTTAACAGCTTGCGGATAATGTGCCTTTTTAACTTCGCCTCTGAGATAGGCTCTTTCGGGTCCAATGCTGATATTTCACCGCATAGGTTCTTCACCTTCAGAAAGAAGGATAATATGGACAGATCTCCTTGAGTGGCTTTTGGCAACTTATTCTCCAAGGACTTTAGCCGAGCTACGTTCTTCTTATTGAACAAGCCATCCAAGACCATCCAAATCTCAGCAGCCGAACGAAATCCAATTATGTGGTCGACGAGCTCCAGTGAGATTGCCCGCTTTAGAGTGAATTCTACCTTCACATTCATTCTCCTCCAAGCCCTCACCGCCCCAACATTCCCTCTAGCAGCTACCACCTCTTGCCTGTCATCACCAACGACGATCTCTCAAAGGTCCTCGCCCAGAAGATAGCTCTCTATACACGACCTCCACCTTTAAAGTTAGTATGCGTCAGTAGCTCAATTCCCAGACCTCTTGCATAACCGGCTTCCGTTACTTTGACCCTGATTCACTTGAACTTCAAAAGGAATAATACACCTCTGAGATTGATCAACTGCTAACTCCTCAACACCCCTCTAATACCATGTAAAAATTTCTAGGAAGTTGAGCAAGGTCGCAAGAACACTCAACCATACCAAAGCCAAGAAATCTGAAGCAATCGGAGAACAGGAGCTGTAATTGAAACAACTATCTTCTTTACACGCGAGGTATACATTGTGAGACAACCTAGTAACCGCCTAGCCGCAAACCACCAAAGTTGTCCGCCGAAACTGCTGAGTAGATGCTAACAGCTTCAGACCGCCGAAACCGACGAACTGTCAGACCGCTACTTTAGTCACGCGAACAGACTTCTTATTGAATATTGAGAAACAACTCTATTCGCTGCTGCATAGTCGTCTGACCGCGAGGTCTCCTGAACGCTGAAGTTAACCACGAACAAAAGATGTCGAATTGGGAAACAGCCTACCTGCTAATGGACTAGGTGAATTGCTTATTGAACAATCCGCAATCCCAAGGAAGAAGACTTCTAGCCGCACTAACCTCAACCTGCTGTATTCCACAAACTGTTATTCACGAACTGTTCCACATTGAGCTTCCCAACTAGTTGGCTAGTCGCCCGGTGCTAGCCACGCAACCTGCACAACACTAGGGCTGTGTATGGGTCGGTTCGGTTCGGTTCTGCCCAGAACCGAGAACCGAATCATATAGGTTCGGTTCTAAATATTTGGAACCAGAACCGAACCGAGTATTTCTCACCAAGAACCAGAACCGTATTCTCGGTTCCGGTTCGGTTCCGGTTCTAGTTTTGGTTCCTAAATATCATTTTTTACTTTTTGTTTTGTTTAAAAATGATTATAAGTTTAAGTGTTTAACCTTAGACGTAAATCCAATATTAGATGAAAATTAGAACCTGAGAAACTTTAACCATCATTGTCTAAAAACTCTTGTTCGGCACAAATAACTGTTGCAATTTTAAAAAATAATTAAACTCTAAATATGCATAACATAAAATAATTAAATAAAAATATGAACTAATAATACCGAGAACCGGGTAGAACCGGGTAGAACCGACTTGTAACACTTGTTCGGGTCGGTTCTGGGTAGAACCGGGTAGAACCGACACAAGAACCGAGAACCGACTTGTAACTCGGTTCTTGGAAATTTAAGAACCGGAACCGAACCGGTAACCGATAGAACCGACCCAAATGGCACCGGTTCGGTTCGGTTCGGATCGGTTCTTCGATTTTCGGGTATTTATGCACAGCCTTACACAACACAAGTTAATCTTCACTTAGTCGCGTGGTTAACAAAATCTAACCACAAGTTTAAAGCATGCGCTGAGTTCTCACTGTTTCCATTGTGAATGATAGGTCGGGGAACCCTATTTATAGACAACCAGGGGAGTGCGGTCATTGCACATAAGCAATGGGGTAATCACACATCATCCTGCGGCTAGCAATACCTATCCGCACATAAGCGCGGATAACAGAACCAGACCGCGCTACTCAAACGGTCTCCGCGAACAAGGAAACACCATGAACTTGACACATAACCGTGATCAAGTCCACAATTCCAGCGGACTCTGGCATCAGGCCGAGCAGACAACCACAACGAGCTCAGCGGTTAAACTAAAATAGCCGCGTTAGTCACGCGGCTTCCACACAAACTAAAGGACGCGCCTCCTCAGCGGACTCTACGGTCTTATAATCCATACTACAAGCTGCGATTAGCTCCTCTAACCGTCCGGATATAACTCTTGCGTGCTTGCAGAGAATGACTGCAGGAAGGAAACATTATTCAGAAACCGGCTAACCGCCAATACCTAACCGCGCTAACTGATAACGGTTACTGCTGTCTGTGTGGTCTGCCTTCCTCAGATCGCCCACTTCCACTTCAATAAATTCAACATATATCTTGTATAACCTCAAAGCAAATCAAGGATAAATGGGTGGCAGAGTTATTAAAAAGGCATTCAGGAAGGTTTTTCGATATTTTTCACATGTCCAAACAAATATTTGTGGATCTATTGATATTATTAGAATAAATATACAATTTAAAAGGATCCAGAAGGACTACAACATGGGAGATGTTGGGAATGACATTATATATCCTTGGGCATCATGAAATTATAAGAAAGACATCCAAATGCTTCCAACATTCAGTAGAAACAATTAATCGATATTTCGAGAAAGGGCTACGTGCACTGCCACACATTTCAATGGATATCATGGTTCCTATTGGTCCACAATTCAAACATATTTCCGCTCATATTGAAAATGATGACAGATGCATGCTGTATTTCAAGGATTGCATTGGAGCAATTGATATGACACATGTATATGCTTGCATTCCGGTACATGAGCAAGTCACATATATTGGCCGACATGGATCACCAACTCAAAATATAATGGTAGTGTGTGATTTCAATATGAGTTTTACATATGTTGTACCTGGATGAGAGGGTTCAACTCATGATAACTGCATTTATCATCGAGTTGTGCGAGATAGAAATTGTAAATTTCTATATGCGCCTCCAAGTAAATTTCTCACCACATTTATAATGAATGTTTATTATTTATCACTTAGTATTTAATATTTTGTTATAATCAATCATATCAATACAAGAAAATATTATCTAATTGATGTCGGATATTCGTTAGAAACGAGCTTCCTAAAACCATTTCCAGAAACAAGATATCACTTGACAAACTTTGCTCGAGGCGATCAACCTATTAAAGATCACCATGAAATATTTAATCAAATGCACTCATTGTTGCGTTCTGTTATTGAACGAAGCTTTGACGTATGGATAAATAAATGACGCATCCTTAAGAAGATGTCACAATACTCATTTTCAAAGCAATGTATAATTGTGGTGGCTACAATGACCCTCCATAAGTACATAAGAAGGCATCCGTCTAGGGTTGATCTAGAGTTTAAAGCTTGTGATCTTGATGAGAGCTTCGTGCATCCAGAGGTATATGAACGCAGGACACAACATCGATGAACCGATAAGGTCACAACTCCGAGCTTAGAGCCAGTTATATATGGGGGGACAAGTGCACCTGAGATGTCAGCTTTGAGAGAATTCATTGCAGACCAATTAGAAAATACTCATTAGTACAATTCAAACATATGTAGTTTAACAAATAAATTACTTATTTTATATTAAATTTATCTAATCTAGAGCAATTCTCTTTTGCAAATGATATTTATTTGTGTTGGATAAAAAGACAGCCACCTATTTGAATTATATTTATCGCGAATATTTATGTCGAGCAAATTGTTTAATTCTATATCGAACATCGTAAATAATGCGCACTGTTTACTTTTTAGTATTGTTTAATTCGGCACCACTGTTTCACACAAATAAATTCAGTTTTTCAAACAGTTTCATGAAATTTCCCACTACTATAAAAAAACAAATTCTTGCACCACTATTTCTCATCACTGCTTTTCACAACATTGCAACTTAGCCAAATATGCCATAAGTTTAAAATTCTCTAAGGATCCGTTCGTTTCAATGACATTGATATTAAAGTATTGACTTTAAGAAAATGAAAGTCATTTTTGTTGTTTGTATCAACAATTGTAGAGTGGATTTGGCTTCTGGTGGAAAGTCGTAGATATTCACACAAAACTAAAAACTCATTGGTTCAATGTCTATCTCCAGGTGCAGATATTGAGATTGTCAACATCGGCTTTTCAAAAGAAGAGTAATTTTTTCTGCATGAATGCGATTTTTTTGGACCAGACATGATTTTTTTGCCTGAATGCGAATTTTTTGCATGGACGTGATTTTCTGGCCATGACGCCATTTTTTCGCCATGACGCTATTTTTTCGCCCGGACGCGCTTTTTTCACCTGGGAGCGTTTTTTTCACCCGGACGCGTTTTTTTTCGCCCGGATGCGATTTTTTCGCCCGGGTGCGATTTTTTCGACCAGACGCGATTTTTTCACTCGTCGGCGTTTTCTTCGCCCGGATGCGATTTTTTCGCCCGGACGCGATTTTTTGCCCGGGCGCGATTTTTTTGCACGGACGCGAATTTTTCGCCGTAGCGCGATTTTTTCGCCCGGGATCGATTTTTTCACCCGGGCTCGATTTTTTCCCCCGGGCGCGATTTTTTCGACCGGGCGCGATTCTTTCAACCAGGTGCGATTTTTTCGCCCGAACGCGATTTTTTCGCCCGTGGACGTTTTTTTTGCCCAGAAGTGGTTTTTACGCCCGGGCGTGATTTTTCCGCCATGCCGCAATTTTTTCGCATGGACGTGATTTTTCGCCCGGACGCAATTTTTTCGGCCGAACGTGACTTTTTCGGCCGGACGTGACTTTTTCACCCCGTCGCGATTTTTTCGCTCGGACGCGAATTTTTCTCTCCGAAGCGAAAATTTTGCATCGGGGCGAAAAAATCGAGTCCGGGCGAAAAAAATCGCGTCCGGCAAAAAAGTCGCTCCCAGGCGAAAAAATTGTTTCCCGGCAAAAAAATCGCGCCCGGGTGATTTTTTTCGCGTCCGGGCGAAAAATAACGTCGGGTACACTGAAATTGCTTGATATGAATCTTTCATTGAAAAATGGGAAGAAGAAAACCCCGTTCGAAAAATCGCGTCGGGGCGAAAAAATCGCGTCGGGGTGAAAAAATCGCGTCGGGCGAAAAAAGCCCGTTTAGGCGAAAAAATTGCGTCCAGTAAAAAAAGTCGCGTCCGGGATTAAAAGTCGCATCCGGGCGAAAAAGTAGTGTCGGAGTGAAAAATTTGAGTTCTGGCGCGTCCGTGCGAAAAAATTGCGTCTCGGCGAAAAAATTGCGTTCGGACGAAAATTTCGCATTCAGGCCGAAAAATTTAATCTTGGGCAAAAACATCGCGTCATTACGAAAAAATTGTCTTGGCGAAAAAATCGTGTCTTGGCGATAAAATTGATGCCGGGGGAAAAATCCACGTTTGTTATTTTTAATTGAGAGCATTGACCAATGTCAATTTCTATGATTGAAAATCTTTCTGCAAACGAACAATAAAAAATGATTAATGCCAATTCCTATAACAGAAAGTCATCATGCATGCAGCCGAACAAAAGAATTGGATTTAAACTCAATGTCATTTCTCATGTGTATTGATATATTGTATTAAAAGTCAATATTTCAATATCAATGTCGTTGAAACGAACGGATCCTAATAAAATTTTCATGATCAATTTATTTGAATTAGCCAAATCAATCTTAGATTAGAGTATACAAACTTTAAACCACTAAGATATAATGAAAAACCAAAAAATTATTATTCTATACTCTCTTCACTAATGAAAATCAAATATTAAAATTAAGATCACTAGGTCTTTGCAAGATTGTAATGTTTGACTTGTGTACAGTAGGTGGAAAATAAAAAGGCAAGCAAACTAAAAATCACAATTTTGCACAAAAATTCATGAGCTTTAAGAATAGAGTTCATTCTTTCAAATATTTTCTTATTTCACCCTCATACTCTTGTTATTATTATTTTTACAATAAGAATGAAGGCACCTTTCTCATTTTTTTAAATTTTTTCATAAATCATTTAAAAATTAAAATGATGATAAAAAATATGCATAATCTTGCTCACTTTTTGTATTAATTGTCACTCAATTTGCTCAAATATCATTTTAAGTTCAAATAAGGAAGTGCATGAAATGTGTGATACATTGATAAAATTTGTCCTTGGTGAGAAAAACAAAATTGAACATTTTGTTTTTACAAATTTCAAACGGTGAATCAAAGATATATGGAAATATGCCTCAAATAACTATGGATACTGATAAAAATGTAAATTCGAAAGGTTCAGGGCCTATTTGGGAAGGCTTTTTAATTCCTTTTCGTTTTCTGTAAAACGCTATCATACTTAAGAGATTGTTTGGTTGTCTATCAGTGGGAAAAACTACCGCGAAAAACTCCATTTTCTCATCTTTTGGAAAAGTCACTTGTCACCTACTTTTCAACCTTTTCGAAAAGCACTTCTTCATCCAAAAACACTTATCTCTTAAAAAAAATCTATAACTTGATTTTTTTATCTTGACGCGATTTATTTCCCGAGCATAATTTTTTTGCCCGGGCGTGTTTTTTTTCGCCCGACGCAAATTTTTCGCCCGGGAGCGAATTTTTCGCCTGAGCTAGCTTTTTTCGCCCGGGCTGGCATTTTTTGCCCAAACTGGCATTTTTCACTCGGGCGCGGGGTTTTTCGCCCAAGTGCGGTTTTTTTTGCCCGTGCATGTTCTTTTTTCGCCCGAGCATGTTTTTTTTCGTCTGGACGTGATTTTTTTGCCCGAGTGCGTTTTTTTTTTCATTTGGGTGCGATTTTTTTGCCGGTGAACGATTTTTTTTCACCCGAGCCGATTTTTTTGTTCAGGCGCGATTTTTTCGACCGGGCGCGTTATTTTTCGTTCGGGCGTGATTTTTTTGCACCGACGCGATTTTTTCACCCTGGCGCGATTTTTTTTGTACCGACGCGATTTTTTCGCCCTCGCGCGATTTCTTTGCCCGCGGTAGATTTTTGCGCCCGCGAGCGTTTTTTTGCCCGGGGGCATTTTTTTCGCCCGGGCGTGATTTTTTCACCCAGACACGATTTTTTCGCGCGGGTGCGATTTTTTTCGCCCGAGCACTATTTTTTTCACCCGGGAGCACATTTTTCGCCTGAGAGCGATATTTGTCATCAAAGCTTGTTTTCTTCGTCGGAGAGCGGTTTTTTTGTCGGACCACAATTTTTTCGCCTGAGCGCGGTTTTTTCGCGGGGAGCGAATTTTTAGCCCGGGCCCTGTTTTTTTCGCCCGGTCGGGAATTTTTCTATCTGGCGTGAATTTTTTGCCCGTTAAAGATATTTTTTTTGCCCTGACACGTTTTTTTCGTCCGGGCGTGATTTTGTCGCATGAGCGCGCCCGGGGGCGAATTTTTCGCTCGGAAGTGAATTTTTGGCATTGACGTGATTTTTCGCTCGTTCGTAATTTTCTGTCGAGGGCAATTTTTTTCGCCCGGGCGTGATTTTTTTTGTCTGGTCTCGATTTTTTCAGCCGGACGCGAATTTTTTGCTCGTGAGCGATATTTTTTGTCGGAGCATGTTTTTTTGCCCTGACAGGTTTTTCTACTCGTGCGCGATTTTTTCAAACGTGGGGGAATTTTTCGCTAGGATGCGAATTTTTCGCCTCGACGTGATTTTTTTGCTCGTTCGTGATTTTTTTGCCCGGTCGTGTATTTTTTTCGCCTGAACGCTATTTTTTTCTGCTCAAATGCATTTTTTTTTGCTTTCGAGCGAAAAATTCACGTCTGTGCGAAAAATTCACGTCTGTGCAAAAAATTCGTGACTGGGGCAAAATTTTCCCGCCCAGTCGAAAATTTTGTGTCCGTCCGAAAAAATCGCGCCCGTCCAAAAAATTTGTGGTCGTCCGAAAAATTTGTGTCCGTCTGGAAAATTCGCGCTCGTTCGAAAAATTCACGCTCATCCGAAAAATTCGCGCTCATCCGAAAAATTGGCACCCGGCCGAAAAATTGGAGCCCGGGCGAAAATATAGGGCCCGACCGAAAAATTGGCACCTAGGCGAAAATATCGGGTCCGGGCGAAAAATTCGCGCCCGGGAGAAAGTCGCGCCGGGGCGAAAAAATTGCGCCCGAGCGAAAAAACCGCGCCCGAGCGAAAAAACCGGGCCCCGACAAAAAAATTTGCTACCGGACAAAAAATTCGCTCTCAGGTGAAAAAATTGTCTTGGCGAAATAATTGCGCATTTTCCCCCGGACGCACATTTTTAATAAAAAAAAGTTACTGCAACGGAGATTTATCAAACGGTTTATAAAATGCTTCTTTTTTTTGAAAAGCTCTGCAAAAGAAGTTCACTCAAACAGTTTTTTTTTTCTAATAGACATTTTTCAAAAGCTTTTTTTTCTACCATCCTTTTACTACCACTCATTCTCCTTTCTGAAAAGCCTTTTCAAACAGACTCTCGATCTAAAATTAAAAAAAAAAAAGACCTAGATCACTTTCAAAATTTTAATATATATTAACAAATATTACTTAAGAGTATAAAATAAATTATACTCATTTAAGAGACAAAAATGAATCTAAAAGTAAGTAGAATCGTCCTATAGAATCTAGATATCTCTAGCAAAATTACTATAACATAAAAAAATGAATTTATAAAAAAAGAATTTAAACTAGGCGATTTTCTGAGCTTTTCAAATAAAAAAAATTTGTCATATCAAAATCATCTAAATTAAATTAAACTTATTGAATGAAAATAAAACATCATAAAATGAGAGTACATAAAGCGAAAACTGTTTGGAATTACCAAATTTAAAATCCAAGATTAATAAATTCACAAAATGATTAATTTCTAAATAACAAAACCAAAGTTGGATTTATTTGATAAAACAATATCATATTTAAGCACTGAAGAATATAACTTTGAGAATTTTGAGAATTTTTTCTCATAAAAAATTTGTGCTTTATAAAATTAAGTATGAGGAGTGAAAAAGATAATGATGGAATGACATCACATACATACTTAAAGAAAAATATTATTTTCAATGTTTAAAATACATAAAAGAGAGAAAACAAAACACGTAATTTTTTTAAAATAAATAAAAATTCATGAAAAGAAAAATATGTAGAGTGAGCAATAATAAAAAAAATAAAAAAATAAAGATAATCAATAGGTGTCTCTCAAGAGCACTTTTTTTAGTGTCAATGAGCTCGACGTAAGTGATTAACCAAAAAGATATTTAAACGTAAAATATATTAACAACTCCCATAATTCACGCGTAGGTGAATATGTTGATGTTCTTTGTCAGACGACACCTCTATTATATGCTCGATTCTCGATCCTTTGGTTCGTTGACTTGAAATATTGAACCTGAATTACTTATACATACCTTAGGCCCTAGGTAATTTGGATTGCTGTAGACGTGTGACATATGGATGGATCTTCAAAGACATGTGCTGCAATGACTCATCAACTAAAATATAACCATTATGATAAGAAAAATAAAAATTATATGGGTCAAAAAAATATTCACAAGGAGGAATATCTTGTGAAACAATAATTCACGAGGAGGTATATCAGTGTACAAATTTCATTAAATTCACGAGAAACAATAATTTATGATTCCTCATTTTCAAAATATAATGTTGTGTGAGCGAATTCGTATGAAATACAAATGAATTCGGATGAAATATATAGTATCAAAATAATTATCTTATACTTCATCTAGGATGCCCTTTCTTTTGGCAAATTCATGGTACATCTCCTTTTCTTCGTCCTCTTCAAAAAATACCGTTGGAGCGCATGAGGAATCATGCACCACCACATGGCCTCTTTTCACCACGTTTTTGTAAAGTTTTTATAAAGCGTGGCCATTAAAGTTTTAGCGGGATACTTTTTGGCGATTGATATACGCACACCCTAAATGGATATACACAGCCCATATTTTGAGTTTCAAAATTAAATGTCTCTTGATTTCTCCTCACTTAATAGCATCCCTCTTTTCCCGAAAACCTAAAAACCTCCTTCCGCCGTTTCTTCTTCCAGAGTCGCGCCTTCTGCAGCCGCCCGACCCATTGCTTGTCGGGAAGGGCCATCGCTGCTCCCTGTCTCCCCCCATTTCTGTCGGAGGTATCTCGCCTGCTCCTTGTCTCCGTCTCCAACGCCGGGGGTGATTCACCCGCACCTCATTTCTCCTGACTTGAATCCCTAGGTTATCTCTTGCTCCTTTTTTTCTTTTAGGTTCAGAACGTGGACACGACTTTCGACAAAAGAAATGCAGAAGAATGTGCCCTGTCAATCCCCCGCTCATAACTACAACCATCAGCCAGGAAAGCAAATTCCTTCCCGGGTCAAAACGAAAGCGTGATTTTCTCGGACATAATTATCAAGAGAAGAACTCAACTCGATCAGAAGGGTCCGGAGGTCTTTCTTCCTCTTCTCGGTAGAAGTCTACTATCTCAATCGTGGGAAATGAGTAACCACCTATGAGCCTTTGCCTTTCAAACCAAAAACAAAAGTGTATAGGCAAGTCTATACATAGAATGAAAAACTGAAGTATTCCATCGGTATCCGGGAGGAGATGGAGGGAAGCCCTCGCTAATACGTTGGTCGTACTCTTGGTAGGGCAGGAAGTAGAGTGAGAAGGTAATCAGATTCTTTCTAGGGATAACATATATGTCTAAGAGATTAATATACAAAGATAGAGTAAAGAGAAGGTGAGCGATAGCGAAGTTTACGTAGTTTTTACATATGAAATACAACACAAGAAAAGCTTGGAGTTTCCCTACAAAATATGAGGAGAGTTCTCATATTTTTGTGATTATTGATTTATGTTTGGTGTGTAGGGTTTTCATTGTTATTTGTTTTGTGATTTTCTGGGTTCATGTTCCCAACCAAAATCAAATGGTTGAGGTTGTGATTGTTTTCCTGTTTTTCATATTTCTGTGTTTGATTGTGTTTGTGAAGAAAAATATGAGGAAATCAAACATTATTTATCTGGATGCACAATATTTTACATTTCAAACATGTATTGATGCGGGTAAAAGAGACATTAAAAGTTAATATGAAAAAACTTAATATGAAAATTCGGATGTTGATGTTTCTCATGGAATACAAAATTTTATTTTGGACTACAAATATCAAAATGATGTACAAATAACGGTTTATTGACTGCCTATATCAAAGGGCTGCATATATCCTTTAGGGTGTGCTGTTATCAATCCCATGCTTTTTGCGGTTTTCTTTTTAACGGCGCAAAACGCTAGCTTTAGGCGCGCTTTCTATGGGCCGCCGTTTCTTCAGAGACGGTGTCGCGGCGAGGACTATTCTCGCGCCTTCTCACTCCCTCCCCTTTCTGCATTCATCAACGATCGCAGCGGTGGTAATCCGTCGTCGGCCTCGCTCGAGTATGATGATGAAATGCTTTGAGGTGGAAATTTTTTCGCCAATCTAGGGTTTGGCATTCCCGCTTCTGCGCTCCCGCTGGGCTCGACGATAGCCAGGCGCGATTCCTCCTCTGTACTCGGGCTGTCTCGGGGAACGACAGAACTAAGTCCTCCACGAGGTCTGGGCTCGAAGAACGCCGGAAGCTTAGAATCTCTTCCTCTACGAACACCCTTTGGCCTGCATAACTCATTCCTCCGGTTCTCCCCTATTCTGCAATCGGCAGTGGTATGCATCTTGTTATGTATGCATGATTTATTATAGGGTGATGAAATGCTTTGAGGTTTTGAGTTCAATCAAATGATCACACATCCCTTTTTTATGAATATGAGTTTTGGGGCAGGAGTGATTTTGTGTTTTGGACCTAATTTCTGATTTTTCGATGTGAGTTTCCTGATTTGTAGTATGTTTTTCAACAATTTCCTACAGAACTAGAACATATTGCTTATTCCGATTTATTGCTGAAGACTAGGTTAATCCAACTTATGAATAACCAATCTATGTGTTGAAGAATACGTTAATCCAACTGAATTGCTTAGTTTCTTCTGCAGTAGGTTGCAACATTAATAGCTGCTGCTGGATTAGGTTGCAACACTATCTGGTCTCTAACTTTCTGCTGACTCGTGCGAATTTATGTAAAGCAGAGAATGAAATGAGTGAGTAATTTTGATTGATTTATCCTAGAGTATGTGAAAATACACAGAACTAAGGAAAATAGGTTAATTGAAGAACCATTGATGCCTTTCTTAGTTTCTTCTGCATTTTGGGGAATAAACAAATTTTTCTTATTTTTCATTGTCTTAATAGTTAATACCCATCCCTTATTTATTATTAAATTAATTTTGAGCTTTTGGATTATCTTGCTCTTAGCATTAGGTAATCCTGTGCCATGAAGCTCATTGATACTTTAGTTGAATATATCATTTATCAAGGCCATCCGGAGTAACATAAAAATATGGCATTGCAGATTGAAGATCTTGATATTAGCCCGTTTATCATCGCTTCCATGGATCGTTGAGCCCTGCGCCATTTTTTCAAGCCTTCCAACCTTGCAAGCGCCGACCTCAAGAAGTGTGTTGTCTTCGGTATATGCCAACTCATGATCTTCCTCACCTCTTCATCTCTCTTGTCATATTACCATTCTCTAGTTTAGGGTTTATTCGTGGCTGACTCAAATGGGGTTTATTGCAGGGTTTCCTCACCTCTATAGTAATAATAAACAAAAAATGAATGCTAGAGTCACATCACTCAAATGCTTATTTAGAAGACATGAAATATTTGCTAGATTCCTACTACACAATTACACAAATTGGGGAGAATTGTTCATGTCCATGCAGAAAATGCTTAGATATGAAGATGTGAGATTGAAATGTGGTAGAGAAACATCTTGTTTGGAATGGTATAATGAAGAAATACACAGATTGGATTTATTATGAATTCATGATGAATGACTATCAAGTAATAATCTTTCAAAAAGATAAATGCCCTTTTATTGCAAGTTCATTGTACCCTAATTGCAACTCTAATGATCCTATAGATGAACTATTACGTGCAACAATTCCAAATTTACAACATGTTGAAAACTTGGACGAACATGATTTACTTCATGGTGATATTGGTGTAGTGATATTTGAGCATTTTGAAGTTCCCGTTCATATAGATGCAAACAATCTATACACGATGCTCTTAGAGGAAAATAAATCATTGTGGGAAGGATCACCAAATTATCTTTTTATTAAATCCTTTTCATATTAAGACATTTGGAAATTGGAGTACTGTGCATTTTATTATGTTGTTGAAAATTCTACAAGGTGCGGTGCCAGGTGGTCATAAATCAATTCCTGCTAACTATCATGGGGCCAACAAATTACTTCTAAATTAGGTGATAATTATATTAAGATTGATTCATGTGAAAATGATTGTTCTTTGTTTTGAGGATCACACAAAAATGATGATGTCTGCTATGTGTGCGGGAAGTCGCGATGAGTTGAAATACTTGAAGATCAAATGGGTCACACGTCAAGGAAACATAAGCAACATGATAAGAATAGTACAAAGAAGAATCCAAACAAAGTTTTTAGGTACTTCCATTAAAAGAACGATTTGAGCGATTATTTTTTTGCAAGCAAACTGTTGACATGATACAATTACATGCCAAAAAGCAGAATCATGACAACTTGATGCACCACCCTAGAGATGGTTTGACATGGATAGACCTCAATAGTCGCCACAAAGAGTTCTCAAGTGATCCTAGAATATTCGTCTTGGTCTTTCCACTAATGGTTTTATTCCTTTTGGAGATCTTAGCAACATGCATAGCACATGACCAATTATGTTGTCAGGTCTGCATAGCACATAGCACATAGCACATAGCACATGCATAGTATAAAATATGCCACCTTGGGAGTGCATGAAAAACTAATCTATCATTTTGTCAGGTCTGATAACTGGTCCAAAAATTTCTTGTAATAATATCGACGTGTATCTACAACCATTAATAAAAGAGTTGAATGAGTTGTGGCAAATTGGGGTACAAGTACTTGATGCTTTAGATGAAAAAAAGTTTGCACTACGTGCGTCACTGTTATGGACTATCAGTGATTTTTTAGGGTTGGGTAATTTATCAGGATTGAACACACATTCTAAACTTGGATGTCCATCACGCGGGTTGAAAACTCAATCATGTTGGCTAAGACATTGTAAAAAATAGTGTATCAAGCTCACTATCATTTCTTGCCTGCTATCCATCCATATTGCAAAGAAAAAAAATTGGTTGTTATGAAATGCAGATTAGTAAGATGTAACTAAGTGGAAGACAAGTATTGAAGGAAACACAAAATCTTTAATTTGTATTTGGTCGAACAAACTAGTCCAGAGGACCGACAATACGTTGGAAAAAAAGAAGCATATTTTTGATTTGTCTTATTGGAAAACTAATCTATTAAGTTGTTGTCTTGATACAATGCATATTGAAAAGAATGTATGTCACGGTAGTCTTTACGCCCACGACAATGTTTTTAAGAAAAAGCGGCACAACTTATTTATTTTTATATTTGCCACATGTCGCAATCTTATATCACTCAGACAGAGATCTCATGCTGGGACACATGCCCAAAAATCTCCCATTCGTCTGCAACAACATCAGTCAACAACACTCCAAAAGTCCTTTTGCCATAACCCCTCGATCCGCAAACAATACGTTATACGCCCGTCCGCGACAGGTATGGCAGACTCTTCTCTTTGGTCACCACCTAGTTGCAACAAACTCCCTTACAACTCCTAGTCCCATTGATCTAGGATCCCGATGTATGTATCCCCACCGTCGACAGACCAGTCTTTCTACTGCATAGTGTACCAACACATATTTCATGATTTACTTGATCAATTGATATCTCTCATGGGTTGCAAGGATCAAGAAGTATCACGTCACTAGATATATTTTGGAGGAACAATTAATCAATTAGGGATATAAACGAATGTTTTCAATATTCGACAGAAATAGTAAGCAAATATATTTTAAGAGGCCTGACTGCATTGATACAGCTTTCGTAGGACCTTATAACACTTGAGGACAATCAATTTGCATATTCCAACTACAATTTTAAATGACACATGCTATATGCCTTACTTCAAAGATTGCATCAGAGAAATCGACGAGATGCATGTTGATGCTCACATTCGAGTTGACGAGCAAGTTTCATACATATATAGGATGACTTGGTAATCAAATTCAAAATATTATGGTTGTATGTGATTTCAATATGACATTCACTTTTGTTGTGGCTGGTTGGGAGGGATCCGGATCCTCTCCATTTTATTTGAAATGGAGGGGATCCATTTCAGAATTGTGTGGACAAGATAAGTCCAAAAGTTATTCTGTGGACAAGATTTTTTTGACTAAAAAAAATATAAAATGTTGGAAAATGCTGAACTGGGATTACCCTAAAATCCATCATGACCGTGAAATGAATCCCCTCCATTTCAAATGAAATGGAGAGGATCCTGATACGGTTGGGAGGGTTCGACACATGATAGTTATATTTTTCAGAGAGCAATTATAAATCGGCGATGGAACTTTCCTCACCCTCATCTAGGTAACTACTAACAAAAGATTTATTATTTATAAACCTAATAATAAACCCTTATTCAAATATTTTATTAACACTATTTTCAACATATAGGAAAACACTACTTGGTTGATGTTGGATACTCATTACAAAGGGGATATATTAAAATTTACCCGGAAACAAGGTATCATTTGCCAAACTTTGCACGTGATCATCGTCCAGTTCAACGGTGAAATGAAATATTCAACCAAGCGCACTCACCATTGCGTAATGTCATAGAACGTACTTTTTGTGTGTGGAAGAAAAAATGACATATCCTTCATGACATGCCGCAATATAATTTCAAAAAATAGTGAAATATTGTGGTACTCAAACATGCATCAATCACGTATAGATGAGGATTTCTATGCATGTGATCATGATGAGATTTATACTTACGCGGAGGCACTTGAGATTAGGGAATGCCTAAACATGAGTCATGACAAGCAGGGTAAGGAGCAAGAGAAATGAAATTGTTACGAGTGCAAGGAGTGGAGTGAGTCAAATGGCTACACTATGTGATAAATGAAATTGTTACGAGTGCAAGGAGTGGAGTGAGTTAAATGGCTACACTATGTGATTTCATTGCTTAACAACTATATGAGGTTATCAGAAAATGAATATGTTCACTATTATCTTTATCGTAATCTAATTTCCATTTCATCTTATTCAACAAATTTATGTTACGTTTAATTTGAGATATTTTTGTTAACTTTAATTTAAACTGCTATCAGAATGGTTTTTGTCAAATTGCTAAATTGTTTTTCTGTTTTAAACTGACTGCAAACAGAGGGAACCCAAACAATTTTCTCAATTTTGAAAATATACTTTTAAGAATACAGTTTATCATCCGCATTTCTCACTACCCCCGTTAGCATCCCAAACATAGTTTTACTCTTTCATATCGCTCGATTTTGTGTAATTATTATCATAAGTGATGCAACTCATGTCACATAATTTTATTTTTCACGCTTTTATATTTGATGAGATTCCCCTAAAATCTATCAGAGTCAAATCAGCACTTGTAGATCGTGGCCTCAATTGGATCGCCAAAACGGTTTGTCGCGACCGCGTAGGGTCTCACCCCAACCAAAATAGGGCCAACAGAAGAAACATGCGTGCGCGCATCCTTTCCGGGAGCGAAAGTGCGCGGGAGCGCACAGACCCCAATGCGCGCGCGCACAACAGTGCTCGCCGGCCGCACACGCACTGGACGCACGCGCTATCACGCTTGTGTGGGTTGTGCCCTCCTCACGCACCTCTCTCGTCGTTGTCGTCACCGCCATCTTGTCGTGGGGCATTGCCATCATTTTCCGAAAATTGGTGATCCAGGTGATCAAAATCACGCGTTCTTATTCTCCTGTCCAAGTGCCAAGATGGCACAATTACGTGCACCCCTGGAAATGCTATAAAAAGGCTCACATGCCTTCATTTAAAGAGACAAAAAAGGAGAAGACAAAGGTATGAAGTTTTTCGATGAAGATTGGGCTCTCCGTTCATCCTCCTTCTGTTCAGCGTTCGGTTCACTTGCGATGGTTCTGCTCCAGAGACTTCTCCCACGGGCGCTGCTTGAGATTTAGTTTTTTCCTCAAGTTACCTGTAAAAGGGAACGAGGGTCTGTTACCGTCCTAAATACTCCTACTCATGTAACCGACTACAACTAGTGGATTTTGTCAGAACTGAGCCTAACCACATGATTTTTTTACTTTTCCAGGTTTTCCACGTAAAACGTCTCATTGTCCTGCTGTTGGTTATCTTTCTGACTATTTGCACACTCGACTCACTCTCAAGCTAATACAGTCCGACTTATCCGTCCCGTGGAAGCGCTAAGAGGCCTACAACAATTTGGCGCTGTGTATGGGAACGGTGTTACCAAAAATCTGAAGGATTTCTGAAGACCGTACTCGCTCCGTAGAGTACTCCCGAATGACAACAATGACGAGAAGAAGTGCCCACACAGTCAACGGGGTGATTTTCGAGGATCGTTCCGACCTAGCCCCTGTTTCCGTTAGCGACTCGCCGCTTCTCGAAGAATCCATCACCACGTTAGCAGCATTCGCGACGAGGTGCATGCGCCGTATGGAAGAACGCCAGGTTGAAGTGCTCACCTTACCAAGGGATTTAGGGACCTCCCACACCCTAACTTTACCATCGCATTGGGTATTCAACCATCGCCGCACCTAAATAACGTCTCGCCCAGGGGTGTTGCTCACACAGAGGACCATCAACAGAAGATCGAAGGTGGTCAAAAAAGGAAGAAAGAGCAGGATCCATCGACGACGCCACGAAGGAATAACAGATGCCACAACAACTCCTGCTAGGGTGGGCATGGGGGAGGGGGCACCGATAACTTCAGATTTTCACTCCCCTCAACGCCTCTCGAAATGAGAGCCTACTCTCCATCTGCAAACACACCGCTCTCTAGAGACCCCGAATTCGAGGGATCGGTCTAAGTTCTGCGACATTCATCGAGTCCAAGGGCATGTCACGAATGAATGTATATACATAACGGAAGAAATCGAACGGTTTGTTAATCTCAGACTCCTCGAAAAATTCATGCGAACATGAGCGCAGGAGCAGCCGACCCCGAATGAGCCCGCGGGGGGGGGGGGGGGGGGGAGGGAAAAAGGAACCCGCGGACCCTGCACAACTGTAAGCAAATCAAACCCCTTTGGGGTGCATGCGCCTTAGGCCATCAAAACATCAAAGCAACCATCGGGGAGCCCTCCACTAAGGTAAGTAGGATATTGGTCACCGACAACGTAGTCGTCAATGTTCTATTCATGTCAACCCAACTTCAGCTCAGGCTCCCTTGCGAAAACAACTAGCGACGGGCAGCGCATACATTACGGACAACCCTCAGTCCCAATCCCGTGGTGCATCATTCTTCCCGTAATTTTAGGGGAGTTTCCTGCGCAAGTAACAAAGAACATTTAGTTCGTCATCGTTCAAGCCAACTCAACATACAACGCTATACTCAGACGTCTGTTGCTGAGTGAATTTTAGGCTAACGCTTCCAAGGAGAGTCTGAGGACAACACGGAGAACCACGGGATGGCGGGTTGCTACCACTCCCTTTAAAATTAGTTTTAAACTGAAGGACAAAGGCTACCTGGGGCTTGCCCATCCGCTGTCAGCCTGTCCTTACATCCAGGGTGACATGTATCTGCTTTACCTTGAATATTACTGCGACTGTTTTTAACTTCATTTGGAATACAAGTCTCCACAAAATGAATCTCCGAAGGGTAAACCCACGACCTCTGGTGCTAATGCTGAGCAGCTAGCTCATAACAGAGGGATGACCTCTGGTGCTTACACAGAGCAGCGGGCTCGTATTGTATGGCCACAGAGGGCTTGCCCCCCTCTTCGACCAGGTGGGAATTGGGTTCCCCCAAACCAAGTGTCGACCTCTGGTGCCCCCCGCACCGAGCAATGAGCTCACAATTTGGGTGACAACCTCCAGTGAAACACTGAGTGGCGAGCTCAAAACAAATCTCCAAAAGGTAAAGTCACGACCTCCAATGCTAAGCCAAGCATCGAGCTCATAATCGAGCGACAACCTTCAGTTCTTACGCAGAGCAGCGAGCGCGCACCCTACCACCATGGAGGGCCTTCCTCCTCTGAGATCGGACAGGAAATGGGTTTCCCCAACCGAGAGCCGACCTCCGGTGCCCCCACACTGAGCAAGAAGCCCACAATTCGGGTGATGGCCTCCGATGCCGACACCGAGTAACGCTCAATGCAAATCTCCGAAAGGTAAGTAAGGCCACAACCTTTGATGCTAATGCCGAGTAGTGAGCTCATAATCAAGCAACAACCTTCGGTGCTTACGCCGAGCAATGAGCCTGCGTTCTACTATCGTGGAGGGTCTACCCCCTCTGTGACCGGGTGGGAACTGGGTTCCCCCAACCGAGCACCGGCCTTCGGTGCCTCCCACACCGAGCATCGAGCTCACAATTCGGGCAACGATCTCTAGTGTCGACACCGAGTAGCGAGCTCAAAACAAATCTTTGAAGGGTAAGGCCACGACCTCCGGTGCTAACGCCGAGTAACGAGCTCATAATTGAGCGAAGACCTTCGGTGCTTATGCCGAGCAGTGAGCCCGCGTTCTATGGCTGTGGAAGGCCTACCCCCCTCTACAACTGAGCGGGAACTGGGTTCCCCCGACCGAGCGCCGAACTCTGGTGCTTTTGCACCGAGCAACAAACTCAAAATCGAGCGACGACCTCCGTTTCCACCACCAAGAAGCAAGCTCACATCCGTGCGCTGTCTTCCTATACTAATACTGCGCAACGAGCTCATAACCTGAGCGACGACTTCAGGTGCTTACGCTGAGCAACAAGTTCATAACATGAGCAACGACTTCTCATACAAATGCCAAGGAGGAAGCTAGCATCCTATGATCACCCTGGCAAAAAGATGGGGTTTTTAGAACACATGGGAAACGGCTATAACACGAAAGACCAACATAAATGAGTAGATCCATAGCTCAGAAATGAAAGGTCAATCTACATATAAAAGAAAAATCACAAACATACTACGGTGGTACACCGCCCTCCGTACAACAAATACAAAACAACAAAAAGGAAATAACACCGAATATGGAGACCAACGACACCAGGGCAACTAGCTGCCAGGGTCACCCCTTAATATCGACATCAATGAGTTGTCCTCTAAAGTGTCATCCACATCGAGGTTCACATCACTGCACTATGGACTACTCCGCGTTGAGCGTGGCCCTTGTTGAAGTCCATACGGAATGCGACCTTACACTCATCCTCTAAGAGCGGGCCCACCTCGGTAGTCATGATCTAGGCTCGAGCCTCCTCCACGATCCGAGAACACTCCTCCATGAAGGCGAGGGTCTCCTTGTACTTTATAACCGCAGTCGCTTTAACCTTGTCCATGTCCGGCTGCACAAAAATAAGTCTGGCCACCCCGTCCCTCATGTGCGACATCTCGGCCTCCTTCCGGGTCATGTCCACCTGAGCCTCCTCTAGTAGGCTGAGGGCCTCCTCTTTAGTCAATGTGGTCTCCTTGACCTCCCACAGCTTCTGATCTCAGCCTTCGCAGAAGTAAGCTTAGACTCTAACCACTCCAATCGAGAGACATCTCTCCCCTCCTCTTAGTTAAAGGCAGGGAATCCTCCGCGACTCAAAGTTTCTCCTGGAGAGCTACAAACTCATTCTTCAAAGCCATGCAATAGTCATTCCACGTATGAGCGATGTTTCACAACTCCCCATTTACTCAATTAGAATCGCAAGAGGGGGAACAATATTACGACAAAGGAAAAGAACAGTTCTGTACTTTTGACGTAGTAGCCTGCAGAGAGGACACACTTTTTCCCTTTGGTAACCATGAACTTTGGCACCTGTTCAACCTGAGGTGACAGTGCGGTGTACGAAATCTCAAGATCTCCTCTTCATGATTAGGACGCAAAGCCTCCTCCACCAAAGCACCATAGCCCCCATCTCCTGCTTGGACGTTTTGCTCAGGGAGAGCGGAAGACATTCCTACTCCCCCGCTTCAAAGTGAAAACCAACTTTCTCTTCTGCCTATTATATTACAAGCATGGACAAACACATTCAAAAAATAACCTCCAGAACTTAAAACATGCGGTTTGGATACATATTTTTCTTTTCGAGGGTCCTACACAAAATTTTCAAACAGTGTTTAGTTTGAACCGTCATAAAATCGGGTTTTATCTCCATTGTAATCGGTTTACATCTCCACAAAGATCGAATTTGATTTCCATAGAGATTGACATACAATCATCGATCTCCATGGAGGTCGATGTAGTTCTCCGCGGAGAACGAGAATGATGTCTGTAGAAATCGAACTTGATCTCCATGAAGTTCGTCGTTGATCTCTAACTAAAAATTTTCTTACCATTTTGTTCAATTCTTCTTTGTTATCAGTCGACACAATCGTTTAACGCAAACCCTACATTATTACATCGTGCAATAAGGAACTTACTAGTACAAAATGCTGAGAAAAATGTCTGTTTCAATGCTCCAGTCGAAGTTTTAACAACTATTGCGTTTGGAAATCTCCCCTCTTATGATACTCGAACCCAGATCTCTCTTGAAAGGGTGAACAGTTGTGACTTAAACCTCCGAGAATTCTCTAGAGGGGGGTGAATAGAGATTTAAAATTATTTGCTTGCAAATAATTTACCAAGTTCAATCAAACTCAGATTAGCATCTGTAATCACATCCACAATAAAATAAATAAATGCGGAAATGAAGTGTAGAAAAGAAAATAGGGACAATACAAAAAATTGGCAAGCACATAAGACACAAAGCTATAGCAGTTCCCCAAAATATGGGTACATCAACTCTTCTATCACCTTTGTAGGAATATACTATTCAAGTGCTTGAGTCTTTTGTTAAGCAGACTCTCAAAAGCAAGTCTAAATATTTTGATAAGGAGATCTTGAACCAAAAATTGTGTCTTTTGATAAGTAGACTCTCAGAACCAAGATTAAATCATTTAATAGGGATTCATAAAACTCTTTACTCAGTTAGAGAGTGAGAGATAGACAAAAAGAAGAAGAAAAGTCTTCTATGATGAGTCCTTTAGCAAAAAAAATATGAGGAATATTGACACTAAGTGTATTTGATTCTTTTAATTAATGAATCCTTGGTAGAAGAAGGTGCAAGAATTATAAACCCTTTTGATCCACTTATCTTTCAGAGTATTCTTAGATCTTCTGTTGTTGCAACAGGGAGAAGAGAAGAGAAGAGCTGCTATTTTCAATCTATGTTCTGTGTTCTGTATTGTGTATTCAGTATGACTGTTGTTCTCTTTCTCTTGTTGTAATCTGAGTATATCAATTCTCAGACAATTTCGAATTCTCCTCAACAAGAAATAATCTTCAGAAGGAATAGAATAATATCTTTTTATCTTTATCTTCTTGAATCACTCCGACCTCTTCAAAAATCTTCTCTATTTATATATTTAGAATTTCTATAGAGAATTCTCCCCTTAATACTTCTTCTAACAACTTTGCGGATTCAAAAGAATTTCATAATAATCATCTTCAAATAATTCTGGACAGATCTTCTGAATTTTTCATTCTGGACTGAATTCGACGCTACGTCGACTTCTAGTAGAAGGTGCGTCGAGATCTGCCTTTAAAATAAAGCTCTGTCGACTTGGCCAAATGTTCGACGTTGGGTCGATATCTTATGAACACATGCGTCGTCTTCTGCTTTGGAGAAACGCCGACTAGGCATTTGAAGTAGTGCTGACATCTACTCGAAGTTACGCCAACTTTCATTCGCCGTGGCGTTGACTTCTAGTCAACGCATAATTACTTTGGATGATTTTCTTCCTATATTTAGTTTACCTTTCTCATGCCGTTGACTTGACTGACTTCCTAGGTCATCTATGATCAAATTACCCTCTCTATACACATGACTAATAAACCTAGGGAGTAAAATCACTTATAATTAATTTGTTAAGTTAAATCAATATGGTTTTTCCCAACATCTCTCATCAAAGACACTGACCCAAAAATTTCTGAAAAGATTGAAAACCTTTTCGGTTTCGTTCCTTTGACGGTTGATACCCACCGAGCTTCACCCACAACCCCACTGTTCACCTCTTTCTCTACGACGATATTACCGTGAAGCTGCTTCTCCAACATCGACGCCTACACCGGGTTTCCGCCGACGCCACCAGACCGTTGTCTTTATCGTACTTCCCGCCGACACCACCAGACCACTGTCATTACCGTGCTCCTCGCCAACGCCATCAAACCACAAAGCTCTCCTCATCGTATTCGTTCCAGATGCTCGCGTAGCCTGGCGAGCCCCTGTCGACGTTGACAACTGCCTTCCAGGGGCTTTCGATCAGTCGCATAATTCCCGCGCCGCTGTCGACCACAACCTCCCATTCTAGTGGCCCTCTTGACTCCATCCTGCTCTTCGGGGCACGTGTCCAGGTGTGTTTTCGCCAAAAAGGCGAGTTGCAGTTCCGCTAGATATTTTTCCGGTTTTGCCCTCTATTTTTTTCCTGTTCCCTGACTGTTGCGAGTGAGAAACGAATGAAATGGCGAGCATGAGGAGAGGCTTTGAGGCAAGGCTTGCGAGCGGCTGCTTTTCCTTGCTAGCTGGACTCCTTGACTCCTAGTCCATTGAAGTAAATATTTGATTATCCGAGCTTCTGCGCCTCTGCAAACTCTTCTTCGGTGTTCTTCCGCATATCCAAATCCAGTCCTTCCAGTCGCAACGTCATAGGAGCACTGGAGCAGTTCGGCCATGGAATTTGAGTTCTTCCTAGTTAGAGCTAAGTGATTATGCATTTCTCTGAAATGTGAATCAAAGATTTTTCCCGAAGTGCATTCACAGAGTTTTTCCAATGCGCAAAAAAAGAGTTTGGAATATGAAATAAAGCTATTTGACAACTCTTTTGGATGCTTCTTATGATTCTTTTGAATCTGAATAAAAAAAATCTAGAGATGTTTTTTTTTCTCTTTTCTTCAATTCTCAATTTAAACTCCCAATCAAACAAATGTGCTCACCTTCTCTCTAATTCATCTCCGTCTTTCTAAATCCGAACCCCCAATCTAGAAAAAAGAGTACTAGGCTATGTTGCACCGACACCGGCACGGGACACGCGATACGACACGACACGTGACTCGTCAATTATAAAAAAAACCATATTCCGACACGCAATGACACGTATATTAAATATTCATTTTTTATAATTATGAAAATCCTAAAACATTTAACAAAAAATAATAAAAATAAATAATTAACAAATATTTTAATAAATTAAGTCATGTTTAAATATTACTCATCAAATATTCAAATGCAAAACTTAACAAATGATCAAAAAATGATCGAACATTAACACATTACCATTATATCGTCAGTAAAAATAATGGATTCTCATGCGAAGTTTTTTCCCCACTTTCAATCTTTCTTTTTCTAGAGAAAATATCAACGTCACTAGTAGATCCACTTTCACTACTTGAAATGCTAGAAGGGGTAAAGACACTTCCAAGACAAATTGCCACCCGCCTCACCATGAGTAGCAAACTTAGGGACACGCGTGTTCGATTGAGCGGGACACACGTGTTCGATTGAGCGGGACATGCATGTTCGATTGAGCGGGACACGCGTGTTCGATTGAGCGGGACACGCGTGTCCGATTGAGCGGGACACGCGTGTCCGATTGAGCTAGCGTGTCGGATTTCAACTCGAGTGTCGGAGAGTGTCGGATTTCGACTCGAGTGTCGGACTCTCCGACACCGACACTCTTGGCATTTTGAAGTGTCGGTGCTTCATTGGTACCAGGTGTGGCTACTTCACCAAGAGTACCAGATAAGAGCATGACAATTAGGAGTTCTCAACCATATAGACCGAGTTTGTAATACTTCAATCTTTATTTAGTAGTCACTATATGTGTGGGATATTTTTTAGCTAAATCCTTCATCTAAATGAAATATCTTTGATAAGATGAATTCCAGATTTGTGTTTGAAGTTGACCATGGACATTCCTCCCCCCTATTTTTTCTGAATGCTATACTGTCCTTGGTTGCCTTAGTAAATTTGACTTTCTGCTTTGATGTAAGAATTAAGTGGCTTTCTCAATACACAGTGATACCTTTAATGTAAATGCTTGCAAGACTTCTCAATTCTAAAACCTGTTTAGGAACTCCAAGACCAATCATCTGGTGTGAATATGTTATCAACAGAAAGTCTATTTTTTCAAATCCTAAAAGAGATCTTGGAAGTTCTCTTTCTTGAGCACGCCCCACTTAGGCTGGCGCGGTCAAGAATCCATAGTATCTCCACCACCGTCATCTCCACCTCCGGCCACTCCTCTGGTAACCTGAGTAGACCCTTAACAGAATACCCAATGTTCTCTGGAATTGGGCATTTCTGATTGTAAGTCTTCAACAACTTACTTTATGTGCTTATTGTAAAGTGTCATTAGAACACTAACGGTTCACTAATTTGTTAAGGGATGCTTTCATTTTTTTGAGGTCAGCTCTTTATTTTTGTGGTTTTGAACTTAGAGTGTTTATCTCATTCAATTACCTTCTACATTTCAAATATCTATTAAAGTTTAATAGCTGATTGTTGTATTTTAATTTTGATGCATCTATTATTAATCACATTGCGCATGACAACTCATTTGATAAATCTATTAAATTCCTTAGTGCAAGAAAAATTATCATTTTAATTGGTGCCCGGGTTATACAAAAATCCTAGTTCCGTCACTAATGATTTACTATCCCCTTGTGTGAATCGTCCCCCTCCCGTTGCAACCTGTTATGTGATCGGTAAAATCCCTTCCACCTCCACAGCTTTAAAGTTATTAAACATTATTTTTATCAATTCTCTTAAATAATTATTAGCTTTCCCTTATTCTCGATTACCATTATCTATTGTAAATTATTTATCGTAAGTGTTAAGGTTCCAACCGTGTGTGCAAGGGAGTCTCTCTCTCAATTTTCTAATTAATAATTTTCAAAAGATTCGACTACTCTTAGATTGAGAGCGTAGCGAATTACGAGCTATGTTTCTCTTCGCTGCCTCTAAATTTGTGAATCCCGGACTACATCACTTTTAAATTTCAAAATACTTTCTTTAGAATTTAGATCTATTAAGGGTCCATTTGACGCAACGGTGGAGGCTATGAACGCAGTGACTATGAACCGTCGTCCGT
The DNA here is from genome assembly GCA_039513925.1 of Platanthera zijinensis. Lineage (NCBI taxonomy): Eukaryota > Viridiplantae > Streptophyta > Magnoliopsida > Asparagales > Orchidaceae > Platanthera > Platanthera zijinensis. Next base: position 144,588,644 of record CM077095.1, on the reverse strand, counting down.
TTGGCACAACATTTTTGCTCCGGTTAGTTTGACAAAAACGAAGCTGTCATGAATATTGTGTTTGACATAACAACTGTTGAAGCCAAAAATGACCTCAACGAATGTTCAAAAACCAGGGCACAACCGACACCTACTTCTCTCAAGCCTCGACCCTCGACTGGTTGCAAGGGACCTAGAACTGACCCAAAGCCTCAGCAGTGAGGTCCCACCTCACACCCGGAATATCTCTGAGAGCTTCCCCTCCAAAGCCAAAACTGGGCTTGAAGCTTCTCAGAAAGCACTTGGGGAGTTTGAGAATAATGAAAAGCTTGCTTTCTAAGGAGTCCTTATGGGTCTATTTATAGCCTTTTGCTGACCTGAAAATACTTAAATACCTCTGCCCGGCCTGCCAATAGCCAAATCCCGCTGTTTATAAAATACTAAATACAGCCCCTGGGGGTATGCATGTAATTCTACCCAAGGACAATTAAGTAATTTTTCCCAGGGCCTTGGGCCCCACTCGGCGAGAACCCTGAGCCGCGGCGAGAACCCTTAGCCGCGGCGAGAAGCCTGAGCCGAGAACCTTCCCGCCTCCACGCAACATGGCGTTGAGTGGGCTCGATGCCTTTGCTGCCGAACGCGGCGTTGAGTGAGTGGAGCTTACTCAACGCGGCGTCGAGTGGACTCGACGCCATTGCTGCTGAACGCGGCGTTGAGTGAGTGGAGCTTACTCAACGCGGCGTCGAGTGGACTCGACGCCTTTGCTGCTTGGATTTTGGCGTTGAGTGGACTCAACGCCTTCTCGCCCGCCTCTGGTCATCAGTGGGTGTTGGCTGAGGCTTGGCGCAAACGATCCCTCCTGCTCGTAGGAGGGAGCTCTACCAAGGCGCAAGCGGTTCTGGTCTGAAGCCTGAAGCTAGCCCGAAGTTAGTCCAATCCTGACAGTTGGTGTCTCTGGGTTCCCTCCAGCGAATATGAGGTTGTACACAATCCCCGCTCTTTTTGAGCTAGCTCTGCGTTCGAAAAGACACGTCCAACCCATAAATATTCGCTGGGCACGTGTCACCTCAAAAAAGAGAATCTTTTTGGTGGGCCATCCCATAGCTCTCTATATATATGTGCTAATAGACGGCCTAAGTCTGCCCCTGAGTCGCTTCTTCCTCATTGAGCTTTTGCGTGATTTCACAATGCGTTCCAAACGTGTTGACAAGCCGCTCCTGCAAGACCTCCAAGACCGCATCAATGCGGCTCAGTCGCGAGCCCTGGCGAACAGTGCTTTGGTTGCTCCTTGGCTGGCGAGAAAGTCGCCAGCCGCTAATCCTTCCCCCCTAAAGGAAGAAGAAAGAGAAGAGGAAGAAAAAGGCGAAGGTGGTCCAGCGGGACCTTTCTCGCTAGAACAGGAACTCACCTACCCCGACTCCCGACCGTGCGGATGATGCTTCCCCTCCGCAGAATGTATGTCTCTCCGACTTGCTGATCATCAAAATCGCGAGCTGATTACGCGAAAGGGTCGGCACCTGATGGAATACTTCTCGCAGGAAGCAGCTCGAGACGACGACGCCGGGTCCCCGCTGGTGCCTCCGGACTCATCGTCTCACCCTCCCGAGGATCGACCACGGGTTACGGAGGCCACTCCTCCGGCTGTCTCTCCGAGAACCGCAGGTATACTTTTCTCCCTGTCACTCTTTTCTAACCGTTTCAATCGTAGCCTCCCCTACTGTCGAATTGACTTCCCGCAGCATCAGCTTCCGCCAACCCGGGTCTCGCCACCCGGGAGAACCATGGCTTCTAACTTGCTCGGCCAAACGGCTAATCCCGCCGTACTGGCGGGAGGGGTGTCTGTCGACCCCTCCATAGCTCCAAAGGAGGCCAGCCATCTCGTGAGAGAGGACGACTTCCCCCCCGCTTCCGGCCAGGCCGGGATCACTGTGCGCGAGACCTTTCGCCCGGGGCGAGGAAAGCCGCTCCACCTCCTCTATGGGACTGAGGGGGGCCCAGGCCTTCTCGCCTGCCGCCGGCTAGTGGCTCTCGCCATGCTGCAGGTATGCAAAACATAACCATAGCTTTTACTCAGCTCTCGCCGTAACCCTGAAACTGTTTTCTCAAAGGATCCAGACTCGCGGACAGGGGCCGATGAATATGATGAAGACGATGATGAAGACAGAGAGGGGGAGGACGGCGAGAGCTCACCCCTCCCTTCGTTTGACGAGTTGGAGGAGATCTTGAATGACGCCGGGAGCGCGAAGAGGCGAGGGAAGAAGAATGCTGCCCTCCTATCAAAGCTTGTGCGGCGGGAGCGGGCCCGTGCCACTGCGGCGAAAGAATTCCGCGAGATGGTGGAGCAGAGGCTGGAGGCCCTTGGCGCGACTTATTTCTTTGGCGAGACGGAGCGGCCGGGTGGGTCTACCGCCGAGTCTTCCCCCGGGAGGTGTATCGCGCGGATTCGAGACCAGGCTCGCCGGATCAACCTAGGGTGCACCACCCTGTCTTCCTACTACAACCCGCTGGCGCCCCCGAGGACTAGACGGCGGGAGCGAGGACGATGGCGCTGGGAACCGTATTGATTTGAAGAAGTCTCGCCACCTCTCACCCCTCGGCCTTCCCTTCTCGCAATGTACCCCGTTCCTTTTTATTTTGGGCTGCTTACTTGTAATCTTGCAATTATTATTTGTTATTTAGCTCTCGCCCGGCGAGAGCGATCTCTGTTTTTGTTTTCCTTTCTGTTTCACGTGGTCGTCTCGAGACACTTGCGCGAATCTGAACCGTCGGTCGGTCGCTGTCATCCCAGGCCGGAACCCGAGGCATCGTTGACTTGGGGCATGGCGCCTGTACCACCGCCGCTATTTTTTTTTCTTTTTTGGAAAAGTCATCATTACCACGGTTTCCTATAAATAGAGGAGTCCACCAAACGCATTTATTTCTCCGACCCGGAACCCTCGCCTTCCTCCTTTGTTGTTCTTGCGCTTTGCCGAGAATTTCCCCCTGCTTCCGCCTTCTTCCCTCGTTCTCGCCTAATTTTCGCTCTCGCCTCCTTCCTTGAGACCTCGCACTCAATCCCTTAAACACGATGCCGGGCGAAAGCGAGGGACGCTCCAACTGCGCGGAAGCCTTTCGAAAGCACCAGTTCCCCTCTTGCCGCCTAACCATGAAGGAGTACCAACTAATCGCCTCCCGTTACGTTCCCGCCGGCTTCACCGCGAGAAACCCGGGCAACGATGATCGGGTCAATAGCGCGAGAGCGGGAGAGCTCGCCATCCCCCTCGAGCATTTCGAGGTGGGCTTCCGCCTTCCCCTCTGGCCCGAGGTGCGCCAGGCCCTCCGCTACTACGACGTCGTTCCTGCTCAACTCAATCCAAACTCGATCGCCATCCTGGTAGCCTTCATCTGCTACATGCGATCCGAGAGGATCGAGTTCAGCCTTCCTATCTTCCGGAAGCTGTTCACCTTCCGCGCTAAGGGAGGGGTGGTCTTCTTCTCCGGGCAGCTGCTCAAGACCACCGGTCTCGCCAACAAGCACCACCACTGGGGCGAGAAGTTCGTCTTCGTTGCCGGCGACTTCGACAACGTTCCTCTCGCGCCCGTTCAATACGAGGACGCCGCTTACAAGCTGCCCGCCCTGGGGTCGCGCGAGAGCGCCCTTTTGGAGTTCTTCGGGACGAAGGAGTTCGACGTCCAATTTCTTAGGCGGGACGTCGATTCTCTCCCCGCCGTCCCTCCTGGCCAAGGTACGGTCTCGCCTTTAACTCGGTATTCCCGTTCTAAACTTTAACGCTGAGCATTGTCGCCTTTGCCGGAGAGCGAGAAATTCCTCTGCACCAACCCTTTGCCGAGACTCAGGGTGCCGAGAGCCAGGCTGCGAGAGATCCGCTGTCTCTCGCGAGATCCGCGGCTCAAGCTTGTCCTGATGAGCCGGCCCCGCCTCCTTCGACCAGTGCCGGGAAGCGAAAGCCCAGCGCCTTTTCGTCCCGGCCGCTGAAAAGACCAAAGCCAACCGCCGCCGACAAAGGGAAATCCGTGGCGACTGCGCCCGTCCGACCTCTCGCACCAGGCCGGTCCTTCGAAGAGGTCCTGCAGGCGGCCAACGAGATGACCGCTGCCGCCAGGGATAGCGCCGGGGCCCCCGCCGAGAACCTTCCAGCCGCAAGCGGGGCTGGTGGCGAGGGGGCAGCCGCCGAGACCTCCACTCGATCCCCGCCCAAGGAGGTGCCAAAGGGGCACAGGAATTTTTGTCTCGGCGTGAAGTGCCTTGACGCGAAGGGAGACCCCTGCTGCGGTGGGACCCTGAGACCAACCAAGTCTCTGTCTCGACCCTTCTCCCCAGCTGGGCGGAGCGCGACCAGGTCACCGGCGAGGCCTTCGCGTTGGGCTACGACCTTTACAGCCGGGAGAACGCTGGCCTTTACGATCAACTGCCCACACGGCTCTTGGCCTTCGACTCCACCCGGGCCCTGATGCGTGGGTTCAAGCTTGCGCACATGTGCGCGCGCCGGAGCATCACCATCGACCGCAACTTTGGCGAGATGCTTAAGGCGCGGGACCAGGCGGTGGCCCAGGTGGCGGCCTTGAAGACACAGCTGGCGGATGCTATGGGACTGCTTTCCTTGCGCCCAGCGGCGGAGGTAAGCGAGATCTTTCAAGCACTCGCTCTCGCCCCTATAATCCTTGGCTCGTCGTCTCCTGTATTTGATCGGTTTCTCCCTTACGCAGGATTCTGCCCAGAGCACGGTACTTCGCGGCGAGCTGGCCGGGATAAGGTGCGAGAACGTCTCGCTGAGGGACCAGCTCCGGCGCATGGAGGTAGCGGCGGTCGCGGTCGTGCCTCCTCCTTCGCTGGACGAGAGGCTGAGGAGCCGACATTTCTCGGAGTACGACATCGACAAACTCCTGCAGACCAACGCTCAAGCGACGGTCAGGCTGACCCTTGAGACGTTGCGAGATGTGGGATGCTTGAACGAGGGTGGCAAGATCGTTACCGCTCCCCAGCTCGTTCCCTGGCTTTTCGAGCCTATCCCGAAGCCCCCAGGCGCACCCGACTCCCCGCCCTCGGATGTCCCGAAATGTCCCACGGCTGCTGGCGAGGCATCCGGGGAGGGCTCAGGAGAGCGTGAGCTCAAGCGGGAGCTCGAGTGGATACAACGCTTCTCCCTGATAGGTCCTCCCCCCCTTTTTTCTTTTGCCTGTAATGAGCGAGATGCTCCCATTTTGTAATTACATTGAGAATATATATATATATATATTGTAAGTTTTTGTATTTGGTTCCCTCCTTTTCTTCTCCTTTTTTTTAACTGTTGAAGCCGAATGCTTCTCGAGCACGCTTCCGCCGAGGCCCTTGCCCCCTAGGCTAATCTCCCTTAGCGATCAATAGGTGGGAACCTGCCGAGAGCTCAAGGCTTAGACGTGTCGTTTCCGCGCTCTGCCGAGAACCATTTGCCGGGAGCGTCGTTCGTAGGCCTTTTAAGGGAAGACCGCCCCTCTTTACCTTGCGCGAACGGACGGAACTTTTTGCCCAGATCTTCCCACTGTCTGGCCAAGGATCCCTCGCCAAAAGGCCTTCCCGCCGGGAATTTCTTTCGGCGAGACCTTTCCTGGCCGAGACCTTTCCTGGCCGAGACCTTTTCCGGCCGAGACCTTTCCGGCCGAGACCTTTTCCGGCCGAGGAGATCCTTAACCACTTTGTTCTGCCTTCTGGGTGTGTCTTTTGTCCAGCTCAGAACATCCAAGTGGAAGTATTTCCAAGGACCAAACCTCCACCCTCACAGGCGAGCCTTCGGACCTGCCAGCTAGATGAGAGCCTGCGCAGCGGATCTACCGGGGACGAGCCGAGCTCGGGGTGTTGCTGAAGTTTTCACAAACAAGACCTCTCCCCCACAAGCGAGCCTTCAGACCTGCCAGCTAGATGAGAGCCTGCGCAACGGGTCTACCTGGTGCCGAGCCGAGCTCGGGGCGTCGATGAAGTTCTCAGAACAAAACCTCTCCCCCACAGGCGAGCCTTCAGACCTGCCAGCTAGATGAGAGCTTGCGCAGCGGGTCTACCTGGGGCCGAGCCGAGCTCGGGGTGTTGCTGAAGTTTTCAAAATAAAACCTCTCCCCCACAGGCGAGCCTTCGGACCTGCCAGCTAGATGAGAGCCTGCGCAGCGGGTCTACCTGGGGCCGAGCCGAGCTCGGGGTATCGATGAAGTTCTCAGGACAAAACCTCTCCTCCACAGGCGAGCCTTAGGACCTGCCAGCTAGATGAGAGCCTGCGCAGCGGGTCTACCTGGGGCCGAGCCGAGCTCGGGGTGTCGATGAAGTTCTCAAAACAAAACCTCTCCCCCACAGGCGAGCCTTCGGACCTGCCAGCTAGATGAGAGCCTGCGCAGCGGGTCTACCTGGGGCCGAGCCGAGCTCGGGGTGTTGCTGAAGTTCTCAAAACAAAACCTCTCCCCCACAGGCGAGCCTTCGGACCTGCCAGCTAGATGAGAGCCTGCGCAACGGGTCTACCTGGGGCCGAGCCGAGCTCGGGGTGTTGCTGAAGTTTTCACAAACAAAACCTCCCTACAGTCCTCTGCCCCCACAGGCCGAGCCGAGCTCGGAGTCTGAAGACCAAGACCTCTCCCCCACAGACGAGCTTTCAGACCTGCCAGCTAGATGAGAGCCTGCACAACGCGACTTGGGGCCGAGCCGAGCTCGGGGTGTCGATGAAGTTCTCAAAACAAAACCTCTCCCCCACAGCGAGCCTTCAGACCTGCCAGATGAGAGCCTGCGCAGCGGGTCTACCTGGGGCCGAGCCGAGCTCGGGGTGTCGATGAAGTTCTCAGAACAAAACCTCTCCCCCACAGGCGAGCCTTCAGACCTGCCAGCTAGATGAGAGCCTGCGCAACGAGTCTACCTGGGGCCGAGCCGAGCTCGGGGTGTCGCTGAAGTTCTCAGAACAAAACCTCTCCCCCACAGGCGAGCCTTCAGACCTGCCAGCTAGATGAGAGCCTGCGCAGCAGGTCTACCTGGGGCCGAGCCGAGCTCGGGGTGTCGCTGAAGTTTTCAAACCCTATTCTAACTTTCAAGATAAAAGAGTAGACAATGGATCAAAGGTAAGTGATATATTATGATAGCACTCGAAAGTATTAATACAATCACCTTCCCCCTCTTACGGGTAGAAGCGTTTTAGATCATCACCGCTCCAGGTGTGGCTCAAGGTTCTTCCCTCCACATCCTTGAGGTAGTAACCTCCTGTTCCAAGGACCTCCTTTACAATGTAAGGCCCTTCCCAATTCGGGTTGAGCTTGCCCACAGAAGCCGACCTTCCCGCCGCGTCAACCTTTTTCAGCACCAGATCTCCTTCGGCGAACTGCTTGATCCTGATATGCTTATCGAAATACTTGGCCATTCGCCGTTTGACCTCCTCCTGTCTCATGGTTGCAACATCCCGCAGTTCCTCCACCATGTCTAGCGAGAGGCGTAACCCTTCCTCATTCTCCAACCTCCAAGTCTCATCTCCTTCGCCCGCGGCCTTGACCCGCGGGGACCGGACCTCGTACTCCACTGGTAAGACCGCCTCACATCCATGAGAAAGCTTGAAGGGGGTCTCGCCGGTGGCCGTGTTCGGGGTCGTTCGCAAGGCCCACAGGACTGAGGGGAGCTGCTCCACCCAATTCCCCCTCAAGTTCTCCACTTTTTTCTTAAGTAAGTTCACAATGATTTTATTTGCTGCTTCCACCTGGCCGTTGCTCCGCGGGTGGTGGACAGAGGCAAATCTGAGGTCTATCCCCAGTTGGGCGCAGAAGCTGATGAACTCTTCACTGGCAAACTTGGGGACCGTTATCTGTCACTATTGCTTGGGGTAGCCCGTGCCTGCATATGATCTCCCCCCAGACGAAGTTCCTTATAACTTGCGAGATGACTTTGGACAAGGCTTTAACCTCCAGCCACTTTGAGAAGTAATCGACCATGACCAGGAGGAACCTCCTCTGCCCACTAGCTGGAGGGAAAGGCCCGACCAAGTCCATCCCCCAGATGACGAAAGGCCATGACGACGTGATGCTCCTAAGTCGTTGAGCAGGCAAGAGTTGGAGGGGGCGTATAACTGACATTTTTGGCATCTCTTTGCGAATTCCGCTGCATCCTTCCTCAGGGTCTGCCAGAAGTACCCCTGCCTTACCACTCTTGCTTCCAACGTCCTTCCTCCCGAGTGGCTGCCGCACTCGCCGGAGTGTACCTCCCCCAGGATTCCTCGGGATCTTTTCTTCAGTTACACATTTCGCCAGGAGCCCTGACAACATCTTTCGATGCAACCCCCTTCCAACATTAGGTAGTGTGCTGCCCTGCGCTTGAAGCTTTTTGCATCCTTAACTTCCTCTGTCAGCTTGCCAGTGGTCAGGAAGGTTACCAATGGATCCACCCACGAGGGCCGCCGACCTACCTCCATCAATTCCCCTTCCTCGATCGCTGGCCGAAATAGTTCAGTGAGGGTCCCTCCCCCCCAAGGTCCAAACTTTGCCAATCGATCGGCGGCTGCGCTCTCCTCCCTGGGGACATGCTGGATTGAGAACGATCGAAACCCTCCGATGATCGCCCTCACCTTGGATAGGTACTTTACGAGGGTAGGCTCCCGAGCCTCAAACTCCCCTCGGATCTGTGATGCTACCACCATCGAGTCTGTGAAGACCTCCACATCCTGGATCTCAAGCTCCTTTGGCAAACGAAGGCCGACTATCACAGCCTCGTACTCTGCTTGGTTGTTGGTCACTGGAAAGTGGTAGGCCACCGCCTGCTCTATAACGACCCCGTGGGGGCTTATCAACACCACTCCCCCCCAAGGGAATGCTTCCTCGAGGCCCCATCAACCATCATCTTCCACGCTCCCTGAGGCTGCGACTCCTCTTCCCCGACTTCAACACACAGTCCGCCAGAAAATCCGCCACCGCTTGTGCCTTAATGGAGAGTCTTGGAACGAAAGAGATGTCGAACTCACTTAGTTCGATGGACCACTTGGCAAGTCTTCCCGAGTGCTCTACTCCTTCAAAGATCCTGCGAAGAGGATGGTCGGTCACCACCCTAATCGATTGCGCTTGGAAATATGGCCGAAGCTTCCTCGCCGAGATGATCAGAGCGTATGCCAGCTTTTCCAGGATGGGGTAACGGAGCTCCGCCTTCTTCAAAATTCCGGCTCACGTAATAGATGGGTAGCTGCTTCTTCCCCTCTTCCCTGACCAGAACGGAGCTCACGACCTCCACTCCTACCCCTAGATATAAGGCCAAGTCTTCTCCTTCTTCCGGACTTTGAAGCAGAGGAGCCTGGGAGAGCTGTCTCTTCAGCCCTTGGAAGGCCTCTTCACATTCGGCGGTCCATTCAAACCTTTGGTTACCCCTCAACACCTTGAAGAATGATGAACACTTGTCCCCTGATCTGGAGAGGAACCTGCTTAGCCCGGCCAACTTGCCTGTCAAGCGCTGGACCTCCTTGGCGTCGCGAGGTGATTCCAGGTCTAGGATGACCTTCACCTTATCCGGGTTAGGCTCTACCCCTGCCGGAGTCAAAATATGCCCAAGGAACTTCCCGCGGCTGGCCCCGAAGACACACTTCAAGGGGTTCAGCCTCATCTTGAATCTCCGCAGGGTGGTGAAGGTCTCTTCTAAGGTCCCGTAGGTGTGAGTTCACACACTTGCTTTTCACCATCAGGTCGTCGACATAGACCTCCAAGTTCCTCCCCCTTTGCCCTGGAAGACTCGATCCATCATGCGTTGGTAGGTAGCCCCTGCATTTTTCAACCCAAATGACATCATCTTATAGCTGAAGCATCCCTCCCTAGTGATGAAGGAGACGTCCTTGACATCGGGAGGGTGCATCCGGATCTGGTGGTAACCTGAAAAAGCATCCAAAAAACTCATAACAGAAAAACCGACAGCTGAATAAACCAGCGCGTCGATTCGAGGCGGGGGTAGCAATCCTTAGGGCATGATTTATTTAACAAAGAGAAATCGATACACATTCGCCAGCTCCCACCCCCTTTTTTAACCATTACCACGTTGGAGATCCAGTCTGGATATTGGATCTCTGAGATGAAGCCGGCTTCCAGGAGCTTCCTGACCTCCTCGCGGATAAGCTCCTCCAGCTTGGTGGCGATGACCCTCATCTTCTGGCGTATGGGGCGAGTTCGGGGGTCCAGGTTCAGGCGATGGCAAGCCACATCCACGTCAATGCCCGACATGTCTGCCGCGCTCCAGGCGAAGATGTCGACATTGCTCTGGATGCAAGCTCTCATCTGCTCCTGGTCCTCGGGACTTAAGCCCCCGCTGATCCGCACCCTCCGCACCTGTCCTGTGCTGGTGAAGACCTCCATTTCCACCACTTCTTCGGCCGGCTCCAGCCGTGACTGCTCCCAGCCGACCCTTGCTTCTTCTTCTAGCTCCAACTCCTCCTCCCTTCCTACTTCAACCTCCGCTGCCTCCTCCGGCCTCTCCTGCTCAGCTCCTGCGTCTCGCTCTTCCTCTACCTCCATCGCCTCCTCCAGGCTCTCCTGCTCAACTCCTGCTGCTCGCTCTTCCTCCACCTCCATCGCCTCCTCCAGGCTCTCCTGCTCAACTTCTGCTGCTCGCTCTTCCTCCACCTCCATCGCCTCCTCCAGGCTCTCCTGCTCAACTCCTCTCTGCTCCTCCGCGCTCTCCTTTCTCGCCTCCCCTAGGCTCACCTCCTCTTCTTCGACATCCTCTCCCTGCTCTGCCATCTCCCTCTCCAGCTCTTCCGCCTCGGCCATCCAAGACACGGTGTTGACCGCCGTCACGTAGCACTGCCTCGCCACCTTCGGGTCCCCCTAATCCTGACCTGCACCCCTCCGTTGTTGAACTTAAGACATTGATGAAACGAGGAGGGGACGCAGCGAAAGGCGCTGATGAGGGGACACCCAAAGATGACGTTGTAGCTGCTCGGGGCGCCCACGATCACGAACTTACAGTTCCGTGACACGCCTCGCAACTTCACGTGCAGCCCTACTCCCCCTTCAACTTCCTTCCTCTCTCCTGAGAACCCAAATAGCGGTCCATCTGAAGCCAGGACCCTCTTCCCCTCAACCTTCATCTCGTCAAAAGCCTTCTTAAAGATCACATTCACAGAACTCCTGTTATCCACCAGTATCCTGGAGACCGTGAAGTTCTCCACCGCTGTCTGAATCACGAGGGCATCGCAGAACAGATCCTCAAAGTCCGGCATGTCAGCTGATGAAAAGGTGATTTTTTCATCTGGGGGGGGGGGAGCCAGGGAGGTCGAGGCGACCCCTCTTCGGAACATGGTCTGAAGGCTACCCTTGCGAGTTGCCTCAATCCCCACTCCTCCGTGGATCACTCTGATCCCTCCTCGGGTTCCCACATCTGCTCTGTCCTCACACCTATCTTCTCCCTCTCCCTGCTGCACTTCCACGATCCTTACCGGTGGATCCTGCCTCCCCATTCCTCTAGCTTCTCTCATCTCTAAGAACTCTGGGCAGGTGGCCGTCGCGTGACCTTCCTCCTGGTGGAAGTCACAGAAGGGCAACGCCACCCTGCCCCCTCTTCCTTCTCCAACTCCCCTTCTTCCAGCTCCTCAGACTCTTCTTCCTCTTATTCCTCTTCCAATCTCCATTGCTTCTTGCGACGGAGGGACGTGACCCCTCGGTCCCTGCCTCCACGCCGGCTGATCGAACCTTCTCGGCTCCCGGAGGTTGTCTCTTCCCTGGAAGCCTCCTCCTTGACCCTGGGGGCGACCCTCCTGAGGCCTCCAACCCAACCGGTTGTTCGGCTCCCGGGCCCCCCATCCCTGGTGCTGCCCCTGCCCTCGGGGTTCTTCCCTTCTCCTCTCTTCTCTCGGCTCCCTCTGCTCCCTCTGCCTTCCTGCTGCTGGTTCCTTCACATCATCCTCCGCCAACCGGGCCAGCTTCTTAGCGAAAGCCGGATTGGCTCTTTCAAAATCTATCTCCTTTGCCGCCCTCTCCATGAGCTCCTCAAAAGAGAGGGGAGACACTCTCTTCAACTCCATGCTAAAGAAGCCTGGTCTCAGCCCCAGGGTAAAGGCAAACATCAGTGCGTACCCTAGGACCTCCTGGACCAGGAGGATCTCTTCCTGAAACCGGTCAACGTAATGACCCAACGTCTCATCTTGCTTCTGTATTACTGCGAACAGGCACTCCGCCTCCTTCTTCCGCTTCTTCGACGTCGAGAACCTCAACAGGAACCCTCGACGTAGGTCCTTAAAGCTGTAGATCGAGCTCGCCGGCAACTGATGAAACCAGTCCCGAGCCTTTTCCTTCAACGTGATGACAAACAGCCGACACTTGAAGGCATCCGTCATCTGCCTTATTGAAACCACGTCTTCAAACCACTGCACGTGCTGAGGGTCGTCTTTTCCTGAGTAGTAAGACATGTCGGGCTCCCGGAACCCCTCCGGCACCGGAGCCGAGATTATGAGCTCGCTGAAAGGGCTCTCTCCACCTGCTTGCCGAGAGGGTACGTCTCACGGCCTAGGCTGGCTTGCTCGATCCGTGGGACCGTGCCCAGGGAAGAGTTCTCGCACTGCCGCCTCCCTCTCGCCCATCTCTGCTTGAACCTCCTTCCCGGGGCGCTGGCCTGGGAAGAGTTCCCGCGCTGCAACGTTCTCTCTCGCCAACCTCTGCCGGGACCTCCTTCCCAGGACGCTGCCCAGGGGTGTTCTCGCCCAAAAGCGGGACCACCTCCACCGGAACCTGAGGTGTCACCCACTCACTCCTCGCCGAGAAGGCCAAGCTGATGGTTTGCAGGACTTCTCGCCTGAAGTCCTCCAACATCTTCCTCGTTGCTTCCTCTCCCCGGGTGGGGGAACCTTCTGAGCCAGACCCTTCACCATCACCTCCAGTCATGAGACCAAACTCAAGGCTTTCTTGTATCGGCTGCCTTCCACGCTCACCGCATCAGAACTGTTGAAGTCAAAAATGACCTCAACGAATGTTCAAAAACCAGGGCACAACCGACACCTACTTCTCTCAAGCCTCGACCCTCGACTGGTTGCAAGGGACCTAGAAATGACCCAAAGCCTCAGCAGGGAGGTCCCACCTCACACCCGGAAGATCTTTGAGAGCTTCCCCTCCAAAGCCAAAGCTGGGCTTGGAGCTCCTCAGAAATCACTTGGGGAGTTTGAGAATAGTGAAAAGCTTGCTTTCTAAAGAACCCTTATGGGTCTATTTATAGCCTTTTGCTGACCTGAAAATACTGAAATACCCCTGCCCGGACTGCCAATAGCCAAATCCCATTGTTTATAAAATACTAAATACATCCCCTGGGGGTATGCAGGTAATTCTACCCGAGGACAATTAAGTAATTTTTCCCTGGGCCTTGGGTCCCACTCGGCGAGAACCCTGAGCCACGGCGAGAACCTTGAGCCGCGGCGAGAACCTTGAGCCGCGGCGAGAACCCTGAGTCGAGAACCTTCCCGCCTCCACTCAACACGGCGTTGAGTGGGCTCGATGCCTTTGCTGCCGAACGCGGCGTTGAGTGAGTGGAGCTTACTCAACGCGGCGTCGAGTGGATTCGACGCCATTGCTGCTGAACGCGACGTTGAGTGAGTGGAGCTTACTCAACGCTGCGTCGAGTGGACTCGACGCCTTTGCTGTTTGGATTTTGGCATCGAGTGGACTCAACGCCTTCTCGCCCGCCTCTGGTCATCAGTGGGTCTTGGCTGAGGCTTGGCGCAAACGATCCCGCCTGCTCGTAGGCGGGAGCTCTACCAAGGCGCAAGCGGTTCTGGTCTGAAGCCCGAAGCTAGCCCGAAGCTAGTCCAATCCTGACAGTTGGTGTCTCTGGGTTCTCTCCAACGAATATGGGGTTGTACAACAATAGTTATGAACCGCCGCCAAGAAACAAATTAAATTTAAACAAAAAAAATATGGAATTCCTTACCTAAGGTCTGACATTCACGAACGAAGGTTCATAACAACCGCGTTCATGACCACCACCGCCGTGCCAAATGGACCCTAAATAAGCACTTGTCCAACTTCCCGAAGGTGTCAGCACTTAAGGTAAGGGGTCTTCATAATTAGATCGTCCTCTGATTTCTCTTTCCCAGCCTTCTTCACTATGATAAACTCCACCTGAATTTTATTAATATCATCATCTTCTTCTTATTTCTTTGTCTCAATATCCCTTCTACAGCTCTACCAATATCCCTTTTACCAATTTTTGAAGAGCTCGCAACCATAATATCAAATAGTTCATAGTCAATACAATTTGTAAATGAATTTACTCTATGTCGTCATATGTTGAACCTTTCAAGGTTGCATATGAGAGCAAAGTCACCAGAAGGATGTGTGAAGTACATATTTTTGATGAATAAAGGAATCTAATCAGTCACAAATAAATTGATTGCACGAAGGATTAAACTCTCAAAGATAAACATCACTCTGATGCATTGAAAGTGCAAATTTGTGTGTAATTTATATTTGAAAAATTCTCTTGTCCATCACAAATTCACATACTGCTATATAAAATAAGTGCAAAATTTAATTCTAAATCTATAGGTAGAGAGAATAATATATATAATAGTTCCCCAAAACTCAGTATGCCCACTCTTCCATCACTGCTTTCACAGAAACCGAATTTTTTTGATAAGGAGATCGTTAGAACCAGAACAAAGTCTTTTAGAGAGATTCTTAAAACTCGCAACATAGCCTTTTAGAGAGACTCTTAGAACTCATGGCAGAATGAGGCAGAATGATGAAGTTGTTGCTTCTCTACAAAAATTGTATCTCAAAAAGAGTTTGAGATCCTAGAAATAATGTTGATGTGGACACTGATTCGAGATCCCATAAATCTCTTCTTTCTTAAGAGCTCTTAAGCTTCTTTGGCTCTCTTATTTTTCTTCTATCTTCTGTTTAGAATTTTTTTTATATTGTTGATTAAAGATTCTTTTCTATTTTTCTTGTGCTTTAATTTTCTTATTTCAACTTTATACTTATATGCAACTTCTAAGTTCTAACTAAATTAATTTGTTCTTTCTAAGAATAAATGTCTGCAAGGACTATATTTTTTTATTTATTTTTCAACAACTCTATTTTATCAACGTCTCTAAGATCACCATTCTAAGATCATCGAATGTGCTTCAAATTTGAACCTTTGTATATCTTCATTTTGATTTGCTGTTCATGTCGAGAGAGAGAGGGAAGAGCGAACCTTAGGGTTTTCATTGTATGTATCGATCCATCCGAGCAAAACTCCTTAAAAGCAATCAGCCACTATTTTGGATATGGTTACCTCCCGATGAGCTTATGTTAGCTTGCCTCTTAACACTCCCCTCAAGCTAACACCATAAGCATCCAACATCCCGAGCTTGAGGGAGTAAGAATGAAGAGATTTACCAGATACAACTTTAGTGAGTATGTCAACAAGTTGATATTCAGATGACACAAACACCATAATAACAGTCTGGTCCTGAATTTTGTCTCGCACAAAGTGACAATCGATTTCAATGTGCTTTGTTCTCTCATAAAAAACAAGATTGTTGGCTATATGAATAACAACTTGATTATCACAGTGAATGTGTATAGCCTCAAGAACATGGAAACCCATTTCCCACAAGATAGATTTAACCCAGATGAGTTCTCATGTAGTGACAACAATGATACGATACTCTGTTTCAGTGGAGGAACGAACAACAACATTTTGTTTTTTTACTTCTCTAGGAAATAAGGTTTCCACCAACAAAGATCGAATATCCGCTCGTAGATCTTCTGTCCAGGGAAGAACCCGCCCAATCAACATCACAGTACCCGTGGACCTTAAGGTGGCCATGATCTTGATAAATAATGCCTTTTCTGGAGTCAATTTTTAAGTATTTGAGGATCCGCAGAACTGCTTGATAGTGATGAACGTTAAGGCTGTGCATGAATTGACTAACTAAGCAAACAACAAAGGAGATATCGGGTCTGGTAATTGTTAGATAAATCAACTATCCCACAATACGTTGAAATTCTAACTTCCTCTCAAGATCAAGAGAAGTCTCTTTGTTAATGTCATAATTAGGGTTCACAGGACTATCCACAGGTTTGACTCCCAAATATCCAACGTCACTGAGAAGGTCCAAAACATATTTATGCTGAGATATCATAATCTTTCCGGTAAATTGAGCGATCTCAATTTCGAGAAAGTACCTAAGAAGACCCAAATCCTTGATTTCAAAGGCAAAAGCCAATTTCCCTTTTACTAGAGTAATGTGGTGGTCATCAGTTCCGATAATAATGATATCATCCACATAGATTATGAGAATATCGGTACATTCCTCCTTTCTGTAGACAAAGACTGAGTGATCTGAAGTACAACGAGTGAAGTTTAGATGCAAGAGTTTGCCGCTTAGCTTGGCAAACCAGGCACGAGATGACTGTTTGAGACCATACAAGACTTTCTTAAGCCAATACCCATGTTCTTTAAGAATATCCATACCAGGGGGAGGATTCATAGATTTCTTCCTCCAATTCACCATCGAGGAAGACATTTTTTAGATCAAGCTGGTGCAAAGTCCAAGACTTATGTGCGACAATAAACAACAAGATTCTAACTGCGTTCAGTTTAGCGACAGGAGCAAATGTCTCTTGGAAGTCAACTCCATCGATCTGAGTGAAGCCTTTTGCAACCAATCTCGCTTTATATCTATCAAGAGTTTCATCTTGAAGAAATTTAGTAGCATATATCCATTTGCATCTGACTGGGTGACACTCATGTGGGATAGATACAATTTCACAAGTCTTTTGACGTTGGAGAGCATCCATCTCCTCCTCCATAGCCTTTATCCAGCGGGGATTCAAGCTGGCTTCTGAAAAACTATTAGGAATAAAAATAGAAGAAACAAATGCACGATATGCTTGCAAAGAGTGAGAGATAGAGTGATACCCAACATACTTATCAATAGGATATCAAGTATGACCACTATGAATTTGAAGCGCATAAGTGGTCTCCTAAGTAGTGTTGTTGCTTTGATCTGGCAGAGTGGTGGTGGATGGTGGAGCATGAATGTGACATTCTTGACCAATATTTCTGCTTTGCCTTCTCTGGTAGACTTAAAGATCCTTTCTACTTCTGTACACACGAAGATCATTGGTTGAAGCTTCCTTTCTAACAAGAATATCCACACTGCCCGGAGCAAGCACATCAACCAACACAAGTAGGGGTGACAACGTATCACTCTCATCTTTGCTTTTCTCCTGATATGTGACAGTTTTGCCATCATTGGAGTAATAAGGAGTGTTTTCAAAAAAAATCTCGAGAGCTGGAGAATAACACTTATACCCCTTTTGGTTGACAACATATCCCACAAAGATACATTTAATCTCTTGCTGTCCTAATTTATCCATACGAGGCCCCACAATATGAACAAAAATAACACATCTGAATATCTTAGGAGGGGGATGAATAGAGGCATAATTGGGCAAGTAAGCTTTAGGGCTACTTTCCATCCAATGTACCAGTGGCCATCCGGTTAATTAGATAGACGGAGGTGAGGACACCTTCATACCATAGTCCCTTAGGGACGTGCATCTCTTGCAATAGGCAATGAGTGATCTCCAAGATATGACGATTCTTCTTTTCGGCAACCCCATTCTGCTGAGGAGTCCCCAAACATGAAGTTTGGAAAATAATGCCATGGTCTTCCAGGAACCTCTGAAGATCACTACATGTGTATTCGCCTCCGTTATCGCTTCTAAGAATTTTAATTTTAGTTCCAAACTGAGTCTGCACATGATGATAAAAAACTAAAATATTTCTGAAACCTCATTCTTCATTTTCATAAGGTACACCCAAGTAAAACGTGTGTGATCATCAATAAAAGAAACAAAATATTGAAAATAATTCATAAAACAAATAAGAGATGTCCAGGCATCAGAATGTATCAAATCAAAATATTTCACACTTTGACTCTGACTAGAAGCATAGTTGGTTCTACAGTGCTTAGCTAATTCACAAGACTGACAATCAAAAGTAGTTTTTTGAACATTAAGGAAATGCGAAAAGATAGCTTTTAAGGTCTTCAAACTAGCTTGTCCAAATCTCTTATGCCACAACATCAACTGATCAGGATTGGTAGACTTCTGAGCACCTAGATCTTGACAGTTGTCCATGACATACACACCACCTGACTCATGTCCACCACCAATTATCTTCCCACTCACAAGATCCTGGAAAACACAATGAAAAGAGAAAAATGTGATATAACAGTAAAATGTTTAGTTAAACTGCTCACAGATAACAAATTTATGGGGAATGAGGGAACAATAACCACAAATTTGAGAGAAACAGAGGGAGAAAGATGAATAACCCTTTTACCAATCACTGAAGCCGAGGATCCATCAACGAGTTTCACACCGCCAGATGCAGGAGAAATAGAAGAAACTCCCACAGAAGACCCAGTCATGTGGTCGGATAGCCCCGAGCCAATGATCCAAGGAGCAGATGGTCCTTTAGAGGACACAAAAGTAGTATAAACACGAGCAACCATACCTGCCAAGTCACCAGCAAAAAATCTTCCAGTGGCGTTGGCTTTGAGAGCCTTGAGTTTTTTAGTCAAACTCTCGCTTTCCGCCAGGAGATACCCAATGTTCTCTAGATTGCTATACATAGCGGTTTGGGATCTCACATATTTTCCATCAGAACCACGTATCCAACCTGAAGGAACCAAGTGAGGATGAAGATTCCAACATTTCTCTTTCCCATGTCCTTTCTTTACACAGTGAGGGCACTTCATTTTACACTTGTCTTCTTGTCTCATATTTCTTGAATGCTACTTCTTCTGCTCAGCAACGAGGGCAGATTTCTCATGACCAACTTGAATATCTGAACAAAGGGAGTTTATATGACTTGCTTCCCCTCGAATATAGTGAGCCACTGTCTCTAGATCAGGAACAGAATCTCTTCCCAACATTTGAACTCTCTGGAATTCAAGTTCAGGAGAAAAACCAAAAAGATTTCAAATACCCTCCGTTGCATAAGTTCAGTCTTGTAGTCTTATATAGTCTGGATAGCAGAATATTGATCAATTTCTGCCCACTTATGGGTCAGTTTGCTACTTTGCTATAATATTCCTCGAAATCACCCATCCTTGTCATGTGGATCTGCTCAGTCTGGAGTTGATATATTCTAGCCAATTTCTTTTTTGAGTAATTTCGTTCGATCAACTCCCACATTTCTTTCGCAGTTTGACAAAATAGAAGTGACTTGCAATCTTGGGTTCTATATAATTGACAAGCCAATTGATCACATTAAGATTCTCACCTTCCCATTCATCATATAGAGGATTAGTCTTGGTGCCGACTTGAATCGGGTAAGAAACCCAAGTCTTCGACGTCTCTCAATGAATATCTGCATAGACTGAGCCCATAAAAGGTAATTTATTCCATTGAGCTTGATGTAACACCTTGATTGAAGTCCATGTTAGAACTTCCTCCACTATAGTGTTTAGGTTGATCAACTATCCCTTCAGAGACATTAACACCCTTCAATTTGCCCTCCATAGGAACA
Source organism: Platanthera zijinensis (assembly GCA_039513925.1). Taxonomy (NCBI): domain Eukaryota; kingdom Viridiplantae; phylum Streptophyta; class Magnoliopsida; order Asparagales; family Orchidaceae; genus Platanthera; species Platanthera zijinensis. The sequence goes on along the minus strand of CM077095.1, from coordinate 144,569,185 downwards.
ATCACCAAGGAGAAGAGGGAAAGAGGCCGAAACAGGAAAGCAACTCCGACAACAACAGGAAGTAGGCCCTCCAATCAGCAATAAGAACAGATGTAGGAAATGAGAAAAAAAACTGGGACAGGAGAAGAGATTTAGGGCTAACAGGAAGAAAAGGAAGGAAGCTTCCTCTAATAGAGAGGATAGGTCTACAAAATTGGAGATAAGAGGGGACAACAGTTTTAGCCGCACCAATAGAGATCAACAGACAGAAGAATCTTCGAAGGTGGAGACAACGACTTCAGCCGTAGAGAGGTAACGATAGGCCAGCCGCACCAACAGACGGATCCTGCACCAACAGACGGCTCTTGCACTAACAGACGGCTTCAACCACACCAATAAAACGAAGCAGGGCACCCGACGGCTTCAACGGCGACCGAGAGCGATCGAGTGCGACAACGAGGTGACAAAACAGCGGCGAGCCTTCAGGTCGATGCCGAGGAACACACCGACTCTGATACCATGTCAAGAGAGGAAGAGAAGAGGGAACCTTAGGGTTTTCATTGTATGTATCGATCCATCTGTACAAAACTCCTTAAAAGCAATCAACCACTATTTTGGAAATGTTCACCTCCCGATGATCTTATGTTAGCTTGCCTTTTAACAGTTCATTAGTCGGCAATTCACACTACTCACAGTTCGATGATTGTACTGTTTATAAATGTTGTTGAATTTCACTATAGAGATATACTATAACAACACTGCCATAGCATAGATTCTAAATTTCCCTCCTTTAGTTGAGCCGACTATTGCAATGTCTATTGAAGATATAGTTTTACTTTATCATCAATTATAAATGATTTTGTCCCATCAAATCACCAGAGATTTTCCCAATAAAGAAGATTATGTTTTACCAAATTTAACAAGATAAACTCGAAGTAGTCAAGTAAGTACACGATACCCGAACATTCTACATATGTTTAGAATATAAATCCCATGCAACTTGATGCAACATTATTTTGTCTAGTGGTAACTTTAGGGCTATTATTGCTGTTAACTTTATGTATGCTCCAAATTGTGTTCGATATATGAGAGACCAACTGACTTCATAATAGGGCTGAACATATTATTCGAAACTCGAAAGTTGCTCGAATATTGAGCCGAATTGGAATCGGTTACTAATGATTCAACTCAATTTGAGTCGATTCAATTTGACTCAAATCTGATTTCGAGCCGGCCCTAAATCGCTCAGAATATTATTCGAATCAGCTCAAATTAATTAAAAATATTATATATTTATTAATATATTATTATTTTAAAATAAAAAACACTACAATTTAAAGCTAAATAAAAAAAGTGAAGGTTTTAAGGTTTTATTTTCTAAATTTAGAGATTGCCCAATTTAATTTCGAGCCAACTAAGAATAAAGAAAAAAAATTGCTTGATTTCGAGCTGGCTCGGAATTGAGCCTTTTCGAGTCGAGTCGGCCTGACTCGAAATCGATTTCGATTTCAAGCCGAGTTCGATTAAAATTTTTTGATTTCGAGCCGAGTCCAAATTACTCGAACTTGACTCGATATCAACCCTACTTCGTAATAACTTAATTATTATATTAAAGAGAGTATTATGCTTGGATGTATGGAAATTAGGGTTGCTCCCTAGCTTTTTGTTTCGTTCCTTCGTCCTTCCTCTTTCCTCTTCCTCACCTCCGTCGGCCTTCCCTCTTGTCGGATTCCTCTCAGGATTGTATCAATTTGATCCGACCTGCCTTACCGCCCGTCATCTTGCTGCCGGTGCCGTGATTGTCCGCGCTGATCCCATTTGTATCTGTTTGGCTACAACACCGATCCACCAGATTCCGCGCTAAATCGTGTGTGTCCGCCGATTCGCCAGATTCCAGCGCCGATCCGCCAGATTCCAACACCAATCCAACTCCGATCCGCCAGATTCCTCCAGCTTCCGTCCCAAATTGCCTGTGTCCGGCGATTCTTCCCTAGATCTGCCGCCTTCTGCAGTTCCCCCCCTTCTCTTGTTGCGAGTGTCAATAGTCGTGGGAACCTCCACCCGCAGCGTCCAACAACACATCCCGCCGGTTCCGCACATTTACTGCGCCAGATCTACTATGCCATCCGCCGCTTCCAGCGACTGCCACGACACCCGACGGTTCCGTCCAGATCTACCCTTCCAGTCGCTCCTTTTCGTTCCGCCGATTCCAGTCCATGGCTCCCAACACTCGCTTGACCGGCGATCTTCCTCCGAATGCGGCCACTGAAGCCCTAAGTCACTGCTTGGAGGCTCAAAAGCAACTCGTCCCCTCCATGCACGCCACACTCCTCGTTCCTCTCCAAGATTGACTCCTTGCAAGCGCCCACCGCCGCCATTTTTGTCGCGTCTGGCTCCGGCCCACCCCCGAGCTGCGACTCTCTCCTAGGAGCCGTACCGTCGTCCATTCCTTCAGGATCCACTCCTTCGCCCATTCTGAGTCGGTCCGCCATCTCACTCGACCCCCTCCTTCGTCAGCGTTGACCCGATGCGTTGTATCGCCAAGGCGGAGAAATATTTCGACCTCAAATACACACCGAAGCATGACAAGGTGTCTACGATGGTGGTTGGCCTAGACGACTCGGCCCTCCACTGGGCTTGGTGGCTCCTCCAATCCCACCTGTGCCTCTCCTGGCTCGAGCTCAAGCAGGAGATGATCCGGCGACATGACACCCGCTACTCCGACTCCTCCGCTATCGAGCGTCTTTGTGGCGTCCGTCAAACAGTCGACCTTGACGACTATGTTGATGGGTTTGTCGCCCTGGTCTCCCACGTTCTTGGGCTACCGCCCGATCATTATTTGAGCTTCTTCATGCATGGTCTACTGCCACATATCCGCTCTCGTCTCCGCACACACCACCCTCATCAGTCTCCCACACCATGAACTTGGCGTGTCTAGTGGAGGTTGACTTTTCCCCTCGTCCACCTACTCCTACGACCGATCACCAACAGCCTCGGCCGCCTTGGCGACCTCCAACCACGACTCCACCACGCCGCCGCCTTGGGAAATTGGTCTGGCCGCCCACCGACCCCTCAATGCATCTCAAATAGTGATTACAATGAGATTCGCAGCAAGGGTCTCTGTTTTCGATGCCGCCAAACCTACTCTCCCAATCATGAGTGCGTCGTGAAATTCCACGCCATCATCGACGATGTCAACCCAGAAGCGACCCTGGCTGAATTTGAGGCCCTGTAGCTCTCAGTGGGGATTAACCTCTCGACCCCACCGCTGCTACGTTCCACTGCTTGGAGTTATCCCGTGCCTCGACGAGCGGGATCTCCGGCCAGCAGACCATGCAACTCTCGGGCACACTGTCAGATCATCATCATGGTGGATAGAGGGGCAAGACACAACCTTATCTTGGAGCACCTGGTGCAGCAACCTTATCTTCCCTCGGTTCCCTCCCCAGATGTTGCCGTCTGTATGGCTGATGGGTGCCACCGACCGACTCAGGCCGTTGCACTGCCGTCTCTTTCTGTGGGGTCCTGTTCCGTGACCGTGGACTTCTACATATTCGCCTTAGACAGTCTCGACGCCATTCTGGGAGTGGCTTGGCTCCGCACGCTCGTCGATGTAAGTTCCATGCATCAATAGGGGGACTATGCCCATGCAGTTCCTATACGAGGGCCAGCTATGTCGCCTCGACAGTGACTCCGCCCTCTTACGCTTTCTGATCTCCCTCTGCACGATCCAGCGGACCACGAACGTCGACATCTCCGCGGGACTGTGGGCCCTCTCGAGCCCGTCCAGTTTGTCTCTTCCATTTCTGACGGACCACCAAGAGCCTTCTACTCCACTCACCGACGTCATCCTGTCTCTGACAGGATTTCTTCTAGCCAGCCTTCTCTGGTCCAGACGAAAGACGACAGTTGGCGCCGTACTACCCAACCAAGCTATTTGATGGCCGCTACCACCTTCAAGGGGACTTTGGCTCGCAGGAGGTTCCTGTTGCTTGGAATTACCGTCTGGAGTCCGAAGCTACGTGGCTGCCGCAGGATTACTGCGGCCGCCACCCCTCCGACCACTGCCTTGGGGACAAGACATATTTTCCAGACGACGATATTGTTACGGTTGCGCATGCCGACAGGATACACACACGCTGAAGAGGCACCGTGGCGAGTCCGCACGCAGAGGGAGATGATGATGGGTCCGTCTGTAGGAGGAGAGATTGACGACGTGTCGCTGACATGATTACTTTATTTGCATTTGTTATGTTATTTTAATTTGTGTGCACGCTTTATTTTCGCGTTGTATTCGTTATCCGCACCCTGCACCCATAAAGGGTTGCGCTGTACTCTTTTTCATTATGCTTGGATGTATGGAAATTAGGATTGCTCTCTAGATTTTCGTCTCGTTTCTTCCTCCTTCCTCTTTCTCACCTCTGCCGATCCTCTCCTTTGCCGGATTCCTCTCGGGATCGTATCACACACACACATAGACATACATATATATACATATCTTATAGTGGTAGCTAGGAATTTGTATTGGGGGCATAATCATTTGGATATTTTAATAATATTTACTATTTGAAAGCCTCGGCATCATCCATTTTGGCTTGAAAAATTTAAATATTTCTTAAATTAAGTTTATAATGCTTATATTTCTATGCAAATCCAATATATATGTATTCCCGCGCACGTGTGTGTGTATATATGCATGCATATATATATATTTATTCTGGGTTGGGACTTGGTAGTAATAATTTTTGTAATGGTGGTGCATATTAATTAAATATCTATTATTGTTAAAATGCCCAACAATTTTATTATTCTTGAAACTAGCATATCTAGTTATAAAATTTGTATTATTCTTGATATGCTGTGTACAAATAAATCTTAATGCCAGTAGTTACTTCTATATTGCATATAAAATTATCTTGGCACGTCCCTCAATTGCATAGTCTTCATACCTTTTTTTCTCATTCCTCTAGGCAGTACTCCAGTGCTCTTCATTCCATTGCCCGCTCCTTTCTTGTTTTTTTTTTGCATTGGGCAACATCGTTAACATAACAACATGAAGCAAACGGCAGAGAAGTTGAGATGCACCAAGGAACCATACATAGAAGTCAGTGGTCACCAGAGAATGTAAGATTGTTGTCTTTGCTTGTTTTTGATGGAATTATGGTTGTTTCTCAAGGTATTTTTTTTTTTGAAGAAGAATCAAGGTATTTTGCTGAATCACATATATTTCCTTTTTTGTCAGCAAAAATATTCGTTTTAGTGTACATTCAGGAGATGATATAAGAAAGCAGTCAGAGGTTCAAGTTTGGAGAAATAACATTTATGATATAAATATTAAGCCAGTGCCAGATGGATTGCTCGACCTCAGAATGGTACTTCTTTTATCACCACTTTTTTGTAATTTTGTTAGCATTTAAGTATTTATTTTTCAATTGTATTGTTTGCCTGTTTGTGTTCTTCATTTTGCTGTAGGTGAGCATCAATTACTACAGTTTCTCATACTAATTTCCTTATTACCTATTGACGCAGGGCGAATCTATATGCGGCGTGAAATCTGCGAATTAACCCTACATGCTATGCAAAGCCCGACGGATTAAATCACAATTGAATAATAAACTTTAACATCCTGCGCAAATAATTCAAAAACAAGTCAGAATAATTTATTTGGGCAAAAGCAAACTTAGACTTTCCTCCGCGTAGAAGGCCAAAACAAGAGCACGCGACGAATAAACCCTGTAAATCACAATATTTATCCAAACAACCACCACAATATAATATATCCAAGCAAATATAGTGACCAATCTGATACAAATATGCTGAAAATAATAATCAAGTACAATGAAATCTCACCAAGTAGTGGGCTGACCAAGACACCGAAGAATTTGAAGCCGGAGATGCGTGTACGACGATCCGAGGTGGAACCAGAGGCGTGGAAAGTGATGTAGGTGGCTTTCCTCGACGGTGGAGGGTGGGATCGGGCCGGAAATGGAGAGATCCGACCACGTATGGGTAGATCTGGGTGAAGAGGAGTAGATCCGATATTTTGGAATCTGATCCGGGTTGAAAATTCTGAATCTGGATTGATCCAAAAAGGGGAAAGGATATGGAAGGTGGATCCACAAAAGGAAGGGAGGGGGTGTCGGTTTTGGGTTGTAGAGAGGGGCACGGTGGTGGTGGGGGCAAGGGGCCTTGGTGGTGGGTTGCTGGAGGGCTGCCAGACTGGGCAAAGACAGCAGGAGGAGGGGTCGGGTGGAAGGAATACAAGGGGAAGAGGGGGCAGTGGCAGGCTCCAGGCTATGGAGAAGCCAGTCGTGGAGGGAATGCAACAGGCGGCTGGTGGTTGTAGCTTTGCGGTGGGGAGTATTCAGGCAGGCGGTGGCACAGGGAGGGGAGAAGTATAGGTTAGGAATTGTAAATTTAATTTTTGAATAGTGCAATGAGGAGGAATAGGAATTAGAGAGGTGGCTGAATTTTTGGGGGGCTGCAATGGGTTTGAGGCTTGGAAAATAAAGGCTAGGGTTAGGGGAAGGCTTGAGGAGGAAGATACCAAACGAGGAGTCGTTACCTAGGGTTCCATGGAGTCGGCACCGTGACTTGATCACTGGATTCCGGGAATAACACTCTTCAAAATCTGCAATACCTTGGTTCAGCCACTTAGACCAATATTTATAAGAAGAGAACAAATTAGGGCATCACCATCAACGACTATGATTGGTCGGTGGGATCGACCACTAAATACATAAAAATAAACTCAAAAAATAAACTAATATATGTTTTTGACTCGTGGCGACGTGCCGGACGCAACCGCGGAGTTCGATCGTTGATCCGGGTACGCCATATATGGTAAGTCACCAAATCAGCTCCGAACGGGCCCAAAGCTCGTGCTCGTTTCTGCTCCGCATCAATCTCCCCGGCTTGAAAGAATTCATCTCCTGATGAATTGAGATCGGAATTCTCTCGATGAATGACAGGTACAACTCGAAGAGGTCCGCAGGGAATCATCCAAGTGTCGTCGACGGAAGAGTGTCCTCGCCCATCAACTCCCCCTGACTGAAAAGCTGTCATCTCCGGTGAATGGAGACGGTCGTGCTGAAGTCGAAGTTCAGGGGCGAATCGATCAAGCTCTGCTGCAAGTATCCAAGCGTCAACTGCATCGGGGCGGTCCCGCAAATGTACTAAGTAGCGACAGTGCGACCCATCTGAAGTAGGAACAAACTGGTGGAATCTGAACTCTGTGATGCTCTCATCGCTCATCTCTCAAAGGGCGGAACCCGGTGCGATCAGTGGTGCCGATGGTGAAACCAGAGAAGACGAGTCCCCAGGTGGGTGGGTGTTAGGACGGGGCGGACTGTGGTGACCATCAGACGTAGGTGGGGTAAGAGAGTGGTAAGACAACGAAAGTGGGGGCGGGGGCCGCTGGGCATCTCCACTGCTCGGGTCCACATACTCGTGAGGCTCATAGTAGGCGTCAGATCCTTGACATTAAACACCAGATGAATTCTCATACTAGCCAGGATATCGAGCCGATAGACATTTGTCCTAATACGACTAATAATAGAGTACAGGCCTATTCGCCTGACGCTTAACTTTTTGGCAGACCCCGAAGGGAGCCTCTTTGGGCGGATTCGTACCATTACCCTTTCGTCTTCATTAAATATTCGTTCTCGTCTTCGCTTATCTGCATGAGATTTATAATTTTCATTGTTTGTTATTATTCGTCGGCGAACCGACTCATGTAATGCATGCAAATGATTAACAAGTGACCCAACTGACTCATGCAAATGAAGCGAATGATGCACATAAAGCATATACTCGACACACTTCCTAGGGGAAGGCTTGACAATGACTTGGATGCTACTAACATGGGGTGGCCTATCAGGAGGCTTACTGGGTGGTCGATAGAAAAATCTGGGGTGAACGACGTCATCGCCCGTGGGGACGACGTAGATGGTGACAAAATAGTGCGGAGCTCTGGTGTGATAGGTACCTCTCAAATGATATAGTCCATCAGGTGGCTCACCAGGGGGTGTATAACAAAAGTCATCACGTGTGAGATGATCACTAGTGCGAATACACGATTCATCCCTAAAGTGTAGGAGAGAAGACTTGTCAAATGAGCTTCTCGAGGACTTGATCCCGAAGAGGTTGATAATGATAGAATAGTCCACCACGAGGAGGGCACTAATAACAGTAGTGTCTGTGGGAGCAAGTTGGACATCCACAACAAAGTCAACACTAGCCTCTTGAACCTCCCAAGGGAGTAGTGGCTCATCAGGGGACTTATCTGAAGGTTCAACAATGAGGTCATTAATAATGGGAAGACCCCTCAGATGAGTATCGCTGATAGAGGTAGTGTCCTCGTAAGTGGGTGAGGCAACCACTATGAAGTCAACACTATACTCTCAATTCTCAGTAGTGAAGTGACTCGAGATAGTACTAAGAGAAGAGTAGGGGGTGCCCAGACTCAAGTGTGGGTCAATCGATATAGTGTTGAGAACTGTGTCTTTGTTCAAAGGGGACACTAGGTCTAGGTGAGGTGAAAAGGATGGGTATGACATCACAGCGTCACTAGGTCGATCGTCCTCACCCACGTGACCATGCTCACTAGTCATGCTAACATCACTCTCCACTTGTATCAAAAGGTCATGATTAGATTCAACCTCAAGATCACGTGAGCACTGAATCTTATCAAACTGAGAAGGATCAAAACCAAGTTTCGAGTCTCTTATCTCGGTGGGAGCACTACTCGCCGCATTGGTGGCTTGATCAAATCCCTAGGCTTTCTTCGTAATGTAGATCTTAGGTGATCAAATTGAGCTTCTAAGATATCAAAGCGGTCAAGAACTAATCGCATAAATTCAGCCTCAGGTAACTCTATTGGTGGAAACTAGGAGAGTCTTGACATGTATTGTGTTCCTGCCGATGGTGACCTCTGTAGGGTTCCTGAGGGTCATCTTGACGGTAGTTCCTAACATAATCAGATTGTGTTCGTGGGTGCATATGGGCTCTATGAACGTGCAGTGGTGGTCGCACATATCCAAACTCAGGTTCCTCTCCTAGAGGAGATGTGTAGCGACGATGACCTGAACGATATTCAATTCTATCATCGTGAAGTCGCGCAGAGGTGTAATGATGAAGACGTGAGGACCTCTCGTCGTGGTGATCGCCTTTAGCATAATTGGATTGTGTCAAGGGGTCGACACGATCTCTAGGAGTGGTGTGCGGGGAACGATGATAATCATAATGGTAATATGAAAGTTTCTCTAAAGAGGTTATATGAGGTCGGATATAAGTAGACTCAGGATACCTAGATAGGGGAGACTGCCGTCGGTGAAAATTAGACATAAATGAAGCCAACGACTATTTATAACCTACCACTATGAAGCATGCAAATGGCCTAAGCATGCAAATGGTCGCATCACCTATTTTATATTTACTACGATCCTTCCATTCCTTTACCAATAATACTTTGAGGATTAAGAAGATTGATTAGGCTGGACAATTCCCAATTTGAGCATGATATTGCTTTGTTGCTCGATATCATCATTCTGTAGGAAGGGTAGAAGTATGGTTGAACCAAAAGTTATGCTAGGTTAGAGGAAGATCCAATGATCTTGTGCCAATAAGGTGGCATGCCTTCTGGTTGTCAGGAGATGCTTGAATAGTCTATCACCAGTCTATCATCAATTTGATCATAATGTTCTGATGTGAGGCATGCCAGTATAGCGCTTGAACCTTGGGTTGATGTACCCGTCCTCTCCCTTGACCTGTTACCACTTTTTTCTCGTCCAAAAGTTATCACGATTGAGGAAACATTGCAAAGTATTGGTCCTAATGTTCTTAATCATTTCACACGAAGAACTACATCAAATCCATTGAAGGAAATAACATATAAATCAATAGCAAATGAATCCTCCTTTACACTATATTTCCACACATGCTTGGCATGCACATCCTTTTCCCTTTAGCCACTACCACTTCCATGCTAACCCTTGGTTTGAGATAAAGGACAAACAAATGTACTCCAATCTCTGTAAGGAAATTTTGGCTGTTGTTGGAATCAACAAGGATATGAGGTGACTTGCATGATAAAAGATTGTAAATGTCGGATGTCGGTTATATGGTGAATTGACTTTTTAAATTTCGGATATCGAATGTTGGAGACATGTCGAAGATATTTTAAAATATCAAATTTTATATTTCATAAAAAAAAATATCAAATATACTTATATATGTTCCTAATGTAAAAAATAAAATAAGAAGTAGAAAGACATTGTCATCTGTATCCCAATAATAAATTATAAATGTATCTAAAATAAAATTTTAGTAATATATTGGGACTATTACTAATAAGTATCAAAAACATGTGGAAATTGAAAAGTTGTGAAATATATTTAATATTATTAAATAGTTTTATTTAGATAACACTAAATTTTATAACAAATAATATTTAAAAGTTAAATGTTTTTAATTAATTATAAATCTTCTCTTGCTTAATAAAACTGTATCAAAAGCCTAAAATCATTAACTATTAATGTACGACATATTTTATATTTTTAAGTATAAACTGACAGATGCATGGTGTGAAATAAATATTTAAAATTGATTGTAATTGTAAAGAAAGGCCTCAAAGCTTGTATATACTTCTTGAATGAATAGTTACAAGTATGAATACACTTATATAGGAGAAGAATGAGAAGAGATCCTAAATACAAGATGTGGGACTAATACATGGAGAGAGAAAAGAGGGAAAACATGGGCCCTTAATTGGGCTTTTCTAACACTCCCCCGCAAGCTGGAGCGTACAAGTCGTAGGCACCAAGCTTGGATAAAAACTGATAGTATAGAGGCCTGAAGAGAGCTTTTGTCAGGATATCCGCAACTTGGTCTTTAGCAGGAACATGCTCCAAATCTATCTTCTTTGACTGTACCTTTTCTCGGATAAAGTGACAATCAACTTCGATATGCTTTGTGCGTTCGTGAAACACCAGATTCTTGGCAATATGTATTGCTTCCTGACTGTCACAAAATAAGGTAGCCGGTGATGAGAGAAGAACACCCAAGTCTCCCAAAAGACTCTCAAGCCAGGTTAGCTTGGAAGCAACCGCAACCATAGCTCGGTACTCGGCTTCAACAGAAGAGCGTGCAACCACGGATTGTTTCTTGCTACGCCATGTTATGAGATGACCACCAAAGTAAGTGCAGAACCCTGTAGTGGAGCGCCTATCATCGATAGATCCCGCGTAGTCAGCGTCAGAGTAAGCGACGAGTGGTAGAGATGTGGATGGCTTATACATAAATCCTTGTCCGGGGGCGATCTTGAGATATCGAAGGATGCGCTCGACCGCTTGAAGATGAGATGTCCGAGGAGCGTGCATGAACCGACTCACAACTCCTACAGCAAACGAGATGTCCGGTCGAGTCACCGTAAGGTAGATCAGCTTCCCAACAAAGCGTCTGTAATATTTCGGATTTGTAAGCAGTTTGTCAGAGTCAGAACTATGGGCCGAGAGCTTATGATTGGCGTCCATAGGAGTCTCCGCAGGTTTGCACCCAGAATAACCTGCATCATGAAGGAGGTCCATACAGTACTTCCTTTGAGATAACACATGACCATCAGAGCGTCGTGCGACCTCGAGCCCAAGAAAGTACCGAAGGTTGCCCAGATCTTTGGTCTGAAAGGCAAAATTTAACTGTTCCTTGATCTGTTGTATTCCTGCCGTGTCGTTGCCAGTAATCAGGATATCGTCAACGTAGACCAGAAGAATCACAGTCCCGGTTGGCCAGTGGCGGGTGAAGAGAGAAAAATCAGCCGAGCTCCGAGTGAAGCCACAAGCACAAACCACCTTACTGAATTTTTCAAACCACGCACGCGGGGACTGTTTGAGACCATAAATGGATTTCCGATGGTGACATGCCAAAGACTCCCCCGTGGTCTCAAACCCAGGAGGTTGCTGCATATAACCTGTCTCCTGCAGATCGCCGTTAAGGAAGACATTCTTAATATCCAACTGATAAAGAGGCCAGTGACGATGAACTGCCAAGGAAAGAAGAACGCGGACCGTGTTCAATTTTGCCACTAGAGAGAAAGTTTCCTCATAATCAAGGTCATGTTGCTGAGTAAAGCCCCGGGCCACGAGGCGTGCCTTCAGACGGTCAACAGTGCCATCCGCCGCATGCTTTACAACAAAGACCCATTTGCAGCTTACGGATGTATGACCGGTAGGAAGAGGGACCAAATCCCAGGTCTGGTTAGCCCAAAGAGCCCGCATTTCATCTTCCATGGCCGCCCGCCACCCAGGATGTGTAAGCGCCTCCTGCACAGAGTTAGGAATAAAAATAGAGGAAAGAGAGGTGATAAATGCGTAGAGAGGTGGTGTCAGCCGATGGAGAGAGACGTAGTTGGCCAAGGGATGAGCTGTAGAGACGGGAGACGGATCTGCCGTAGCCGAGGTATCGCTTGTAGCGGGGAGCTGGTTCACGGGAGTATCCTTGGATGGACGTCGAGAGTAGACCCGGAGAAGGGGTGGAGGAACCCGAGGAAGAGCTGGGTGAGAGGAGGAAGAAGATGGTAGAGACGATGACATGACTGGTACGACAGGTCGGGGAAGAGGCGGAGGAGCAGAAGACGAGGTGGGGCAAGTTAAGTGGAAGGGCTGGTTTTCGCAGAAGGTGACATCTGCAGAAGCAACCAGCCTACCATCAGAAGGAGAGTAACAAACATATCCCTTTTGAGTCCGGGAGTAGCCAACAAACATATACTTTGCAGCCCGAGGAGCAAGTTTGTCGGAATGAGGGCCAAGATGGTGGACATAGCAAACACACCCGAAGACCCGTGGTGTGAGAGAGGTGGGGTTTGTGGAGGGATAGAGAAGTTGGAGCGGTGAGGCAAAATTTAGCACAGATGAGGGGAGGCGGTTAATGAGATGACAGGCTGTGGAGATGGCAAAATTCCAATATTCGATTGGAACCTGCATTTGGAACATAAGGGAGAGAGCAACACCGAGAAGATGATGATTTTTCCGTTCGGCGACCCCGTTTTGCTGAGGGATATAGACACATGAAGTTTGATGGATGATATCGAACTCGGTGCAAAGAGTAGAGAAGGCACGCCCGGTATATTCGCGAGCATTATCAGTGCGGATGACTTGGAGGGGGTGGCGAACTGCGTACGCATCTCAGTCACAAAAACACGAAACACAGAAGTAAGTTCAGTACGATCATGTAGTAAATCAAGCCATGCAGTATGCGAGTAGTAATCGATAAACGTGATAAAATAACGATAACCAAAAATACTGGGGACACGATAAGGACCCCATACATCAGAGTGTACTAAAGAGAGAGGAGTACTACTCCTCGTACATGTAGGGGGAAAGGAAGAGCGATGTTGTTTGCTGTAGATACATGATTCACAAGAGAACTCCTGCAGAGGTACATCAGGAAGAACCCGCTTGAGAATCGGTAGGGGGGCATGCCCAAGGCGGCGATGCCAATCAACTGTGGAGATAGCAGATAGAATAGTAGGTGGGATGTCCAAGATATAAAGCCCGTTCAACAGCTGCGCCTTACCAATGGTACTCCGGGTGCGACGATCCTGCATAAGGAAAGAATAAGGTGAAAATGTTATGCAACAATCAAGGTCGTGGGTGAGACGACTAACAGAAAGTAAATTAAAAGGGGATCCCAGAACATGAAGAACTGAGGAAAGAGAGAGAGAGTCGGAGTAAGGTGAAGAGCAGCGGTGCCAGAGACAGGAAGGGTATCACCGTTGTCCACAATGATGCAAAGGGGATAAGGCGTCCGTTGGTACTTGGTGGGCTTCTGGGAGGTAATATGGTCAGTGGCTCCGAAATCAACGATCCAGCAGGGACTATGAGAGAGAGGTTATACCTTCCGCAGAAAAGGACACGATGGAGCCGGAGGAGCGGCTGAGGGCACCTTGAAGCTGTTGGAGTTGGGTGCGGAGCTCATTAATATCTTGGCGGGTAGTGGAAGCCAGATCATGGGCAGAAGGCCCAGTGTGAGCAAGAACATCAAAGGTAGTAGCAGTAAGGTGAGGAGGTAGGCCGTGCTTGCGGTAACAAGTAGCTTCGAGATGATTATCTCAGCCACAGTAAGTGCATTTCATAGAAGAACGACCACCACTATTTTCACTCTAGTCAATTTAAAACTGTAAAGCGTAGAAGACTTAATTTATGTATCCCGAGACGGTCAAACACACAGGTCGCCCCCCCCCCCCCCCACCCTGAGTGGAAGATCCCTGGGCACGAGTAGGAAAAACCAGATCTAGATTTTTTGTAAGGTCAGAAGGAGAGGCTGAAGGGAGTTTTGATAAACTGAAGAAGAGTAGTTTGAAGATGTTCTGGGGCAAAATCATGAGGAGCTTTGCTCGGAAGGAGGCGTGACCTTTAGCAGCATGGAACATACATCAGACAGGGACGGAGTTGTGGCGGACGATAGGATCTGCACTCGAACACTATGCAGGTGGGGAGGAACACGAGACATCATCATGACGATGGCGACAACTTCTTTCTTGTTCCGTTGAGTGGCAAGATCAGTAGTAGGAGGCTGATGTTGAATCCAAACCTCGACCAAACTCTTTGCTTTAGCCACAAAGGAGAGCATATCGCCAGGAGCACCGGGGGCAAGATTCTAAAGATCGAAAATGATATCATATAGGTGTTGTAGGCTGTCATGCCCAGAGTAAAATGAGTGAAGCTCCTCTCACACGGTCTTGGCCGTGTCATGATACATGGCCATTCAGTAGGGCTCGGTGTCCATGGAGTTGAGAAGCCAGGACTGAACCCGACCATCGTCGCGAAGCCAGTCATCGGAGGGAGCAGCCGGAGGAGCCCGAGTCAAGTGGTGAAGAAGACCCTTCGTCTGCAGAACACGGCTAACCGAGTGAACTCATTCAACAAAGTTCCTTTTTCCAGTGAGAGAGATAGTCGTAATCCGTAACTCGTCACGAAGTTCGGAAGCCGAGGCAGTCGCACGGGCTGGCAGAGCAGAAGTAGCAACAGAAGCATCGGAAGCCATGCGCGGCCAGCAGAAGAGGCCGGACGGTTAGAAGAAGACTGCCGTGCGGTTAGTAGAGGAAGGCCGGGTGGCAAGAAAAAGGTAGTCGCACGGTCTCGGCGGACACGCCAGCGACCAGGAGATCGCGACCAAAATGCGACTAGCAGAGGGAGATCGCAAGCGACAAGGCAGGCCGCAAGCGAGTAGCGAGCAGGAAGGACAGCTGCGGATAGGCGAGGCCGCAGTGAGAAGCGAGAAGCAGGTCGCGGCGAGCAGAAGAGGCAGGTTGCTGCGAGCCGCAATCAGCGAGCAGGGAAGACCGCAGCGGATAAAAAGAGTTCGCGCGGCGAGCAGGGGAGGCAGGTCGCTGCGGGCAGCGATCAACGAGCAGGGAGAAGCCGCAGCGGAGAGAGAGAGACCGCGTTGCGAGTAGGAGAGGCAGGTCGCTGCGAGCAGCGATCAGCGAGCTGGGAGAATCTGCAGCGGATAGAGAGACCGCGCAGTGAGCAGGAGAGGCAGGTCGCTGCGAGCAGCGATCAGTAAGCAGGGAGAGGCCGCAGCGGATATAAAGAGTCTGCACGGGAAGAGAAGGGAAGAGAAGGTGGACCCACGTGAGAGAGGAGTATAAAAAGAGGAGAGGGGGGAAGGGAGGAGGTGGAGGCCACAAAAGAAACAGAGGTGAGGGGGGGGGGAGCGGATAGAAAAGAACAAGCCGCAGGAGTCCGCGGGAAGGAAAGATCGCACGGACAACCGGTTAGGAGAAGAAACCGGTTGCGGTTAGGAGAAGAAACCGGTTAGGCCGGATACCATAGGAGGAGACCGATTTCCCTCTGATACCATGTAAAGAAAGGCCTCAAAGCTTGTATATACTTTTTGAATGAATAGTTACAAGTATGAATACACTTATATAGGAGAAGAATGAGAAGAGAAATCCTAAATACAAGATGTGGGACTAAGGCTCCGTTTGGGAGGACTTATTTTCACCGGTCCAGCGGTTACGGCCGCATGAATCGGATCATAATTAAGGTCCGATTCATGCGGTCGTAACCACTTAACCGATGAAAATAAGTCCTCCCAAACGGAGCCTAATACATGGAGTGAGAAAAGAGAGAAAACATGGGCCCTTAATTGAGCTTTTCTAACAGTAATAATAACACCTATGCTAGAGAATGAAATGATATGTCTAATCGATTTTAGCATTAAGATAATTTAAGTATATTTATTGCTAACCTAACATAAAATAAAATAGCAGACAATATTTTCTAAAGTTGTATCGGTGAATATGTCAGCAAAAATTGCATGTCGTCCTATATTTCATCGAAGGACATGACCTATTTTTTCATAAAAAAATTCATTTAACCCTCAAAACCTACATGTTGGTGCATGTCGGACATGTCAGAGAACATTTAAAATATTGACATAATTCTAGCGAAAATTTTCCTTTTGCCAGAATTGACAATGACTAGTATGAGTTGACCTACATGATCATGTTTATTTGCATTGTCCGGGGGTTCTTATATCCGTTATTGGATGGAATTAGATCTCAGGTTCACCGAAATAAGGATTATCACCCTCTTGGTCAGGATCCTCAACTGCCAACCTAATTTTTTTTGCCACTATTGCCCGATGTAAAAGTTTAATTTAAGTTCAAACGCAACCTCTTGCCTTGCGTTCAATTATCTTAGCATGAGCAGACTGTTTGATTAATGTGGGCTTGCATTCCTTCCATCTCTTTGCCTCCATCGTTGATGTTCTTGTGATAACAGTGAGAGATGACTACCCTTGTAATATCTTCTCAAAGAAAGACATTAGCTTGCAACGAGAGGCAAAACAAGAGAAGCAAAGTGAAGTTGCTTTTTGAAGAAAAGGAACAGATTTCCAAGTAGTCCTTTGCGGACTTGTTTCTCTTGACAATATTAATTGCCTGATAGGTTTGTCAACCATGGTCTGAACCTCAAGTTGTATAATTGTTTGAAGCCCTTATATGTCATACTTGTCTCTTCCTTATTCAACTGTAATCACCTATCACAGATTGTAACTCTTGAAGCCCTCCCATGTCATATTGAGGTTTTCTCGCTGCAATGGAGTGAACCATAATTGCGCTGAGCCCATGAAATGATAGGAGGATTCTTCAATCTATTCACGCACAATATGCTTTGGTTTGCGAAGAACTGCTCATGTGTAACATATCTTTTGGATTGAAATACTCATTTGGCGATGTGTTACTTTTGTCGCAAACATTGATCTTGTTACTTTGATTGACAATCTTTATTTCTTATAGACTCCTTATGAATCTCTCTTCAATCTCAATTTTGCTCTAGGAATCAACACCATGACCAAAATTTTTTTTGGCTAGTGATGTTGGATGTGCAAATTAAATATAATAAATTTAAAACAAGAACAAAAATGTTGCAAAAAATTCGATGGAATTTGAAGATGGAAAAACAGGTTGCTTTCAAGACAACAGTTATGAAACAACTAGTTGATGACTCTTATGTTGATCCTAATGTCTCATGAGAAGTTGTCTTCACATTTAAGGATAAGTAGAAAGAACGTACTTGGAGTGTCAGAAGGTCATGCGCCCCCAAATAAAGAATCTTGGTGGTGGAATGAGTAAGTGCAAGACAAAGTGAGGGCAAGGAGGGCCAACTATAAATCACTTTACGCTTGTAGGACTGATGAAAACCGGGTATAAAGTCGTCAAAAAAGAAGCTAAACAGGCACTAAGTAAAGCAAGAAGTCAAGCTTATGAAGAATTTTATAAGCGAATAGATATGAAAGATGGAGAGTGTGACATATATAAAATTGCTCGAGCTAGAGAAAGGAAAATAAGAGATTTAAGTCAAGCAAAATGCTTAAAGGATGAGACAGATATAATTTTGACGGATGAGGTGGATATTAAAGAGCGATGAAAAAAAATACTTTTATCAACTCTATAATGAAACAAATAACAATTAATTGAACTTGAAAGAGTTAAGTAAATCTGAGGAGTATAGGAACATAACGTTTTATCGTAAAATTCAATTATTAGAGTTAAAAGATGCTCTAAATAAGATGAAAAATGGAAAGACGGTTGGGCCAGACGATATACCGATCGAAGTATTAAAATGTCTAGAAAATGAAGGAATTTTGTGGCTTACATACTTTTTCAATAAGATACTGAAGTAAATGAGGATGTCAAACCAATGGAGAGAAAATATCTTGATATCTTTGTATAAGAATAAAGGAGATATACAAAATTGTAATAATTACAGAGGAATTAAAATGATGAGTCATACCATGAAACTTTGGGAATGAGTAATAGAAAGAAGCATAAGACGAGAGACTAGCATCTCGGAGAATCAATTTGGATTCATGCCAGGGCGGTCGACCATGGAAGCTTTACATCTCTTGAGGAGACACATTGACAACTATCGAAAAAGAAAACAAGATATGCATATGCTGTTTATTGATCTTGAGAAGGGTTATGATTGAGTTCCAAGAGAGATTGAATGCACGCTTGTCATGACGTCGCCTCTGCGTCGCCTAGACGACGCCTAAACGTCCAGGCGCTCGAATGTGTATAAGGCGTTGGACGCCTTGTAATAATTTTTTTTAAAAAATTTTGAATAGACTGCGGTTTTTATAAAAACCGCAGTCAAAAGTCATTAAAAAATATATATATATATAATAATTGTACGCAAAAAAAATTAATTTTTTTTTTAAATTTTAATGACTTTAGACTGCAGTTTTTATAAAAACCGCAGTCTAAAGTCACATCTAAAGTCATTAAAATTTTTAATTTTTAATTTTTTTTTAAAGTTAAATTTTTATTTTTTATTTTTTTAATGACTTTAGACTGCGGTTTTTATAAAAACCGCAGTCTAAAGTCATTAAAAAAATATATATATATATATATATTTTACTTCTGTCATAATTTTAAAAAAAAAGAGCTTTAGACAGCGGTTATTATAATAACCGCAGTCTATAGTAACCGCAATCTTTAGACTGAAGACTATAGACTTCGGTTATTATAATAACCGCAGTCTATAGTATTTTTTATATAAAAAAATTTAAATAGAAGGAAATTAGTGCCTTGCGACTTGCTCGCCTAGGCGTCCGCCTTGTCGCCTAAGCGTCAAGGCGCCCGACGCTCGCCTTGGTTCGCCTTGACGCCGTGACAAGAATTATCGTATGGAGAGTCTTAGAAAAGAAAGGTGTAAATGTATCATATATTGACATGATCAAAATATGTATACAAATTCAGTGACAAGGGTGAGGACTTCTGGAGGATTAACATAAGAATTCCCTATCACTGTTAGCTTACATCAAGGTTTAGCTTTAAGCCCTTATCTCTTTACCCCTATCTTAGATGAGCTCACCAGACATATCCAACAAGCGATACCTTGGTGTTTATTGTTTGCGGATGATATCGTTTTGGTTGATGAGACGTGCGAGGGTGTAAATGCAAAACTTGAATCTTGGCGAGATACTTTAGAAAAGAAGGGTTTTAAGTTGAGCAGGGTAAAGACAGAGTACATGGAGCTTAACTTTAGCAGTACAAGAAGGACCTATGACTTTGTTATTAAGTTGGGTGATCAAGATATTTCCCGTAGTGAGTGTTTTAAATATCTTGGATCGATAATTCAAAAGGACGGAGGTATTGATAAAGATGTGACACAGAATCCGAGCAGGTTGGTTGCAGTGGAGAGACGCGCCAAAGATCTTATATGATCGTAAAGTACCACCAAAAATTTAGGGCAAGTTTTACCGTACTGCAATTAGACCCGCGATGCTCTATGGTTCTGAGTGTTGGGAAGTGAATTGTGTACAAGAGCAAAAAATGGGAGTTGCGGAGATGAGAATGCTTAGGTGGATGTGTGGACACACGTGACTGAATAAAATTAGGAATGAATGTATCAGGGATAAGACAGGCGTAGCACCAATTGCAGAGAAGATGCGAGAAGCTCGAGTAAGATGGTTTGGACACATACAAAGAGACCATTAGAGGCCCCTGTTAGGCGTTGTGAGAGTCTAGTCACTATGCATGTTAAACGAGGGAGGGGTAGACCATTAAAAACTTGGAATAAAATTATAAGGAAAGACATGATGTACTTAGACATTAGTGAAATTATGACAAAAGTTAGGGCACAATGGCGTCAAAGGATCCATATAGCTGACCCCACTATAGTGGGATAAAGGCTTGAGTGTTGTTGTTGTTGATTTTACTAGTGAACGACCACAATTTATTCCCTGCATCTTGGGTCTCCCTTTTAGGAGGATGTCCGTCTTGCGGAATCACAACTTCAATTAGTTAAGATTGATTTCCTACCTTCCTGTTATTCAACTTGGTTGCAATAGGAAACTATCTCTTCCTATCAATGTGGTAAACCTCTTTTTGCCCTTGCCTTATATGGGTGATGTTTTCTCGTTGAAGATCTTTTACATTGACACAACTATGATCTTTACCTTTTTTATTGCGATGATGTTATTTGACATCTTGGTTCTGCATCTTGTCCTTGGAAAACCATATCACTTGTTTTTGATCCTCTCCTTGCTAAGTAAGAATTTTTATCGAAGATTTTTTTTTGGTTGGAGGGTATTTTAAAATCAAGAAGATGCCTTGCTTGCTGGGTTGTTGTGGTGGTTCTTCTTTAGCTGAACGAACAAATAATATCAGAATCTTTTATCCATATTTTTTGATCCTCCGGGCCTGCCCTGATATTATCATGTCGTCTATCATTGGCTAGTTCACATTGAAAAAGACATTGGTGGGATATAATGTACCCGTCTTGGAGTATTTCCCCAAAATATTTGATAGATGTTCCGTGGAACCGCTCCACATAAGATCTCATAAATGCAGATTTTTTTTAATATGACGACATTGAGGTGGCATTGAGGATCAATTTTTATCTTAAGCCCTTTTATAGCCATTTCAAATGATAAGATTTGGGACCAAGTAGGGAAGGAGGTAGTGAGGGTGAGAGAGAGAGAGGGAGAGGGAGAGAGAGGGAAAGGGAGGGAGAGGGAGGGAGAGAGGGAGAGAGAGGGAGTGGGAGGGAGAGAGAGGGATAGGAACTGAGAGGGAGAGGGAGGGGAGGTGGAATGAGAGAGAGAGAGAGGGAGGGAGGGAGGGAGAGAGGGAGAGAGGGAGACAGAAAGAGAGAGAGAATAATATGCCTTATCCATAGGGCTCAACGTAGTGATTATCTAGTCATCAACATTGATTTTTTTTTATCCGTCCTCCATTTTGTAGGGAGAACTTGGGATGCAATTTCCACCAATTCTTTTCTATGTGGCCATATATTTGACAATTGCCACCCAACTCTTTAAAATAATTATGCTACAATACCCATTTAATTCTAGTCAACTTAAAAAATACTGTGTGTGTGTGAGAGAGATTAATATGCCTTATCCATAGGACTCAACTCAGTGATTATCTACTAAATCAGCATTGATTTTTTTTGATCCGTCCTCCATTTTGTCGGAAGAACTTAGGATGCAATTTCCACCATTTTTTGTTTGTGGCCAGATATTTGACAATTGTCACACAAGTCTTCAATTTAATTCAAGTAATCTTTAAAATATTTTATGAAATATTCCTATAATGAGTTTTAATTTCATTTTTATTTCTAAGCTAATATGAAAATTTTATTTAAGAAACATGATTTTCTTTAGGTGTTCACTAAAAACTATATTTTTTTATATAACATGATTCAAAGTATTTTTTACATGGAATTGATGCAGGCTACCCCTACGCGAAGCTAACCGGAAAATGACAAAACTGAAAAGCCTAAGAGGAATTTGATCGAACACCTAACGAGCATCTAAAACCTCCTATGGAGCATTTCAACGAGCACGTGGTGTGCGTGCAAAGTTGGAAATTTCGGCAGCATTTCCTTTGTAACTGCGCGATCTCACAACGGGGAACGTCTCACCCAAACCTGCACGAGCATACACAAATACATATACCAAATCCTAACCATGCATCTAACATCGCATCAACCACATTTTCCATTCACAACGAGGGCGTTCCGGACTAAAATTATAATTCGGAAAGTAGTCCGATTATCCCTCAAAACAAAACCAAACGAGGATATACCAAATCCTCTTGATCCGTCCGAAACCAAAGGCTAAACCAACCCCGGCTTGCAAACGTCCAAGGGGACCTACCCTTACGGAAATCTTCGCGAAAATCGGATACAAAAATGCAATAACCAATGTCAGATTTTGTTCATGCAAGCTTACAATCAATAATTAGGATAAAATCTTGAAGTCAAAATCTCCACCACTCTCACACATACAAAGATGAATATCACTCCAAAGTTATGAGATAGGAAGTCGTTACCCAAATTTGAGTTAGAGGGGAGGAGAGGAGGAGGAGCAAGAGCACGTGGAAGAGTCACACTTCCAAAATAGGCCACCGGAGTCGCACCGGATGGGGGAAGAGCCGAGCCGCCTTCTTCGGAGTCACACCGGAGGAGGTAGGAGATCACCGGGCTGCAGGGGAGCACCACCAAGAGGGGCGGAGCTGCTATGCTGGGCGGCGGTTCCCTGATGCCGGGCTGCAGGGAAGTTCGGCCAGGCCGAATGAAATCGGGAAGGGGGCGGGCTGGAGGCCGATCCTTAGTTAGGTTTTTTTTTTGTCTTCTTCAATAATCCCTACTCCACAAACATGAATATATATAATGACATACACCACTCCATCATCACCCTCCATCTCACTAGATTGAATCCTAGCCACACCTAAATTGTTTTAACAAAATAAACAACAAAATGAAAACTTATAATTTTAGATCCTATAAATTATACGACTAATAAAGATAATTAAACGCTTATGATTATAATATTATTTCAAAGATGAAATAACACTATATTCATAACGAAGCGACGAAATGCCGCGGCGGTGGCGGTGACGGTTGCGGCGACGGTAGCGGTGACGGTTGCGGCGACGGTGGCGGCGGCGATTGCGGCAACGTCCATCAACGTCCACGAACAAGTTGCGGCGACGGTAGCGGTGACGGTTGCGGCGACGGTGGCGGCGGCGGTTGCGGCAACGTCCATCAACGTCCACGAACAAGTATCGGCAGTGGTCAAACGAGAACTCCATGGCGGCACGAACGAACGGCGGGGGGTCCTCGCCACCAATCCTCCCCCGCACGAAATCACTCATCACCGATGAGTGGCCGGTGAGAGAATAGTAGGAGACAGCAACACCCCCAGGTGGCATAGCGAGAGCGGACATCCACGGGGAAGGACACGCATTGCGGGCGTCCGCAGTAGAACAGAACCTGTCATGAGCTAGTACAGCAGAAAACCTCATAGATGTGTCAGCATAAAGAAAAGTAGCGCAGTTCTTACCATCCAATGCGAGAACCGGTAAACCCAAATGGAAGAGCGACACGAAATAAATCCCACCTCTCAACCCATGAGAATCTGAGGTGGAAGAGAGAAACGTCGGAGAAAACCGCTCATGTGGAGACCAGATTTGCAAAATTAAATCCGAAAAATTGAAATGCGGTGAAAAACCGATTGCATCGTAAAAATCCGAAGAAATTGCATTAAATCCAATGTTCGAGAAAATCACGAAAGGGTCGGCGCTCCACTGTAATACTTTTGTTACGGAACCCGAGGGTATCCACTCGGGGGCTAACCAGACGAAATTAGAATCAACAATTCCGCCGTCAGATGCTCTCGAAGGTGAATGGGCGTGGAAAGGATGCAACTCATAGACACTGGGGTAAGGCGATGATATGTCTACATGCAGTTCGTACCAGGATGGGCGCAAGATATGTGCAAGTTGATTTGGCGGATAACGATGTCGTGAGGTCACCAAATCAATAGGCACAATCGCCGTGAAATCAGAAACAGTCACCAACGGAAAACTAGACCCAGACATGACACGCATGAAGGGATCTAACAAACATAAGGCGTGGTCAGACCAATGCAGTGTAGTGACAAGACCAAAAACTAGAGCGCTCAGCTCGTGTACACCTAAACAAAGAGATAACGCTGGTGTAGGAACTAATAAAGTGGGCGTGTCAGAAGAACTCAGAAGAGGTGTATTGAATCTGCGTCCTAAAAAGATATCTACTAGAGGCGAATCAGTATGAGGCAGGGTCGGTATAATCAAACCCGGGAATAAATCCAAATCTATAGAAGTTTCACACAACGGTGGCTCAATCAAAGTACAATCATCCAGGAAGCTCACGTCCGGGCATACATCGGAAAAATCATCCTCAAATAACATCAATGGACTCTCAGTCGGGGCTGAGTCACCAGAATCATCCAAAAGTATCGGACCCGTGCTAGAAAAATCATCCAGAAGAAGGGTCTCAGCAGAAAAATCTATCGCGGACAAGTCCACAAAGGCGTCAGGAGGGACCTCCACTAAATCTCCAACATGAGTGGGAATATCAGAAACATCCATGTCCCAATGAAGTGGTACGTCCTCAGGGGAATCAGCCAAATCGAGGGCAAGAGGTGCGACCGTAGGAGTCTCAACAGAACCCAAAAAGTCTGGTGTAGGTGGAGGCACATCGACCCAATCTAAACCACAATTATCAGCATCAGCTAAAATACCCAAAGCATCAGTAGGTTCATCCATGATAGGACTAGAGGAATCCTCAATCTCTAGCTCGTCAGATAACTCAGATACATGCTCTAAAAAATCAGGGGGAGGCTCACTCATAATAGGATTCATAGTCTCGTGAGTATATTCAATAATAGGGTGAGCAAGTATGGCACTCTCACATATAGTAGCCCACGGGGTGCTCTCACAAGTCGAAAAATCATCAGCATCCCAAATATCATCATCCAAGTCGCTAGGATATCCATTCTCCTCATCGTCAGATAAATCTGCCTCGCCCTCAGTGGCGGGCTCAGACGTCGAAGCTGAAAGAGCCAAAGCTCTAGGCTTAGTGGGGCACTCCACGGCATAGTGGCCAATCGATCCACAAGCATAACATGTAGCGCTCTCCTTGCAATTCTTAACTATCTTCCTATGCTCAACTCGCGGTTTTGGAGCATCCCCAGTAATGACTATGACAGGTGGCGGGACAGTGGTCCTAACCTTTTCCCTCTCCCTAACGGTAGGGGTAGGGGTACTCAAAATGGTAAGATCCCTTTGGGGCAAAGATCTAACGCGTGGCTTATCGTTACTCTTATAATCAGAAAGGGGTGTAGTGCCCTGGCGGGGTAAGATAACATCACGAGACGTCCTCATACGGGAGTATGGGGGAACGTGCTTGCTCGGTATAGGCAAAAGCTCAGGCGGCGCTACACTCGGATAACCAGAAGACTGAGAACGGCAGTATGAGGGATAATACTCATCCGTCAACAAGTTCTTCATAATTTGCCAACCCACACGTGAGCCAACGAGGGACGGCCCAAAACGTCTCTCCTCATTGACCCAGAATGTCAGGGCTCGACCAGATAATTGCAATCTCGCAACGGGAATCCGGTGGGGGTCCACGAGACGAAATTGCTCAAAGTAAACTTCCATGTCATCTACCCAACGTAAGAAAATCCGCGGTTCACCTAACCCATCGTAAGTCGGCGCAGAAATTCTAACAGACCTAGAAGTGCGTGATGGTGGTGTCGTGATCGCTTGACTAACCGTACTTGAAGGAACATGGGTCCTAAGCGGTTGCCTAGGGGCATTAAGATGCGGTGTCGGAAGCCGACCACCAAGTTGTGCTAACATATCTATTATGTCATCACATTGGCGAGTCATCTCCTTGCGAAGGGCACCAACCGAGGAACATGGGGGAAGAGGACTCCTAACGCGTGCCATGACAGACTAACGGAAAAAAAGAAAAAATTCAAATTAGGAAAGCACTTAAAACTTTTTTTTTTTTTTTATATAACTAAAAATAAGAATTTTAAAATGAGCGAAACGTACCTAAGTGCAAGTGGGGGGTAGCTTGGTTCGAGCGGATCGTTGTCAAGTTGAGAAATTGACAAACCTCCCTCTGATACCAAATTGATGCAGGCTACCCCTACGCGAAGCTAACCGGAAAATGACAAAACTGAAAAGCCTAAGAGGAATTTGATCGAACACCTAACGAGCATCTAAAACCTCCTATGGAGCATTTCAACGAGCACGTGGTGTGCGTGCAAAGTTGGAAATTTCGGCAGCATTTCCTTTGTAACTGCGCGATCTCACAACGGGGAATGTCTCACCCAAACCAGCACGAGCATACACAAATACATATACCAAATCCTAACCATGCATCTAACATCGCATCAACCACATTTTCCATTCACAACGAGGGCGTTCCGGACTAAAATTATAATTCGGAAAGTAGTCCGATTATCCCTCAAAACAAAACCAAACGAGGATATACCAAATCCTCTTGATCCGTCCGAAACCAAAGGCTAAACCAACCCCGGCTTGCAAACGTCCAAGGGGACCTACCCTTACGGAAATCTTCGCGAAAATCGGATACAAAAATGCAATAACCAATGTCAGATTTTGTTCATGCAAGCTTACAATCAATAATTAGGATAAAATCTTGAAGTCAAAATCTCCACCACTCTCACACATACAAAGATGAATATCACTCCAAAGTTATGAGATAGGAAGTCGTTACCCAAATTTGAGTTAGAGGGGAGGAGAGGAGGAGGAGCAAGAGCACGTGGAAGAGTCACACTTCCAAAATAGGCCACCGGAGTCGCACCGGATGGGGGAAGAGCCGAGCCGCCTTCTTCGGAGTCACACCGGAGGAGGTAGGAGATCACCGGGCTGCAGGGGAGCACCACCAAGAGGGGCGGAGCTGCTATGCTGGGCGGCGGTTCCCTGATGCCGGGCTGCAGGGAAGTTTGGCCAGGCCGAATGAAATCGGGAAGGGGGCGGGCTGGAGGCCGATCCTTAGTTAGGTTTTTTTTTTTGTCTTCTTCAATAATCCCTACTCCACAAACATGAATATATATAATGACATACACCACTCCATCATCACCCTCCATCTCACTAGATTGAATCCTAGCCACACCTAAATTGTTTTAACAAAATAAACAACAAAATGAAAACTTATAATTTTAGATCCTATAAATTATACGACTAATAAAGATAATTAAACGCTTATGATTATAATATTATTTCAAAGATGAAATAACACTATATTCATAACGAAGCGACGAAATGCCGCGGCGGTGGCGGTGACGGTTGCGGCGACGGTAGCGGTGACGGTTGCGGCGACGGTGGCGGCGGCGATTGCGGCAACGTCCATCAACGTCCACGAACAAGTTGCGGCGACGGTAGCGGTGACGGTTGCGGCGACGGTGGCGGCGGCGGTTGCGGCAACGTCCATCAACGTCCACGAACAAGTATCGGCAGTGGTCAAACGAGAACTCCATGGCGGCACGAACGAACGGCGGGGGGTCCTCGCCACCAGGAAATCACCCTCAAAATTTCCGGAATTTGATTCCATATTAAAATATTTCACTTTAGCTCATTTCTTCATCAATCTTAGCAATCATGCCAACAAGAGATGTGGCTACAAAAATATTGCTTAAATAGTTGGGATAAGGGATCAGGCTATGATTGATGATAATGATGATGTCGATGAAGGTATTCGTTAGAACATAGCTAGATATCACAGGGATATATCTCTTTTTTTTGCAATTGTTGAATTCAATATGGTTGAACATCAACTAATTCTAATAATTCATAGCATAATGCCCATAAAAATGATTTAGGTATGCATATAATCGAGCCATATTAATAATTCCATTTTAAGGAATCTGAGATAACTTAATGTCAAATTCATATAACTAGCGATCTAACTAAATTTTTATGGAATCCATAATTAAAACTTGAGCTAAAGCAATTCACAAACCACCAACCTTAGGTTTTGGGAAGATTGGAATATGACTTGATTCTGAAGTCTCCAACAAGCCACCTATCTTGAATTCCGAAGCTCCAAATCTGCTCACTTAGCTCCCTTAGCTCACCACATGCAAGGACTATGAAGATAAAATGACGAAAAACAAGAAAATGATTATGGACTAATTTAAGCCTAGTCATGCACTCATGCATGTTGACCCCCTTCAGGTCTCTCCAGCTACTTGATTGCCACCCACTTCGTCCAATCAAAAGTTGCTTTGCCAATGAAGAACCTCTGCTTGGCATCATCATTCGGGAGCAGAGCGTAGTCAGCCACAATCAGATTTATGATAGCCATTTGGCAGATCGGAGTCTGCAACCAAATTCAGAGCAACGTTTAACACTTGCAACAATTAAACTATTATTCCATTGTTTAGATATTGGTAGCATATACACGAAACAAGTTCTACATGGTAATGATAGAAATCATGAATTCTAAAGCATAATACTGATTAGATTGTGAAATTCCATTGTCCCACTTATTGTTTTCATTGTCTTGTTATTGTTAAATGAACAAGAATGACCACAGAACATTTTGGTGGAATTGATTTTGAGGGAGTATGTTTTTGTACTTTTCTATTTCCTCTCCCTTTCTTGTTATATTTGGAGGAAAGAATTTCAGATGATTCTTCGGTTTCGTTGTTTTTTTGGGTTCTATGGCTTTTCCATCTTTCTGGCTTGATTGAGATTACGGCTGTCAAGAATAGACGAAGTTCATTTGAAATTTGGAGTAAATCTTCATGATGCACTTCATTAGTGTTTGTTTATCCTCAGGATTCTCTCTCAAAGAGAACTCCCATAGCTTAACTCCATGTTGAATTCTTGTATAAACTTAGGAAGCATCGATACGGGCACGGGTACCGGGTACGATACGTACCCAATACGATGGTATGCCAAAATTTAAAAAACAAGGATACATGTACGTCATAATACGTTATAACAAATATTATATATATATATATATATCACAAGTGTAATAAATAGTTCTCAAAATATTGAAACAACAACAACATTCAAGCCTTTATCCCACTATAGTGGGGTCGGCTATATGGATCCTTTGTCTCCGTTGTGCCATATCTTGTCATAATCTCAACGATATCATCCGCAAACGAAGTCACCTGTCCTTCTTGTATTGCTTAATTTAAGCTCCATATACTCCGTCTTTGCCCTGCTCAACCCAAAACCTTTCTTTTCAAAAGTATATCGCCAAGATTCAAGTTTTGTGTTTACACCCTCACGCGTCTCATCAATCAAAACGATATCATCCACAAACAATAAACACCAATGTATTACTTGTTGGATATGTCTGGTGAGCTCATCTAAGATGAGGGTAAAGAGATAAAGTCTTAAAGCTGAACCTTGATGTAAGCCAACAGTGATAGAGAATTCCTGTGTTAATCCTCTAGATGTCCTCACCCTTGTCACTGAATTTGTATAAATATCTTTGATTGTGTCAATATATGATATATTTACACCTTTCTTTTCTAAGACTCTTCATAAGATTTCTCTTGGAACTTTATCATAAGCCTTCTCAAGATCAATAAACAACATATGCAAATTTTGTTTTCTTTCTCGATAGTTGTCAATGAGTCTCCTCAAGAGATGTATAGCTTCCATGGTCTACCTCCCTGACATGAATCTAAATTGATTCTCCGAGATGTTAGTCTCCCGTCTTAATCTTCTTCCTATTACTCGTTCTCACAATTTCATGGTATGACTCATCAATTTAATTCCTTTGTAATTAACACAATTTTGTATATCTCCTTTATTTTTATACAAAGGTACCAAAATACTCTCTCCATTGCTCTGACATCCTCTTTGACTTCAGTATCTTATTGAAAAAACATGTAAGTCACAAAATTCCTTCATTTGCTAAACATTTTCATATTTCGATGGGTATATCGCCTGACCCAACCTCCTTTACATTTTTCATCTTATTTATAGCATCTTTTACCTCTGATACTTGAATTTTATGATAAATATTATGTTCTTATACTTCTCTGATTTATTTAACTCTTCTAAGTTCAATTCATTGTCCTTTGTATCATTATAGAGTTGATAAAAATATTTTTTCCATCGCTCTTTAATATCCACATCAACCGTCAACACTATTGTTGAAATCAAAAAATCGGTCTTTGTGGAGTCCGATCCTTGGGGAAGGGGTGATCACACACTTACTTCTCTCTCACAAGCTAAACAACCAAAGACTTAGCACAAGGAACAGACCCAAGGATCCAGCATGGAGGTCCCACCACACACCCGAAAGATCTTAGAGCGCTTCCCCTCCTTAGCCAAGTGCTGAGCTAAGAATACCTCAGAAAGCGCAAGAAGACCAGGGCACCACTAAACATGCCTTCTGAGGTACCCCCTTGAGTCTATTTATAGTTTTCCAAAAACGGTCTGCCAACAACTAACCTCCGCTGTTCTAAACGGCTATACACAGTCCAGATTGGTCTGCTAACAACGCAACTCCGCTGTTCTGGAGAGCTAAAGACAGACCTAATCACGTTTTAGTTGGCCAAATTAAACTAACCACACGATACCTGCACCCCGTGCATAGGGGGGAAACGGGAACCCACCACGTTACTGGGCGGACGCTGCCTAAAAGCTCGCAACTCGCCTCTCTCTAGGCGAACGCGAGCCGGGCTCCCGCGGCTCGTCTCGCGCGGAGGCGGTCCGATGCCTACAGGCGAGCTGGTCCGTGCTAGAAGCGGGCTGCCTTCTAGGCGAGTGCGGGCTGGTCGCGTTTGCTCGCATGGCTCGCTAGTGTCGCCTGGCGGAAGCGGGCCTACTGCCCTAGCGAGCTCCACTCAACGCCTAAGCAGATGGCGTTGACAGGGCGAGCTCCACTCAACACCTAAGAAGACGGTGTTTACAGGGCGAGCTCCACTCAACGCCTAAGCAGATGGCGTTGACAGGGCGAGCTCCACTCAACGCCTAAGCAGATGGGCCAAAAATCCGTCCTGTCTCGCTCTCCTGCCTGGCGGACCCACTCGGCGAACACTGAGTTGTACACAATCCCCGCTCTTTTTGAGCTTTGCAAAAGCTCGGAAAGAATTATCCAACCCCACGTGTTCGGTGAGTGCCTTGCTGAGCTGGAGGGAATATTTTGGTGGGTCCCACCAATATGCTATAAATATGCCACCGAGCCTACAGGAAAAATCCCATCTTCTTTCTTCAATCTTTCTTGCGAACAGTAGCTGAGCGATGCCCATGTCAAAAGAGATGCGAGCGTGCCTAGTGGCCGCGAGGGAGGGGACAAGGGAGCAGGTTTTTGATGTTGCCCCGTGGCTAGCGCGCGAATCACCCGACCCTCTCTTTAGGCCGAAAAAAAGGAAGATGATCAGGCGGTCTCCCCAGAATGACGCCCCTGCATCCAGTTCGGCGGCCGGTGCCGAGGTTGCCCATGAGGTATGCAGGCCTCTTGCTTGATTCGTCTCTCTGCTTCTAATTTCTTTTTCCTGCAGGAGACGCCCCGCGAAGATGGAGGCGGTGGAATGGAACTGGGGCATTCCTCTCCATTGATAACTGGGCGGGTCGCCAGCCCTTCGACCCAGGGGCATGCCCCTCCTGCGATTCCTCCATTGCCAACCCGCCCTGGGCTAGGGAAATCCTTTGCAGCTCTTGAAGGTGAGCCCTTCCAGGGCCAGCCAGGTCCTCTCGCCCGCATGATAGGGCGGGGGACATGGCAATCCCTGGTGAGTTTATACGCTCGTTTGCTTATGACCGTCTGCTCTTTCTAATCTCACTTTTGCAGGCTTCGCTACGATCTCCTCCTCCGATGTCGATATTAGCGGGGGATATTCGCCTCCACCTTCTACAGACCACATCTCGGAATATCTGGGCGACCCGCTGGACGCGGAGGGGATGAAGAGGCGGGTGACACGTCTGTTCCAGCAGCAATCCATGTTGCTACAGGAAGTTTGCGATAGGGTTGACGAGGATAAGGCTGAGGCGGCGGAGCGGTTTGCGGTACTGGAGGGGATGAGGCGCCCAACTGATGGTGATGGGATGACTTCTCCTGGGGTGCACATTACGCGAGTGGAGGAACGACTCAGGCACGCCACGGAGCAGGACGGCCTGGCTCAGCGGGAGCTAGTGGCGGTTCGCGAGTACTTCTACCCTCGCGTGCCGCCCCGTTCCGGGATGCGGGGGCGGGGCAGGTGGAAATGGATTCAGTACTGAGCCACCCGTCCCATCCCTGCTTTCGGCCTGCGGGTCTAGATCACACTCGCTTCTCAGATATGTCTGCGTGTTGGAATCACGCTTTATTTATTCTTTTTAAGAGCACCAAACTTAATTATTTGTAAATATTTGAGACTTATTGCCCGCTGACGGGCCTATGCTTGTGGTTCATTATTTCATGGATGGTATCTGTCTCATCCTTTATGCATTTTATTTGACTTAAATATCTTGTCTTTCTTTCTCTAGCTTGAGCAATTTTATATATGTCACGCTCTCCATTTTAGTATCTAGTCGCTTATAAAATTTTTCATAAGCTTGACTTTTTGCTTTACTTACTATCTATTTAACTTTTTTTTTGATGACTTTATACGTAACTAAGTTTTCATCATTCCTACAAATGTAGAGTGATTTATGGCTGACCCTCTTTGCCCTCAATTTGTCTTGCACTTACTCATTCCACCATCAAGATTCTTCATTTGGGGGCGCAAAACCTTTTGATACTCCAAGTTCATTCTTTCCACTTATTCTTAAATTCGAAGACATTACTTCCCATGAAACATTATGATCAACATAAAGGTCATCAATTAGTCGTTCCATAACTGTCTTCTTGAAAGCAACCTGTTTTTCCATCTTCATGTTCTACCACCAAATTTTTTGCAACATTTTTGTTCTTGTCTTAATTTTATTATATTTAATTTATACATCTAGCATCACTAACCTATGTTGTGTCGTCAAACTTTCTCCTGACATGACTTTGGAATCCTTACAAATCATTTTATCCATTTTGCGAGTCTTAAAATAATCAATTTGTGATTTATTTGGTGCGCTTTTAAACATAATTAAATGTTCTTCCATTTTTATGAAAAACGTATTTGATACAATTTGCTCATATGCTACGACAAAGTGTAAAATGGTTCGTCCTTCTTCATTTTTTTCTCCATATCCATATCCTCCATGAACGGCTGTGTAATCTACATTTTCCTTCCCTATATGTCCATTTAAGTCTCCTCCTATGAAAAT
This sequence comes from Platanthera zijinensis, assembly GCA_039513925.1. Lineage (NCBI taxonomy): Eukaryota > Viridiplantae > Streptophyta > Magnoliopsida > Asparagales > Orchidaceae > Platanthera > Platanthera zijinensis. Next base: position 144,536,118 of record CM077095.1, on the reverse strand, counting down.
CTGCCCTCTTTGTGTGATTTCTCTTACTAAATCATTTAAGTTTTCCCAAAATTGCATTTTAATAACTTCACTTAATCCTACTTGTGGCGCATAAACACTGATCACATTAATGGTTTTCTTTTCTATGACCAATTTAAGAGCTAAGATTCTATCACCTTTTCTACTTACCACAACAGTTTCATCCTTCCAAGTAGTATTCACAATAATACCTACTCCACTGCTTGTTTTATTTGTTTCTGTGTACCATAATTTAAAACCTGAAATATCAAACATAAATCATAACTTGAAGTACAAGTCCACAAATCATTGCAACATAACATAAAATTTCTAAACATTAGACATTCGTAAATATTACAAAATTTAACATCTTATCTGTATAACCAAAAGAGATAAAATTAAACTTAAGTATACTCATCAGTTTTTTTTTTCTTCATTGTTGGAGATCAACATCTTCAATGTCCGGTTAGTCTAGGGACAAGTTATCCGTTTTGTTAATAACTTGCGCCGTTTCAACACGTTCAATACTCGTTCTTGTAACAGAGATGTACCAGTATCAGAAACATATTAGGTACAAACACACAACTTAATTGGACGTACCAACACTTCCTAGGATAGAGCCAACTTTTGTTTACTCTAGAAAACAGACTCCTATGACAATATACAGAATGATGTGCTTGTCCAAGTGTGTCCACATAGGTGTATCCGTCGAGTACCGGATGCGTGCCGGTACCGGATACGTACCGGTTCCAGATACGTACCGGTTCCAGATATGTACCGGTTCCAGATACGTACCTGTACCAGATACGTATCCGGTATGAGTACGCTGCCTTCGGGGAAGTATCCATGCTTCATATGTATAAACTTTCTCTTGTACTCATTGTCTTTTTTTCACTGATCTTCCACATAGCTCATGGATTGAATTTTGGAGAATTACCCAGGTTACCCCTTGTGATCCATACCTTTCATGTGTGCAGTCCAATGGGCCAAGCCTTGATGGTTAAGCTTCAGTCTAGCAAATGCAGCTCGACTGTCATTAGCATGTCCATATAAGGTAAAATGTCTTTAATTGGTCAATCCACACATCAAATGCTTGCATAATAATCTTCCTATCATAATTGAAAAATATTTATGTGTGTTTCTCCCTTGAAAAGCAAATTGGGTTTTTGTGGAGAAGAGAAAGAGATGAAAGAACAATCCCTAGGATTCCAATTTCATAATACTTTCAAGACGTGTCTCATACAAGGCAAGGAGGGTTTATATAACACCCTCTGAGCCGAAACAAACCGACTAATTGTAAATACCAAAACTGCGCAACATAAAGAAAATACATGGAGGTTCAAATAAAGACGCGCACCCTAATGACCTTCTCGTCGATGTATCCTTGATGTGCCTTTCACGATGCTGATATTCTCCCCACACCATGAGGCGTCTCTCCCCTTCATTGCCATTCGTAACAATGCTACCCTCTGGAGTTTTCACCTTGTACTCAAACCACAAGTGTTAACCCAAATTCCGCGACAGCAAGATACAACATCTGGAGGAGGCAAACAGAATTTATCGGTGATTACTCTTAGTCCGCCGACCTTTCAGGCGGACACTCCGGAGACCTCGCGGACACCCCCCGGTGGCATGGGGATGCTCCGCAGAGACAAGTAGCAGACGACTTATGGGCGAGCTCTTGGAGTACAGTATGAACCGTCCAACTCGGAGTGCGCACGAACTATCCGAAGCAAGTCCGCGCGACTTCTCCCCCTCACATTCAGCTCAGGTGTCCCCGCGTGGCTTTGTGCGGTCTCTTCTTTAGTGTTCGCCGCTTGACTCTTCATGTTCCTCGGGCGGCTGCACATTTAATGTTGTAATTTATAAGACATTAAATGCCCGTCATTTCGCGAATCGTCAACGCAGACTACCCCTAGTATAAAAGGGGGACCAGGGGTGCTTGGCGGGGGAGGGCGGACTGAATCCAGAACCTACCTTGTTGTAGGTGCGGACATAAAGCTCTCGTCTTTTCTTTTAGTCGTTGTATGCGTGCACACCCCACAGGTGGTCGCGCCACACAGTTGTAATCTTTCCTGGAAATTAATAACGAGTGGTCCGTCGCAAGAAAGGCATTCGCCGCGGCGGGTCCAATCGTGTGTACGCCGCTGCCAACGGTCTCTTCTTTTTCGACCTCCCGTTATCAATCTCAGGGCCAGTAACCGGTCGCTTGCGAAGCACGTTCTTTCCTCTGCCGGGCATCCCACCCATGGATAGATCACAGATAGTTGGTGATATTTTTTCGCTCCAACAGAATTTGGTGCGGTGAGCGTGAACGGAGTGGTTGGTGAAATCACCATCGCCGCCGAAAGACAACAATATCACTCGCCACGCGACCTTCAGATCCAGCCGGTCGGGAAAGTTGCTCGGTGCTCGCACGGGCCGAGCAGAGACCGCAAGATGTTTTCCAAGGAGAAGCCGCTGTCCTCTGCTACGGTCGAGAGGGTGCTCGCAGAGGATCGCAAAATGGGCACAAAGGTCAGCGCCGACTCGTAGCCCACGAGGTCAGAACGCACCTTGAGCCCGCACAGGAGGTTCATGAAATACCCGTCCAAGGAGGGTGCAGAAACCGAACTGTTTCTGTCAATGCTGAGCTAGAAGGAAGTAAAACACTCCTCATTCAGTGCTTATTTGACAATCTTGATATCTTCGCGTGGTCGGCCTTTGACATGCCTGGCATCTGCTCAGAAGTCGCGTGTCATCGACTCAACATTGACCCAAACTTTAGGCCAGTTAAGCAAAAGAAGAGGACGGTGGCCACTACCTCGCAGACCCTATTCGCGAAGAGGTCGCCGGGTTGCAAGAAATCGGCTTCGTTCGGTAAGTGCAGAATCCAGACTGTATTTTCAATGTGGTGATGGTACGGAAGCCCAATGGGATGTGGAGAATGTGCGTTGATTTTACGTGTCTAAACAAGGCGTGCCCTAAGGACTGTTATCCACTACCCCGAATAGACTCGCTAGTTGACTCTGTGGTGGTGTTTTCCGTAATGAGCTTCTTGGATGTCTTCTCCGGGTACCACAAAATCAAGATGCACGAGCCCGATGTCCCTCACACCGCGTTCATCACAGACGTAAGATGCTATTGCTATTGAGTCATGCTTTTGGGTGGAAGAATGCTGGAGCAACATATCAGAGGATGATAGATCACGTCTTCAGGGATCAAAAAAGTCATAACTTGGAGTTTATGTTGACGAACTCCTCGTTAAAAGCCGCAGTATGGACGACCATCTGAGGGGAATGACAGAAATGTTTGACACACTTCACAAGTTCAACATGAGGCTCAATCCCGCCAAATGCACTTTTGGAGAAAGCAGGGGGAAGTTCCTCGGACACCTGCTCACTCCCCAAGGCTTGGAGCTTAACCATGATAAGGTAAAGGCCATTTTAGAGATGAAACCCCCAAAGAACCCAAAAGAGGTCCAACAGCTGGCAGGAAGAGTGGTAGGGCTCAGCCGTTTCATCTCGCGGTCAGGGGATAAGTGTGCCCCCTTCTTCAGGACCCTTAGAGGAAAGAAGAAATTTGAATGGACCGAAGAGTGTGATCAGGACTTCGAGAAACTGAAACATCAGCTTACCACGACTCCTCTTCTCTAGAGCCCTCACCCGTCGGAGGATCTGTTCTTATACTTGGGGGTTGGAAATGACGCCATAAGTTTAGTTTTGGTACGAAAAGAGGGCAGAAAGCAATTTCCCGTGCACTACGTCGGCCACATGCTGAATAGCGCGGAAACCCGCTACCCAATCTTATAAAAGCTGGCACTACCTGAAATCATCTCAGCACGCAGACTTCGACCGTACTTCCAAGCCCACTCCATATGAGTTATGACTGATCATCCCCTGAAGGCGGTCTTGGAAAAGCCAGATCATTCGGGGCGGCTGACCAAGTGGGCTATTGAGCTCAGCGAATTTGACGTCACATATATCCCAGGAGCTGCCATCAAGGCGCGGGTCTTTGTCGACTTCCTTGTTGACTTTGCGATTTGGAACGATGATGGAAAAGGAGTTCCAAGACCTCCGAGCTGGATGAAGTTCGTGGACGGTGCTTCTGATCTAAGGTCTTCCATAGCATGAATTGTTTTGGTTAGCCCTGTGGGAGTAAGATTTAGCAGGCTGTGAAGTTTCATTTTCCCGTGACCAACAACCAGGCTGAGTATGAAGCTCTGATAGCAGGATTGAGCTTGGCTAGGGAAATGGGCGTTGAAGATCTAGAGGCGAGGACCGACTATTTGGTTATGACTTCTCAGATCAATGAGGACGTTGAGATAAGAGAACTGCTACTGCAGCTGTATCTGGCCCTGGTCAAGCAGAATATAGGATGCCTTCGCACATTCAACATACGCCATATCCCAAGGGGAGAAAATGCGGCGACCGACGAATTGGCCAAATATGGAAATACAGCCGGAGTAACTCTCACAGAGTTGTTTCGTCCCGCGATAGAGGAAGTGGACGTCGTGGAAATAGACCATCATCCTTCATGGACGGACCCTTTTGTCCACTACTCCACGACAGGGCTGGTTCATCCCTCGATAAGCGATAAGAGAAAGTTCAAGCTGAAGGAATCCCAATACATCCTAATGTCAGGGATTATTTATCAGAAGAATTTTCTTTCCCCCCTGGCAAGATGTGTACCAGAAGAAGTTCCCGTGCCCTACAAGAAATACATTCAGGAGAGTACGACAGCCACTCCTGGGCCAGGAACCTTGAAAAACGGATTCTCCGTCAGGGATAATTTTGGCCAACACTCAGGAAAGACTGCACAGAGTTTGCTAAAAAATATGTAAAATGCCAAAAGTTTGCTCCCCTGCAAATCCAGCCGATGCAGCAGCTCATGACTATCTCGGTTCCTTGGCCTTGCCGTCTGGGTAATGGATCTGATGGGCCCGTTCCAGATGGCAAGTGGATAACGACGCTTCCTCTTAGTAATGATCGACTACTTCAACAAATGGATAAAAGCCAAGACACTCGCTCGAACCACCACTCAGGTAGTAAAGAACTTCATCTGGGCGGAGGTCGTTTGCCGCTATGGGATTCCCGCCGCCATCGTGACTGATAATGACCCTCAATTTACAAATGAAGAGTTGACCGATTTCTGTAATCAGCTAGGAACCGAGCGGGAACCGAGCTCTGATTCTCGTCTGTCCATCATCCACGAAGCAACAGTCAAGTGGAAGCGGCCAACAAGCAAATCTTGAACAAGAATAAGATGGAGAACGCTCGTGGGAGTTGGGCAGAGCAGCTGCCGGCAGTCCCGTGGACCCTCCGTTTGACTCCCTCTTCGACCACGGGGGAGACTCCCTTCAAACTCTCACATGGGTCGGAGGCCCTTATTCCAGTAGAATTCAACGTCGAGAGCCCATGAGTGTTGTTGGCCAGGAAAGGTGGCAATGATTGGATGAAAGTCAATGACGAGAAACTCAAGTGTAGCCTCGACTTAATCGAGAAACTCCGGGATCAGTCAGTGATTTAGTAAGCGGAGGCTAAACGAATGATGACCAGATATTTCAACAAGAATGTTCGGGTGAAGCAGTTCGAGAAAGGAGATCTGGTTCTAAAGAAGGTAGGCACGGCGGGGAGAGCAGCCTCGGTAGGAAAGCTAAAGCCAAACTGGGAGGGGCCATTCATCGGCAAGGAGGTGCTCAGGAATAGAGCCTACCAATTGCAGACATATGAAGGCAAGGAGCTGCCCAACACATGGAGCGGAGACGACCTGAAGAGGTATTATTTTCAACAAGACATGTTCCTTTCCCTAAAGACCGACCTATCTCAAAGAGGCACAAACCTCCTCCTTTTTCGTGGGAGCCCCTGACTTGATGCGGCGGAGCATCACAAGAGACGCACGCGGCACATGCGACCTCTAGCCTGATGAGTCCCGAAGTTATCATGAGCCCCCTCGAATGAGTCCGCACGTTCGCAGCAGGAGGAAAACATCGACCCTCCGACCCTCCCGCCGGTATCAGTCACTTCCCCCATCTTAAGACCGCGATAATTGCTCTTATGAGAGACTCCTCGATGGCATAGGTGGCAGGTCCGGATGTGTTGATCGACCGTGCATTGATCGAGACGTTGTTATTGTTACCGGTCACCTTCCTGAGGACAGAATCTGGTCAACGAGCGCTATTTCCCCTCTTGAGTTCTTCAAACGCTGCGTGCTGCGTGCGGACAGTGGCCCTACAGATGCCTTGTGTTAGAAACGACAACCTTGACCCCTGACAACGGACCTAACAAATCGATATAATTCCAAAGAGCTCGTTCGGATAATCAATCCGGACACTCTTAGAGCGCGTGACTAAGAATTGTTTGTGAACGCGTAGACGCTCCGATCCATACCGAGCGAATTTTCAATCAAATAATGAGCAAAAACAATACACATCCCATGCTATACATTACGACCACAATGGAGTGCAGAATAAAAAATAATAATGTTCACAAAAAAGGGGGGGGGGGGGGGGGGCGCATGGACGCGCAGGCGAAAAGGAAAAAGAAAGAGAACTAGCTAGCCGTCCTCCAAGTCGTTAGGAGAGCTTGCGTCACTAGACCTCTTTTCTGAGCTGGTTGATGGAGTATACCCTCGAGAGAAAATCCGTTGAGAGGAGGTGTCCGCTAAGTCGTGCTTAGGTTCATCTGGAAACAACTCCTCATACTGGACGCTCGCGAACCTTGGTTTGAAGAGACGTAGCTCTCGAACTCGCTCCAAAGTAATCTTCGAAGAAGCCTTCCCCGCTTTCAGGATCTCTTGTATGAACGCTGGGTTCTTCGCAGAAAAGCTAACCTGACAAAAAAAGGATCCATTCGGTGGTCGTATTCAAGGTACGCAGACTCTTTGTTTTGAAATCACGGTTACCTGTAGCTGTCTTTGCAGGTAAGCGACCTCTTCTTGAGATTCTCGGAGAGCCTGCCGTGTTTTTCCCAGCTCCCTCTAGTAGATGGTGTTGTATGCAACTCCCTCAACGAGGCAGTGGCCGCCCTTTGCGTAAGCTGGTCGGGGGGGGGGGATACTCGACTTACTCGTTAACTCCGCGATCTCCTCGTCCCCAACGACCACATAGGAGATGGCTAAGGCATGCAGGGTCGCCTCCTGTCTCTCTCCAGAGCTGAAGCTTGGTAATTAGATTGACCACATCCGCATTTCGGGACATCTGCAGACCCCCAAGGGTGTCCGTCAAGGAATGGCCATAAGGAAGAGGATTCTGCGCCCTAGCCGAAGAAGTTCGCCCTAACATTGGATTCCACCTAGGGGTGAGTTCGCGCGACTCCTGCGAGAGCCCGACGGCTGCTCCCTCCCAGGCGCAGATCTTATCAGGGCAACCACTTTCCCTTTTTCTGTAGCGGTCAGAACTCCGCCCGGCGGCTTGTGAGGTCTCTCCGCTGGAATCTGTTGAACGACTGCAGGAAAGAGGGTTGATAACAACATTTATGAACAAATTTTTGAAGTTAGGACTTACATTCAGAGGTACCCATGCCGGTGACCTCTCCCAGGTGTGCGACGTAGTGGGGGACATCCAATGGAGCCTTCTCCAGGAACTCGACGATGTCCTTCTCAATTCCCCCAATCGGTGGACTCCGGAAATCCTCCTCATTTCTTGGCCGCGGATAAGGGATCCATCCTCTGAAGTTCGCTCGGAATATGGCGAACCTTGCTTTCTACTCATGAACCTTATTTGCCAGGTTCAAAACCCGCAATTTGTTGGTCCCGATGTAATGTTGCCCCCTTGAATATGCGCGACATAAAATAGCCACCTGAATACGTGCAATCTAGTGCGAATCCTCTTAAGCCGCAAGTAGGCAAAGAAAGCAGTGGCCAGCCGTATAGAGTTTGGGGTGAGCTGCGCTATGATGAGGCTATAATGGTTCAGTACTTCGATCATCTCGGGTTTAAACTTAGATATGATGCAAGTGACCGCATTGATTCTATTTTTAAGAGATACAAACGATAGTAATGAATGATTAATTAGTAGACTGGATGAATAATTTGATTGAGAAGCTGAAATGATGTTTGATGCTGATTATTTTAAATGTATGTGGTTGCGCCTTGCCTTTGTCAGGCGCGCGCCTGCGCCTAGGCTCCAAGACCCCTTTGCGACTTGGTGCGCCTTGCGCCTTTAATAACCAAGCCTCTTATAAATATGCATGATTAGGGCTGGCCAAGGGATCGAAGTTGCGGAAGCTGCAACTTGTTTGTCCTTGTTTCGGTGGATTCCGAGACCGTGCTCCCCCGCACCGCGCCTGCTCTGCCAACCTCCCCGCCCCGTCCAGGTTCCGCCCTCCCCGTTTCTCCTTGTAGCTCTCCGTCCCCTACTATCCTCCCTCTTCTCGGTCTTTGTTCCCTCCCCGACCACATCCCACAGCCAACCTACCTCCCACCGGCCTTCCCGCAGTACCACACCCCCACCTTTGGCAACCCGACCCCCCTTATCTCCTTCATCATCCTACAACAAAGCCACACCCCGACCAATCCTAACCCCCGTTCCTGGCCATCATTCCGTCGGATCCTCCTTCCCCCAATCCTCCAGCCCACACCCGAACCCTCCCCTATCCCGATCCCATAGACCCACACGCTACCCGCTCGACTTCCATAGATCTCACCCTCCACCTCCCCTAATAACCCAAATCCAACCTTTCCTAATTACCCGCAGCTCCGCCGTGGAACCACCATCAAATTGGGAACACTCCCGCCAATGACTCTCCATCTTGAAGCCAAACCCCCGCGCGCATAAGAAAATCAAGGTATAGAGTGTTTAAATTCTCTTAATTGGGTATTTTGGTCGTGAACTATTGTCTTGGGCTTGTTAACTCTTATATGCTATTGTACTTTATTTGTTGTTTGATTTGCGGGACACATTCAATGCACTTGAATGGAAATGACGGCTCATTTCGTTGGAAAATTATAAATTGTTCTTTACATGTCTTTACTTGTTTCAGTAGTGCAAAAAAAAATGTTGTTTAGAGTTTGGCTAAATTTCATTACTTGTTGATGATCGTAATTGGACTGTTATCTCATGATCGCATGTGCACTGCATTTAGATTGCATTTTCATTTGTTGAATTGTGACATTTGTGTTGCCCGCCGCCGTTCGAGATATCGTGCTGCATCAGATTATTTTATATTTTATAATTTATTATGTATTTGTCTTTTATGCCTTTTGTCTCGTAGTGAGGGGCTCCATCTATATATGAAGCACTACGGTTAGAGTCTTGGTAACTTTTTGAGTCTTGAGTGTTTGTCTCTCTTGGAGAGTGGAGTGTCAAGGAGGACCCAGTTTCCAGATGCTTCACAGGAGTTCTCTCCTGATTGTATCTTTATTTTCATTCAAGGCAATGCATTATATAGCTTTGTAATTTTTGAATTTTATTTCATGTAATTTTGGCCCCAAAACCAACAATCAATCATAGTCGTTGATTCCGTGTGCCCTAATTTCAAATTCTTATTTATATGATGTTTAGGGCTGCCGTCATCTTCATTGCGGAATGTTTGGAGAAGAAATTCCTTCATTCCGGTGATCTCTTCCGCGGTGCCGACTCCGTGGAACCCCTTGGTGACGATTCCTTGTGTAAGGTCTTTGTATCTTGTACTTTTCCTCTTCCCCCACCCTCCACGTTTCCTATTTTTGCTGTCCAGCCTGTGCAAACAACAACCCCCATATGTTTTCCCCTTTTTCCAGCCTCCACCACATCAGGCCGTCACCCCCTTTGTCACCCAAAGCCTGCCGGCAGTCCATTTCCTCTCCCATCTAGTCCACAACTGGCCTTCCCCCTCCTCCTAGGTCCATTCCGCCTCCCCTCCTTCTTCCTATCTTTCCACAACAGGCAGCCCCCCAGTGAACCACCGGACAGCAGCAGCCACCTCCAGATCCTTTCCCACTGATCACCTCCCAGCCACCCCACCGCTAGGCCTCCACCCCCCTAGCCACTCCACAGCCGGCCGCTGCCGTTAACCCCTCCCACAGGAATTTCCAGCCACCTCTAAACAGCCACCAAGCTGTTTTCCCCTCAAAATCAGTCCAGTTCTGGATTTTTCAGTTAGATCCAGCCACTTCTCTCCCAGATCCAGCCCTCCTAATCACTATCCAACCTCTCCCCTTACCCGTTCCGGCCCACCCACCACCAAAATTCCTCTTTTATCCCTCCAATGTTCAGGTCTACTATTATTACAATATCCCTAACATTTATATGGTGTTTTTGTATTGATATTCAGTTGTAAAACATTGTTATGGTTTGGATTATTACTTGTTTGCCTGAGTGTTCAATTCATTATAGTTATTTGTGTTTGGATTAATCTCTAACTGCAGGAAGAACCGATTCACCACGTGCTCTTGCTTTGACCCTCCACGCGGAGGAAAGCATAAGCTTGCTTTGCCCTAATAAATTATTCTGTCTTGTTTTCAATTATTTGCATGAGATGTTAATGTTTATTATCTAATTTGTGATTAATCCGTCGGACTTTGTATAGCATGTAGGGTTAGGGTCGCTGTTAGATACCTCTTGCGTCAGTTTGGCCACTATGCGGTTGAGTTTTATTTACGTGCTTGATTAGGAATGTTTGCAAAATACAAAATCTTAAACATTGTATGCTGTTATGTAATAAGGCATGCTTACATGCTAAGTTGGTAATAAGATGATTATGCTTGCAAACCATAGGATAGGCTTGGTTTTTCTTTTGATAAGTTGGATAGGCAAGCACAGTGTATTGTAGAATTTGGCATGATATCTTTGCTGCTGTATTGGAATTAAAACCGGCTGACAGTGTATATGCTTATACATATATATTGCATTCATTGATTAGTCATTCTTTCTATATCTTGTTGACCAATGAGTTCATGCCATCTGAATTTTTAGATTAAAGCCTGCTAAATCAATTTCAATCTTGTTTCAGGGACCTCCAAATCGAAATTTTACTTGTGCTACATGTTATGGAACTTTCACGGAGTGTCCTGGACACTTTGGATGCTTGAAGCTTACTCTTCCAGTTCTTAATGTTGGTTATTTTAATAATATATTGAACATTCTCAAGTGCATCTGCAAGGTACTCATTAATCATTATTGACTATTTTTACTTGAATATTTATTTTGTTTAGATATTCTCTTTATTATCTTTATTTGTACGAGTATACTTCTATTGCATGCATAATGCAGAAATGCTTCTACAACAAAGCTCATTTTGTAATTATTTTATTCTTATTAACCTATCCGTGCAGGCTTGTAGTAGAATTCTTCTTCCAGAGAAAGAGCGGAAATTTTTCCTAAAGACGATCCGAAAACCTAGAGGTGATCCAACTCAGAAGGCTCATTTACTGAAGAAAATTAGAGAAAAATGCAGTAGTCGGTGTCTCCACTGTGGCCGCATGAATGGTTTGTGCTTAAACAAATATGAAATTCTTTACTGTCTTAATAGTAGTGATTTGAACTGCTTTGGGCTTGCAGAATTTAAAGTATAGGAATCATCTATATGAAGATGGTGTCATAATATTAGAGGGTAAGTGTTACGCACGTGCGCGTAATTTATTTTATCTTGTCTTGTTTTTATTTTATGTTTAATGATGTGAGCCCCCTCTCCCTATATAAGGAGGTGGTATGCGAGTGTTTGGGGGTATCTTTTGTTATTAGGGTTTTGGGTCTCTTTTTGGAGAAGGGCTTCTTAGAGGAACCAACCTCCAGAAGTAGGGCACGAGTATCCCTCGTGATTGTATCCTTATTTTCGATTAATACAAGTGTTTCTCTCCTAGCCGTAACATTGGTCCGACCTGCCGGCCTGCCTGCCTTGCGTGTGCTGTCGGGTTCTTCCGCGTCAACCTCCCTCTACAACGCTCACTCGAGCCCTATCTACCTCCATGGCTACCTGCTTCCGCTGGATCCACGCGCGGCGACCCCGTCGCTGCCGTCTTCCGCTAGAGCTAGGCTCGCCTACTCCGTCGCGGCTTCTCACGCTGATTCCGCTCTTCAGTGTGTTCATCCACAAACGTCGCGGCCTTCTGCCGCTGCTTCCGTCTGGTATCGGTCTTCTCCTTCCGTCCAATTTCGTCGTCTGGGCTCCGATCCCCTTCTTGCAAGCGATCTGTCTCCTTCCTGTCTTCAGAACCTCTCGCCGCCCGATCCCGTCTAGCAATCCTCTCCTTCGCAACGAGCTCCAGTTCAACCGCCGCCCTAGTCTACTCCGTCCTGATTCCATCCGCCGGTCGATCCCGATCCAATCAGCCAACAACAGATCCAGACGAACCCGATCCCGTCCAACAGTCCTCTCTTGCGTTTTCCGCGGTCCGTTCCCTTCTCTGCAGCGCCGATCGATTCATATGCCAAAGAGCCGGATGGAATCCCGTGTGGAAGCCATCAAGCACGCCCTCACCAGCATCAACTCGCGTCTCAACACCTAGGGCGAGCAGTTCACGTCGCTCAGGACGAGCATTTCACGTCGCTTTTGACCATGCTTCACAACATGCAACTTGGTTAGAACTCCAGGCCTACTACTGCTTCCGCCTTGGGATCCCCCAGTATAGTGGCCCCCACAGATCCCACCTTGACGGGATTCCCTCCACATGTCCCACGTTTCGACATCCCCATATTCAACGGAACCGACCCACTTGGGTGGACCGCCCGCACCTAACAATATTTTGATATTCACCAGACTCCTCCGGCGCAGCAGTTCACGTCTGAGTGTGATTTTTGTTGTAAACATTTATTTCAAAATAATGAAAAAAAATAATGCAAGAACTCAATAATTTTTATATGAATTAGTATTTTTGAAACATAATCGATCGTTGAGACTTAGATATGATCCAAGCGACCATATTAATTTTATTTTTAAGAGATATAAATGATAGAAATTGTAGAAAGCAATGAGCAAACTTTGTATATCCTTTTTCATGTGTCAAATACAAGAGAGAGTACAAATATATAGGAGAAGAGAGGGAGAAAGAATCCTATAGAATAGATGTGAGACTAAAGAAGAAATGAGCCTATAAATGAGCCTTAACATCGTTTTCCCTTATATCCTCTAACACTCCCCCACAAGCTGGCGCGTACAAGTCGTAGGCACCAAGCTTGGACAAGAACTGATAATACAATTTGCGAGGTAATGCCTTGGTAAGAACGTCGACAACTTGCCCAGAAGCAGGAACATGTTCAAGCTTTAGCACCTTTGATTGAACCTTTTCTCGAACGAAATGACAATCAACCTCAATATGTTTAGTCCGCTCATGGAACACATGATTCTTTGCAATATGGATTGCAACTTGACTGTCACAAAATAAAGTTGAAGGTGATGACAATTTAACTCCCAAATCCATTAAAAGACTTTCAAGCCAGGTTAGTTCTGATACAACAGCCGCCATCGCACAGTACTCAACCTCAGCAGACGAGCGAGCAACCACCGACTGCTTCTTACTCCGTCATGTGATAAGATTTCCTCCAAAATATGTACAAAAACCAGTAGTAGATCGTCGATCATCCAACGAGCCCGCAGAATCCGTATCAGAGTATGCAATACGAGAGGAGGAAGATGACTTATACTCAAGTCCTTGTCCAGGGGCAGTCTTCAGATATCTGAGAATACGTTCCACTGCCTGAAGGTGAGAAACCCATGGAGTATGCTTAAACCGGCTGACCACACCAACCACAATTGATATATCTGGTCTCGTAACTGTTAGGTATATCATCTTTCCCAAAAGACGTCAATAGTATTTTGGATTTGGAAGTAGAGAGTCAGACTCAGATCCCCGAGCACACAACTTGTGGTTGACTTCCATCGGGGTCTCTGCAGGTTTGCAATCTGAGAGGCCAACATCTTGTAGAAGTTCAATGCAATACTTACTCTGGGATAAGACAAGACCATCAGGTCGCCGTGCTACCTCTAGTCTAAGAAAATATCGAAGATTTTCCAGATCTTTTATTTGAAAGATAGAATTTTTATGTTGCTTAACATGTATCCCAGCGGAGTCATTACCAGTGATCAAAATATGCTCCACATAAACCAGAAGTATTATAGTCCCAGTTGATTGATGACGAGTGAAGAGAGAGAAATCTGCCGAGCTCTGTTTGAAGCCAACCTCATGAACGACCTTGCTGAATTTCTCAAACCACGCCCGTGGAGACTGTTTGAGACCGTAAATAGATTTGCAAAACAAACATACACGAGACTCCCCCGTGGTCTCAAACCCGGGTGGTTGATGCATGTACACAGTTTCAAGAAGATCACCATTCAAAAAAGCATTCTTGACATCCAGCTGATGGAGGAGCCTCTAACGATGAACAACTAAGGAGAACAAGATCTGAACCGAATTCAATTTTGCGACCGGGGAGAACATTTCATCATAATCAAGGTCGTACTGTTGAGTAAAACCCCGTGTCACAAGTCGAGTCTTTAAGCGATCAACTGTCCCATCCACGACATGTTTGATTCTAAAGATCCACTTGCAGCTAACACAACTGTGGCAAGGAGGAAGAGACACAAGATCCCAAATGTGATTACTCCATAGAGCATTCATTTCTTCATCCATGGCGGCACGCCACCCTGGATGCTGGAGAGCTTCCTGCACAGAGTTAGGTATAGAGATAGAGGAGAGAGAGAGCAAAGGTAAGAAGAGGTGGAGAAAGTCGATGTAGAGAGACATAATTGGCTAAGGGATGAGCCGTCGAGGGGGATGCCAGATCAACAGACCGCGAGATCACACCGGTAGAGGGTAGCTGTTGCAGGGCATCTGGACGTGGAGAACGACGAGTGTAAACCTGAACGATAGGAGGTTTTGAGGGGACTGGTGGTGGTGTTGGAAGTGGAAGCAGAGGAGGAATAGGTAGAAGAGGTGGAAGCGAGGACGTAACTGGAACTGTGGTCCGAGGCAATGAAGGAGGAAGAAGGGGATCAGAAGGACTGGTGTGATATGACTGGTCTTCATGAAAGAAGACATCAACAGATACAATCACCTTACCAGCGGTAGGATAAAAACAGACATACCCCTTCTGAGTGCAGGAGTACCCAACAAACATAACTTTGATATCACTAGGGGCTAACTTGTCATTTGAAGGACCAAGGTGGTGAACATAACATGTGCATCCAAACACACGAGGTGTGAGAGAGAAGAGAGTCGTGGATGGGTAAAGGAGAGTAATGAGAGACACAAAGTGGAGGACATACGAAGACATGCGATTGATGATGTGGCAAGCAGTAGAAATCACAAAGTTCCAATAAAGAGGAGGAACCTGCATTTGGATCATAAGAGATCTAGCAACATCAAGGAGGTGACGATTTTTCCGTTCCGCTATGACATTCTGTTGAGGGGTATAGACACACGAAGTCTGATGTATAATACCAAACTCGGCGCACAGATTGGAGAAGGTGCGACCAGTATACTCACGAGCATTATCTGTACGGAGAGTTTTTACACAGGTAGAAAACTGAGTGCGAGTTTCCGTAAGAAACGTATGGAACGTGGAGGTGAGTTCGGTACGATCACGTAGTAATTACAACCAGGTAACCCGCGAGTAATCATCTATAAAGGTAACAAAGTAACGATACCCAAAAACACCAGAGACCTTATAGGGCCCCCAGTTATCAGAATGCACTTAAGGATAAAGGAGCAT
The DNA here is from genome assembly GCA_039513925.1 of Platanthera zijinensis. Lineage (NCBI taxonomy): Eukaryota > Viridiplantae > Streptophyta > Magnoliopsida > Asparagales > Orchidaceae > Platanthera > Platanthera zijinensis. Next base: position 144,520,514 of record CM077095.1, on the reverse strand, counting down.
CGCTCCGAGTACAAGAAGAAGAAAAAGATACACGGTGGTGTTTGCCAAAAATATAGGATTCACAAAAAAACTCTTGAAGAGAAACATTGGGAAGTGCTTTCTTGAGAATTGGAAGAGGAGCATTCCCAAGACGACAATGCCAATCAGTGGTGGAGACAGTGGTGAGAGCAGCTGAAGGAAAACCGAGAAGATACATCCCGTTGGACAGTCGCTCTTTACCAAGTATATTCTGCGTTAGTCGATCCTGCACAACGAAGGAAGAGCGTGAGAAACTTACACAACAATTAAGATCTTGTGTAAGACGGCTAACAGAAAGTAGATTAAAAGCAGACCCCGAACATGAAGAACCAAGGATAAGGAGAGAGGAGTGAGAGACAGATGAGCAGTGCCAGAAACTGGGATCGTGTCACCATTAGCCATAGTGATGTACTCGAGATAAGCAATATCTAAGTATTGAGGCGGCCTCTGCGGAGAGAGATGATGCGTAGCACCCGATTCCACAACCTAGTAGGAGCTGTGTGAGAGGCAAGATATATCTTCATTGGAGATTGAGGTCACAGAGCCAGAGGACCGACTAACCACCCGTTGAAACTGATGGAGTTGAGCGCGTAAAACAACAATATCATCACTAGTGGCAGAGGGAGGTGTGGGAGCGGCCGTTGCAGTAAGGTGAGAGGGTAGACCATGCTTGCGGTAGCAGGTGGCCTCCAGATGACCATCCCTAGCGCAGTAAGAGCACTTGAATAGAGTTCGACCACCACGACCGCGTCCCCGAGACTGGAGACCACCACGAGCTGAGGACCACGACCCGGAGGACCACGGGCAGAAGGAGCGAGAGTAGCCACGGGCTGCTGAAGAAGAGCTGGAGAAGGAGACAGAGCATCTAGAGGAGTAACTTTCAGAAGCATCGAACACACATCCGAGAGGTACGAAGTAACAACGGATAATAGGATATGAGCGCGGACACTATGAAGATGTGAGAGAACACGAGCCATCATCATAACAATCCCCACTGCCTCTTTCTACTGTCGTTGAGTAACCAAGTCCGTGGTGGGGGGTTGATGCTGGATACAAGCCTCAACAAGAGTTTTAGCCCGAGCAACAAAAGAAGTTATGTCTCCAGTAACACCAGCGTCGAGGGACTGAAGATCAGTAAGAATATCAAACAAGTGCTGAAGACTGTCCTTCCCAGAGTAGAGAGAAGAAGATCTGTCCACATAGCATGAGCCGTCTCGTGATACATGGCCATACGATACGACTCGATGTCTAGAGAATTGAGAAGCCAAGATTGGACGCGTCCATCGTCACGGATCCACTCATTAGTGTGTGGGAGGAGGCCTTGTTAGGTGATGGAGACTATTTTAACACACACTGAACTAGTGTACTTAAATTTTGTTTGCCGCAGAGAGAAATTTGCATTTTTTGAGGAGCAACACGAGGATTAAGATTTGGAAGCAGCTTTATTGGAAGCCATTATCTAAGCCCAACGGCTAGGTTTAACCGAGCGGCAAGGGAAGCACGCGGCAAGCCGAGAACAACGACTTGCGCCAAGAGCAGCGACTAGAAGAGGTCGCGCAGACAACAACTAGAAGAGGTCGCAGGAAGCAGCGACTCGCCCACGAAGCAGCGATATACGCGGAAAGAAGCGGTTATATCCGCTTAAACCGTGGAGACCAAACGGATTTCGACAAGAAGAGGGAGCAGCGGGGTAGAAGGCCACCAACCCGACAAGAACAGACCGCAACGAGGATAAAAGGAACCTAAGAGCCTCCAGCGACTAGAAAGCAGCGCACGGGGAGACCGCGGCGACTTTAACAGCGACAAAGCGAGCAAGCAACGAGAAGCAGAGAGAGCACGCGAGTAGAGCGCGACTAGCAAAAGATTGGCGGCAAGATCGAAGGAGAAAGAGATTTGAGAGCCCAGAAGAGGAGGAAGTGGAAGCCACGAGAGAAGCTGGAGTATTAGAGGAGAGGAGACCGCACAAGGGTTGCGGTTAAATGCACAACGGTGCGGTAGGCGGGAAGTCGGGAGAACCGAGCACAGGCGGTAAAAGAAAGCTAACCGCAAATTCGGACCGATCCTCTGATCCTATACAATAGATAGACTAAAGAAGAAAGAAGCCTTTTGGCCTTTATTTTTCCCTTATTTCCTTTAACAGTTTTTAAGCAAAATATATGTATGTTGTTTGATTATTTAAAATGATGGTCCCTTGCCTTCTTTGGGCGCGCGCCTGCGCCTTGATCTTGCGCCTATTCATTGCGCCTGGTGCTCCTAGCACCTTTAACAACTAAGTTTTAATGTAGATCTTAATTGTTTGTTATTTAGCAAGAATTTGCCTTTCCAAACTCAATTCTCTCTCTATGGAATTGATATATAGTATAGGTATATATATATATATATATATATATATATATATATATATATATATATATATGTATGTATGTATGTATCGGGGTTCCCCCTTGCCCCGAGATAATACTCTCTCGGCCTAAAAATTATGCCCAAATACAAAATGAGGACAATGGTGACATGATCCGGGGTTGTGGATGTGGTTTGCTTAATTTAATTAATCAAATTTAATAATTTGATAATTTATAAATAAATAATTGATTAATTTATTAGTTTGATTAAAAGAAATTAAATAGTGGAAAGGGCATGAGGTTCCTGGGCAGCGAAGAACCTTTCCGACAACGAGAATACATATAGCGACAATTGACATTTTTTACTCTTTATATATATATATATTACTTTATTTTTCACTCCCTTTTCGTATTTTCTAATCTATTTTTTACTTAAATTTATTTGCATTTTTTGTTAAAATTTTTTATTTTATCTATTTTATTTTCTCTCTATTTATATTTATATTTATATTTTCTTTTTAGTTGTTTTGTTTATTTAAATTTATTTTAGATATTTTATTTTAGTTTTTTGTAGGGGTGCCTTCATTTGGGAACGTTTGCAGAATTAAACTCAATGGAATTGACACCTGCCCAGGTGATCATGTGTATGACAAAGCGAAGAACCTTTCCGTCGTCCGTGAATCCTCTTGGAAGAGAGGGGTGCTCGGGAACGCAGGCACAGGTGGTGTATGACTGTCGTCAGCTCGTGCCGTATGGTGTTGGGTTAAGTCCCGCAACGAGCATAACCGTTGTGTTTAGTTGCCAACATTTTGTTTAGAACCCTCAACAAACTTTTCTTAAAACTGTTATGTTTAATGTTTGTGTATTTATATAAATCTTCTTTAGATGTTCTCCTATCATCTTCAACATATTTCTTTCTAATTATTGCGAAATATTTTCCATAATTTGTTGGATGTACCCATTTTATGGAGCAAATAATTCAATTGGCTTAATTTCTTTGTCATCTACATAAATAGCAGTGCTGGGAAATTTTGATTTTCTTTTCTTTCGTCTGCCTTTTCTAACTATTGGGTTTTTTGGGCGATGAAGGTGTGGTGAAAAAATTAGGTTCTTCTCTTACCATAGTTGAAGATTTTTCAAGAAAGGTTGACGGACGCGAAAAAGAATTTCAGTCTGCCCTATCCCACATGAAAGATAAAGTCTCTTTCCAAGGAATTTATGTTATTCGTCCTACAAAAGCTCTGAATCTATTCAAAAAAATGCTTGATGAGGTAAATGCTCCTTTAGTTCTCTGAAGTGTACTGGATACGTTATTTTTTTGTTTTTTAGTCCACTTTTACAGAATAGTTCTTATGCTACAGGATTGTGAAGTACTTAATCTAAATGATAGGCCTGAGAAACTTATTATTACTGACATTGCTGTGCCACCTTCTCCAATTCGGCCTTCTGTTCTTATGGACTCTGGAATGAGGTTAGCTGATGGTTCTTATTCTTGGTTCTCCTTGTTTTGCAGAGTTGGTTTCTTTGATCCAAGAGTTGTGGTTATCTGCTTTTCATGTATGCTTGAAATCCCACTGTTTTTCATTGCAGCAATGAAAATGACATTACCACAATACTTAAGGGTATAATCAACACAAATTCCATTCTCAGAGAGGATCTTGAAGGTTCAGCTCCCCTATTTAAGTGTTTGGTGAGGTTCATACTTCTTTTGGGGGCCTCATTCTGGGTACATTTAAATTTTATTAAATATTCAAGCTCTATCATTGCTGTGGAAGTTTAGTTTTTTGTATAGGCAGGCTTGAGTTTTGAAACAAACAAGGAATTATTACTGTCAGATATTATATAATGTCAATGGTATCTGCAATCATTTATCTACCAAGAGCACACTTTTTTTGCATATTTATTGTTGTGGATGCAGTTGAAAAGTTTAGCTGATCGGTTTCACTACAAATGCTTATCACTTGGTAGCATGTTTATGAATTTGGTGTACATGTGCAGTTACAGGCGTTAAATCATATAAAATTCCTAGACTGACATTTTTAGAACAATGAATCTTCTGTCATTGTTCAGTTTCTATGATGCACAAAACCTGCAAAAAGTATCAGAATTCAGAACATCAGGAGAAAGAACAAACATGACATCTTGTTATCTAGAGATAGAACAAATACCAAACCATCATTTTAGAATTTCACTAAAAGAATTTTGACGATGCCATATTATGTGTTTAGAGTGCAACTGAAAAAGTGGCAGAAAACAAACTCACACTGACAAAACCAAAGCTAACGTCCAACTGTTCTAAAAATCACCATTTATTATGTGCTAGACTGCTTGTCATTATAATCATCAGCCTCATATTATCCATAGCTATTTGTGCCAGCCTATGAATCATCATTTTCCATTTCATGATGCTAAGATCTATATTATTTTTTTTACCCAATTTTTTTTCCAGCCATCACACACCACCAAATAATTAGATTATTATTGATGGGGATCCATCAGAGCATGCACCGGGAGGGGTTCGCCGCAAGGCAAGATTCACGTTTGTGTATTCGTACAGGAGGACTTGATCGGATCGCCGATCTGACTCTGCGGATGCGTCGGTATCCGCGTTACGATTCGATTTCATATATTATTTTGTTATTTTTGCATTTATTTTGATGTATTCGGGTAACCCCACCCCCGACCAATCATAGCCGTCGATGGTGGGATGCCCTAGTTTTCTCTTTATTATAAATAGAGTGCTAAGGGGGTTGTTTAGGGCTATTGCAGATTTTGGAGATATCATTCCCGGAATCCTGCGAATATCCCACGATGCCGACTCTGTGGAACCCTAGGCAACGACACCTAGACACTTATCTTCCTCCCCAAGGTACCACCTAACCTTAGCCACCTTTCCCCCACCCCTATTCCCTCTACTGCCACCCCATACCTGCCCAACAACCATCGCCTCGCTGAAATCCTCCAGCAGCCGCCGCCCTTGCTGGAATTTCCCCTTCGCCACAACAGCCGCCCTTTCTACCCCCCCAACAGCAGCCACCGCCTACTGCTTTCCCCCCATAGCAGCCGCCTCCTACTACTTTCCCCCATAGCAGCCGCCGCCTTCCCCTTACCCCAAACATCAGCCAACGCCTTTTCCCAGCCCCCTACATCTACCGCCACGACTGCCTACAACCGCTCAGCCCTCTACCGCCGCCCCTCTTCCGTGGATCCACCTCTAAATCCCCTCTCCTACCCAATTATGTCTAGATCTGCGCGTTCCAGCCTAGATCCAGCCACCCCACCTATCCGATCCACTCCCACAGCCCGGATCCTCTTCCGTGGATCCACCTCCAAATCCCCTCTACCCAATATTGTCCCGATCTGCACATTTTCGTCCCAGATTCAGCCACCCCACCTATCCGATCCACCTCCCACAGCTCGGATCCCCTTCCGTAGATCCACCTCCAAATCCCCTCCCCTACCAAATTAGTCCAGATCTGCACATTCTAGCCCAGATCCAGCCACCCCACCTATCTGATCCACCTCCAACAACCCGGATCCGATTCCAAACTGCCGGATCCACCCTCCTGCCGCCCGGATCCGCCTTCATATAGCCAGATCTACCTCTTTCCTGCCCAATCCTGCCTCTCACCACCAAATCCAGTCGTCTTCGTTATCTTCCCGCCTCCGGTTCCACATCGGATCGCTGACAAATCTCTTCCTTCTCCGAAAATCTCCATTGCCTTGGACATCCCCTTATTCGGTGAGCCACTTGTTGTATTGGACGATTATTTTCAGCATTATTATTTGTTTGGATCTTATTATTTGCTTAGATAAATTGCCAGTGAATAATTCGTCTCGATTCGCTTGTGATTTGTAGGTGGGACTCATTTGCCGTGCGGTTTGCTTTGGCTCTCCGAGCGGAGGAAAGCCATTAACGTCTTTACTAACTGAATGCTTTTCTCCCTTTTGAATATTATTGCGTGGGTTGATTATTATTATTCCTCGTTCTAATTTGTCGCTGTCACTGATGGTATCATTGCATATAGACTAGGGTTAGCGTGTCAGGTTCTCATTCTCATCCCTAGGAGTCTTGGATTTGTTCACCCCTTAGCATACCCAACATCAATTGGTATCAGTGCCAGGTCGGGCCGCTTGCATGCTCCGTAGTGGCAGATCATATAGAGTCTTTAGGTTCATCTGTGACTAGTTATCGTCGGCGTTCCTCTCCTTTATTTGGGGATCCCGAGGCCACTTACACCCGCTCCCATTGAGCCCCTTTAGGGAGATCCTCACGTTTCTACGATGATTATTCTCGATCGCATTACACAACTTCTAGAAATCTTGTCGACCCTTTGAGTCAATTCCATTATAGAGACGAACACCCTGGTGAAAGATCCTCACGTTATCATCATTATACCTCTCCACGACCTTATGATGGTAGGACTGAGTACCGTTCGGGTCATCATCGTTACATTTCTCCATTATTAGAGGAATCATAGTTCGTATATGCTCGACCTCAAAGATTTCCTCCAGAGAGGTCCTCATATTATCATGTTGATCATCCTCGTCCGTCGTCGCCCATTCATAGGGATTACTTCCACCCACGAACACGATCTAATTATGTTAGGAATAACCATCTAGATGACCCTCAAGAGCCCTATAGAGATCACCATTGCCAAGATCACATCACATGTCAAGTCCCTCATAGTGTTCTACAATCTGAGATACCTTAGGCCGAATTTCAACGGTTCGTTTTTGATCAAATTGATCGCTTAGATGCTCATTTTGATCACATAAGATCTTCCTTAAGAAGAATCAATATGAGAAAGCCTAGGGATCTAGGTTAAGCCACCGACACGTCTAGTAGCGCTCCCACTAACATTAGAGACATGACACCTAATTTGATTCATCTCGTCCGGATGAGACTCGTTTCCCACTTGACCTTGGAGTCCAGTCCGATCATGACCATTCCATATAGGTGGAGAGTTATACTAGTATGAGTTTATTACTAGTGAGCATGGTCACTAGAGTGAGGACGAGCGATCGAGTGATACTGTAGTGGTATATCCACCGTCTACACCTCATTTAGACTTAATTTTCCCTTCTGCTAGAAAGTCAGGCCTCAACATTATATCTAATGGCCCACTATTGAGTATGGATTTTTCTTACTCTTCCCTTAACATTGTCCCGAGCCACATTGCCACCGAGAGCTTTCAGCCGAAAGCCTATTGTTGACCTCATAGTGACTGCCTCTCTCGCTTATTAATGCACTACCTCTATCAACGACATTCTTCTGGAGGATCATCCCACTATTATTGACTTCATTATTGAACCACCTGATGAGCCTCCTGATTAGCCACTACTCTCTTGGGAGGGTCATGGGTCTAGCATTGACTTTGTTATGGATGTCCCATTTATTTCGTAGACACTATTGTTGGTGGCAGTTTTTTTTAGAGAATCATCTTGTCATTATTGACCCCCTTGAGAAACCCTTCATTGAGTCCCCGAGATACCCATTTGACGAGCTTCCCTTTCCAAGGAGCGCTCAACTTCACATGCTTGGCTTGTCTCCGCACTAATGAGTTGGACGTTCGAGATGACTTTTCTTATATTCCTCCTGGAAAGCCACCTGACGAGCCTTATCATTTGAGTGGCACCCGACACACCCTTGCGTTGTGTTCTTTTGTCACCATCTGCATCAGTCATTTGGGGATGACATTATTCACGATGAATTTTTCTATCTACCACCAGATGAGCCTCTTAATGGCTCGCAACCCTTTGAATGTATTTGACATCTCATTCGTTTGCAACTCAGTGTTGATGTCTCAAGAAATCATTTGGGTATTCCTTGCCCATCAGACGAATATTTTCAAGTTCTGCCGAAAGAACTTTCTGATAAGCCACAACATTTTAAATACATCCCAGTCATTACTAATATTCCCCTAGCAAGTGTGTCGTGTCTGTCATATTTTATTTGCATCATTTGCATTATCTGCATAAGTCTGTTGAGTCATTTGTTCGTCATTTGCATGAGTCGGTTCACCGACGGATCATTAGGAGCAATGAAAATGGCAAAACTAATTAAAATATGCGCAATCAAGAACAAATGTTTTAGGAAGGCGAACATGTGATGGTGCAGATCCGTTTTGAGAGGCTCCCGTCGGGGCCGGCCAAAAATCTAAGCGCCATTCGAATGAGCCCCTACTCTGTCATAAGTCACATTGGGATGAATGTCTACAAGCTTGATATCCCAGCAAATATGGGTATTTATCCGGTATTTAATGTTGAAGATCTGACACCATACAATGAGTCTCACGAGTATGTGGACTCAAGCAGCGGGGAGTCCCATCCACCTACACCTCCACTCCCATTGCCTTACTACCCACATAGTCCACCCATGTCTGATTGCCACTACAACTCACCCATTTCTGATACCCACCCCACCTGGGGACTCGTCTTCTTTGGTTTCACCCACGACACCGCCGATTGCACCAGGATCCACCACTCGTGAGTTGATCATTGAGAGCATTACGAAGATCAAATCCCACCAGTACGTTCTCACTACATACACCCGAGCCTCTACGCCGTTACTTAGTATCAGTGTTGTAAATGTCGGACGATTTAAAGGTTTTGGGGATAAAACGCCACGACATCGATATTTTAAGCAGAAATGTCAATTTTGAAAATATCACCCGATATATCCGTTTTACCCGATATATCAGGCGATATTCGGCGGCCGATATATCGTCAAGAGTGTTAAAAATATTTTTTTTTATTTTTGAGAAGACCAAACACCGGTTAACGTGTTGTCGTGTGACCTTGAGGTCACGGGTTCGAATCCTGGAAGCAACCTCTTGTAAAAATGTAGAGTAAGGTTTGGCTACACTGCCTACATTTCACCCTTGTGGTGGGATCCTTCCCCAGACCCTTGCTGCGCGGTGATGCTTTGTGCTCTGAGGCTGTCTCTTTTGAAGAGACCAAACATAAATATTTTGTTTTTTGTTTCATTTCGTGCATCTCTCAAAATCTAGTGTCGACTACTTTCTCATCTCGCTCTCATTTGGTGATCTTTATCTCGTTTATTGGATTAGCCGACTCTTTCTTGTGTAATTTATAGACACACACTATGTGCATATATGTTTATTGTGTAATTTATAAACAAACATTATGTACACAATTATACATATTTATAAAAATTGTGTATATATATGAATAAATTTATTTAAATATTAAAATCCGACATTGTAAAATATCCCCGATATGTCCCCCGCAATCTGACATCCAACATTTCAAACTCAAGATGATATAATCCCGACATCCGACATCTGCAACCTTGCTTAGTATACTGGTAGGGCCGCCCAGACGTTGATGACACCTGGATACTGCCAGTTGAGCTTGATCGACCCGCTCCTGGACTTCAACTTTAGTATGACCATCTCCATTCATCGGAGATGAAGGATTTTCAGTCGGGCGAGTTGATGGGGATCTATCAGAGCATGGACCAGGAGTGGTTCGCCACAAGGCGGGACCTACGTTCGTGTACTCGAGCAGAAGGATTTGATCGCACCGCCGATCCATCTCTGCGGGTGTGTCCGTATCCGCATTTCGATTCGTTTTCATATATTATTTTGTTATTTTTACATTTATTTTGATGTATTCGGGTAACCGCACCTTCGACCAATTATAGTCGTCGATGATAGGATGTCCTAGTTTTCTCTTTATTATAAATAATGTTCAGGGGGCTGTTTAGGGCTTTACAGATTTTGGAGATATTGAGAATCCCATGATTATCCCACGGTGCCGACTCCGTGGAACCATAGGTGACTACTCCTAGACGCTTATTTTTTTCCCCAAGGTACCACATAATCCTTGTCACCTTTCTCCTACCCATATTCCCTTTACCGCCACCTTATACCTCCCCAATAGCCACCGTCTCGCTGAAATCCTCCAACAGCCGCCTCCCTTGTTGGAATTCCCCCTTCCCCACAGCCACCGCCCCTTCTCTTTTCTCCAAACAGCCGCCGCCGCCTACTCCTTTCTTCCAACTGCAGCTATCGCCTTCCTCTTCCCCCCAACAACATCTACTGCCTTTTCCCAGCTCCTTTTAGCTACCGCCTTTTCCCAGCCCCTTTTAGCCACCGCCACAGCTGCCCACAACCGCCCAGCCATCTAGATCCGCCTCTTTTCCGTGGATCCACCTCCAAATCTCCTCCCCTACCCAATTATGTCAAGATCTGCACATTCCAGCCCAGATCCCGCCACCCCACCTATGTGATCCACCTCTCACAGCCTGGATTCGCTTTAAAACCCTCCGGGTCCACCCTCCCGTTCAAAAATAGATATATACGCAAGTTCACATATCAGATCAAGTAATAAAATGAAAGTAAAGATCGTTCTCACGGAAAAGTGAATAATCTAATGCTTGCAAATACAGCTTAAACATTTTCTCTAAATCAAAACAGATCAAATTAAAAGGTTTTTGAAAAACAGTAAGAAAAAAAGTACGAATAAAGTTAAAGAATGCTTTCCTAAGAAGTACTTTTTATAAATTTGAAAGAGCAGTCTTGTATTCCTATTTCCTATGTTTATTGTTATGAATATTTAGAATGATATCTTACAAGAATGTTTAATTAATTTATCTTGCAACTGTTTTAAAGTGAAAATCCTTATCTCTTGATATCAAAATCCGCATATTTCTTCATTCCCCTAGTCACCTTTAACTTATGCGGAACGGAGAAATATCATGAAGAATAAAAATCAGTGTTACTAGCAAGAAGATGAAATATCTTTCTCCCTTCTATGTTATGTTGAATTTATGATATACTTACACATTTCCACTCTCGAATCTCGACACAGTGAAAATATAGAAACTTTTAGTTAAATACTCACGCTTTTCCTCTCTCGAATATCGAAACATGATAAAAAATCTCTATCTAAATACTTACGCTTCTTCTCTCTCGAATCTTGAAACACAATAAAAAGATGAAGAACTGAAGTTTCACTATCTAGTTCATAAATCCAATAAAGATAAATCATCAAAACATACATAAAACTTAAAAGAAAACCATCATGACAACAGACATAGTACTCTCGTAATATAAGAATTTGAGAGATTAGTTCATAATCGTAGGAAAGCACCACACAAATAGAAATATCTTACTAAACATGGTTATCAAAATTCAAAGCGTTTGCATGAAAAATCCTCCCAGATTTTCGCTAATCTGGTCTTCTCCTCCGGGGTGTACGTGTATGCCCTAGTCGACCTCCTCTCTCCAAATTTTTGAATCCTCCTTTATGGAATTCGATTCTCTCTGTTTAAGATGGAATTCGCCTCTTTCCTTTTAGATCTCCCTCCAAAACATAGTATTTGGCCCCTGTTTAATTGCCTTCCATAATTGAACGGACGCTCCCCTTTTTAGATTTGTATTTAGCACAAAATTTAAAATTCAATCTTTGAAAATCGTTTCCGCCTTGTTGCAACAACTTTCCCTAGAAATCAAACTGATTTAGCTTTACTTCTTCAAGTCGAATTTTTCAGCATTCTACAATAAAAACATAGAAAAATGTCGATAACATCCAACTTAGACCAAGTACATTTTTAATCCTATTTTTTTTATTTGAATATATATTTATCGATTATAATTGACAAAAAATGAGAATAATGTGTTTAAATAACTTTTTTTTAAAGAAGTTATCACACACCCACACATAGACTTTTGCTAGTACTTAGCAAAGATAATTAATAAATTGGATGAGGAAATAACATTAAGATGCAAATTTAAATGATCATTTTTCTCGACAAGAATTAATTAAAGCTCACTCAAGAAATTCCCTTTACTCAACTGCTAAACTTGTCAACCATTAAGAGTTTAAACATTCGCAAATTCATTAATTTTATAAAAGATAAATCTTAATTAAAATTTTTAGTGTTGTGTTTGCTATTATTTAAAATTATTTACTCCTACGCAATTTTTCTCATTGGACTTCCACATTTATTGAAAAAGATAAGAATAAGCCGAGTCTTTGATTTAGCCTCCACAAGAGTTTAATAGTTTAAGTGAAAGAAAATTATAAGGACTTGCATTAGGATTGACTTTGGCTTGGTTAAGGATTCATGGTTAAATTTTGATAGTAGATGGTATTTTTCTAATTAATAATCTTAAAAATTCTTCATATTATGAGGTTTATCATTTTTTTCTTCATAGTTGGGATCCTTCCATGCACATATACATAAACTTAGGCCACATCACTATGACATTTATATATTTTTTTTGGTTTTTGATGTTTTATATTATCTATAGTTGAGATCATTCCAAGCATATGTACACATACTTAGGCCACATATCAGTATGACTTTTATTTTTTTTTTAATTAAAACACCCATAATAGGAAAGTTCGTAAAGATATAACTAGTAAGTATATAAAGAATTTATGCATGGAGAAATATGTTTCAAAATGTCAAGGTTCAAGCTCAAAGAATAATGAATGATTAAAATGAATTAACTACCTAATCTCATATCTTAACTTACATCATTAACTCTGTTCTTGCTTATCTCTTCCTATTTTTTTAGAAATCAATAATAAAATATTGCTAGGAAGTAATTTTTTAAAAAAAACCTATGTATAAAATAAATGCTTAATAGAACTTTACCCAAAAAATCTTACTAACTTCAAATTCATAATTTGAATTCTTAGGATTTTCTAGTCTTGCCAATTAAATATCATTGAATAATTAGAATAGCTTATTGATTGATTCTAACAAGAATTAAGGTCATTAATTTCGTTTTCAATCAAATTATTTTTCATCAAATTGGTAGGAGTTATATCACCCTCACACTTATGTCTTTGCTAGTCCGTAACAAAGATATCATTTTTAACATGAAAATCAATTTTACTCATTTAAGCAAGGTGTCATTCAAGCAATAATAATTGAATGGAAATTGAATACTCCCCTAAAATTTGAAGTTCGTAATGTCTTCTCAGCTCTTTTTTTTATGCCCATTGTCATCAAAGTTACTCCTTCGCCTTAGTGCTCTGTATTATCTTTTGCTAATTGAGTAACCTGCAACTTGAATCAATGGACAAAAGGTATAGCCTAAGCAGGATTTCATGATTATAAGAAAAACTACTAACCACAAACTCATAATAGCTTCACAGAATCAAAATATAAACCAATCAACATAGACATTATCTTAGGATAATCTCTCCATCCTAACATAGTCCAAAACAAAATGTCATCCACACAAATAAAAACAACATAAAGTCTTGCAACACAAACAAAGTAATAATAATAATAGACTTTGAAGAAGATATACTAAACTAGATCACGCCTTCATGCCTCTTCATTTTTGTCCTCTTCCTCATCAGCAGCGACCACTTGCACAGGATCGACTCACGTGCCGTCGGAAGTCAATAGAAATCCTTCATCCACGAATTGGGCCTGCAGCTTGTATGGCGGGGCGTCATCAACTGAATTCTTGGCCTTGCGCATCATCTGCGCTTGATTCCTATGTAACTGCTCAAGTCTGGATTCGAAGTATATATGCTGACATCTTTGATAAGATTTCATATACTTGATATTTTCCATTATCAAGTCTAAATCGACACCATCTGCAAAAGATAATATCAATGTACTCGGGATCGACTGACTGTTGCGACTTTCTGTGCCCTTTCTCTGGAGAAATTTCTGTAGCCATCTTGATATTAGTTGAAATCACCGTTTCAGTGATATGGTGCCCAACCTTCGTCAATATGTCTCCCTTTACCAAAATCACCCTTGCGAACCAACATAACTCAGTGATCAATGTAGGGAACCACAATTGTCCAACCTTTTCTTCCTTAGACTTCGGCTGTATGTACTCGGAGATAGCTTTGCCAACATTAATCTCTACCCCACTAATGATGCTATAAATCTGTGCTAGCTTGTCCAAGGATACATGATTCGCATGCCTAGTTGGCATGATACTTGCGTTGACGAATAGCAACCACATCTTCGCCTCCCAAGTTAAATGACTAGCTTTCAAGACATATTTAGTTTGATTAGACCATTCGGCCCCAGGTGCGGTACAAAGCAGGGCAGCCATCTCTTCGGGAGTAACACTATCTTGGATCGAACAATACTCATCGGGGTTATGACTCTCCAAATCAAAATAATTGTTGATGACCGCCGCAGAAAAGCTAACCTTCTTACCTTAACAAACATCTTGTCTCCATCCAAAAACTTGGCATTGGCATAAAACTCGAACACCCAAGGTAGAATCATGTATCCTTGGTAACGCGATAGTTTTCAGAAATTGTTGATGACTCTCCAAGGTATAATTATTGATGACTCTCCGTAACACCCAAGGTATAATTGTTGATGACTCTATAACACCCAAGGTATAATTGTTGATGAATCTCCATAACACCCACGTTTCTCCATTTTAAAACCCCTTTCATAGGTCAACGTGATAGTTTTCAGAAATTGGTAACGCTTAAGAGATTCTTCTTTTAAGAATTTCACATCCTTGCGTGCAACCTCTTTCCCCTTTTCCTTATCTTTTCTTTTAGAGGCCATAACCTATGTTGAAGAAAAATCTAAACTACAAAAAACTCCTCCCCAAAATGTTTGACTAAATGCAACAAGGGATAAAGTGATTACCTTCTCCTTCAGGGGTTCTCGATTTTGTCCAAGGTCGCTGATGTAGAAGCCCTCTGGTCTCACCGATCTACTTTTACAGTCACCCGCCGCTCTTGTCAATCTCCGCAGTTTTGCTGCTCGCCACTTGCGCAGTCGTCGCTCTCCACTCGCGCAGTCGCCACTCACGCAGTCGCCGCTCGCAATGTTCCTCCCGATTTCGCTAAACCTAAATCGCACCGGGTTGGGTTTTAGCGAACATCTTATTAGCGGCCGTTTAGTGGAACCAGACCTAGTTTAGCCTGAAGACAACAAGGGTTTGATCAATATAACCTGACAAAAGATCATAGGCGCACCAGTTCAGTTGAACTGGCGATTTCAATTTTTTTTGAAATCTGGCGATCCCTCCACAGTGCCGACTCCGTGAAACCCTTAATGATGACTCCCCCTCTCCCGCTCCCCAAAGGTAATCCTAACCCATAACCACCTTCCCCTACCTCCTAATCTCTCTTCCACCTCCTCCATACCTCTCCAATAGCAGCTGCCCACTACTTGTTGCTGTCTAGTAGCCACCGCCCATTTCCAGCCACCGCCCATTTCCAGCCACCTACAACACCCACCGCCCCTACCACCCCCTGTCCAACTACCGCCATCCCTTCCAGCCCCCTTCCCCTTCTGTCGGCCCACCAAGAAACTCCCCAACAACCACCACAACCCCTATCTCATTCCTCTCCAATCCGACACCCTACCACTCAGATCCACCCTTCCAAGCTCGAACCAACCCCCACACAGCCACCCTCCTCCCCCCATGGATCCTCCACAAGCCTACCCACATCCAGATCTGTCCTCACAGCTCAGATCCGCCTCCATACAGCAGGATCTGCCCTCTTGCAGCCCGGATCCGCCTACATACAACTTGATCCACCCTCCCGTAGCCTGGATCCGCCTCCATATGACCAGATCTACTTTCCCGACCCGATCCTGCTTCCCCAGTCAGATCTAGTCGTCAGTTCCACTCCGAATCATCCCTATTGTTCCACACACCTCCGAATCTCCATTGCCACCATATATTGTGAGTGTTATTGTTATATGAATATTAGTTCTCATTATTAATATATGGTATTGTGTTCTTATATTTTTTGGGATCTATAGTAATTGTGGAATTTTGTTTTAGATATCTTGTGATTTGCAGGAACCATTCGCCGCGCACTTTGCTTTGGTCCTCCGCGCGGAGGAAAGCCTAAATCCGCATGCCTAAAGGAATTATTTATCTTTTGCTATAATCATGTGCGCGTGATTTAATTATTTATTATCTGATTTTTGATTTCTCTGTTGGGCTTTGCATGACATGTAAGGTTAGCGCATCATTCATCCAGCGCCTATAGATTCGTCCTGCGTCAATTATTTTAGTACTTATGTAGAATGTATGATTCATTTCATGGTCCGTGAAGAGTCTTCTTCTTTTTGTATGTTTCCACTTTTCATCAATCAACATAGCTATAAAAATATTCTTGCAATAGATTTTCTTTACATATACTAAGCTGATTTTTCTATATTAAGCATATTTTTCTAAGAATGATCCAATTTTCTTTTCTTTAACTTTTTTTTATTCATAAATATTCTTCTTATTATTTCAACTACGTTTAATATGTTCTTTATTCTTAAATATTGGTTTCAAAGTTATTGTACAAACTGACTTCCTATAGTTTGTATGAATTATCAAATGATATGTTAAAGAAATGACTCCATCCCCGTGCCTAAGTATTAGTATCTCATTCATATCGAGTTATCTTTATGCATCTTCTTTAGAGTTAACTCAACTTTATTCTTTTTATTTCTTTCCTTTTTCTCTACTATAAGCTTCTTCCTTGGAGTGTCATTTTTTGTTTCATGACATTGGAATTTCATTATATTCCTCCATACCTGTTTTCTAACTAGCATTGTTTACATCCTTGATGTCTGTTTTCTAACTTTGTTTACATCCATCTAAAGTCTAATTATTTTTATCCTCTTCGCTATTTGATATTGTTTTTATCCCCAATTATTAGTAGTTATTTATCTATTCAACAGATTCATCTTTGACTTCATTATTTTTCTTCTTTTCTTAATTTCATACTTCCTTATTATCAGTATTAAAATTTCTTTTTAAAAACACTTATTTCGTATCAAAAAATTGTTATAAGTTGTCAATCTATCACCAAGGCATCTTTCATATGATCTAATTAATATGGATATGGGCACACACGACATCCACGTCACAATTGGATGGGTGGTTCATGCCGGTCTACTCGCGCAAATCATGCATGACACCAACAACCGCGGGCTTAAAGGCTACTAATGAAAGTGCATCTTTATGGTTTACTTCTTTTATTTGTTTCAACAATGTATCTTTATTTTAATTAGTCCTTGCATTATGGTTAAGGACACTGCCTAATATATAAGGTGGGCTCATGCTTTCGAGTTTTGGAAAATGAAAAGGGAAAACACGGGGGAGGCCACATATCGTCCTCTCTAGGGATTTCACAGATTCCGTCTCCTTCGCTGACGATAACAAAGCCTAACTAGTCCGCTTGCGCTCGATCCAGTGCCCAAGCACCTGTGTCCGCCTCTGCTTGTGATTCTACCCTTGCTCGTGAATCTTTCGACGCTGAACGTGACTCAACTCCCAGATCTTGCTTCTGCTAGTGATCCGGCGACGATCGACATCCGCCTTAGTCGCCCTTCCCTGCAAGTCCTTCCTCTCACATAGATATAGTCAGAAACTTCTATGCGCCAACAACCGTTTTGTACGAATCTCACAGTGGATGCTAGAAACCCTCAGTATGGTCGGCAACAAGGAAATTCGCCTTTATCGAATCACTATCGGCCCGCAAAGATCGCGTCAACAACACACTCTCCGACCTCCAAGTGGCTATCAGTGACATCCATTCCGTCCTCTCCAATCGTCCACCTGCTCCAACTCTCCCGTTGTTGACTTCTTCCAACACGTTTGCCGATAGTTTGGTTGACCCCCACAGGTTCCAAAGCCCATATGCGGGGAACAATCCACCCGTCTCTGTCACCTCAACATACACGTGTTCGACAGGATCGTCCATATGGGATGAATCTTGAATTGCTTGCATGAACCATTCTTCGTCCATGTGGTTATTCAGAGAATCAAGAAGTCCCTTGATGTAGGGTAGGATATTGTTGTGGATACCTCCGAAGGCCGATATATCGCACGATGGACAAAACGACACGTTTCCGATTTTTTTTTGCACATTTTGCAATCCTAAGTGAAGTACTGGGAAAACAACTTATTTCATTGAGATTGTTTTTTACCTTCCTCTGGCTTTCTTCCTTGCTCAACCCTAATTACTACTTTGTATGCAATTCCTTATCTTTCATTATCATCGCAACTTCCCAATATTTTGTCTGCTCTTGTTTTATCTGACACTAGTACAACACAAAATGTATATTAGAAATTTAGGAGTTCAAAATATAAATAATTAGTATATTAATATATAAATTAAAAAAAAGATTAAATTTATAAATGATTACAATAAATATTAAAACCCGATTAAATCACATATTAAAACCGCATATAATGACATGAAAAACCTAAACCGACATGTCCCCGATATCCGCATCTAAATCTTGGATAGGATACAAGGGCGCACGATTAACATGCAATCCTAAGTGAAGTACTGGGAAAACAACTTGACAACCCTAAACTACTGTATGCAAGATGCAAGATCCGACGGTGAAATCAAAATATAACAATAAATGATTAAATCACATGCATATAATTTTAGCAAAAAACCAAATAATTTCTTTATGCGAACAATCTTTGGTTTTCCTCTGTTTGGAGGACCAAAGCGATAATGCGACAAATAGTTCATGCAAAGCACAAAATAATCAAGAACAAAACATTTTGAAGCTATAGATTCAATTGAGCACAAGTTAATACATATAATAATGTTGAAAATAAAGGTCCATACAACGAATAAAATTCACAAAGTAAGGGGCTGCTGTAGGAGAGTAGATCCCGACAAGGGTAGACGACGTGGCGGCTGAATCCCGAATGTATGGGTCTGGATCTTGAGTTGGGGGCACAATGGATTGGATCTGAGTGGCGGTGGCTGGAATCCACATATATAGATTGGATCTAGAGGTGTGAGGGATTGTCCTGAGGGGAGGTTGCTGGAATCCACGTATATGGAATTGGATCTGGAGGTGGAGTGGGTGGGGTGGGGGTGGGTGGGGACTAGAGGAGGTGGTGGCGGTTCTAGGGCATCAAAAAGAAGAGATGACAACAGGGAAGCAGCTGGGCGAAAAGGAGGGGCGGCTGGGCGGCGGTTCTTCGACAACAAAAAGGGGAGGCAACAGTTGGGCAACAACTGGGCGAAAAAGAATGCCAGCTGCTGTTTGGGAGTGGATTGGAGGTGCGGATAGGTTTGTGGAGAGGGGAAAATGATTGATATGGATAGGAGATACCTTGGGGGAGGGAGGAAACCACATAGAAGTCATCACCTAGGGCCTCATAAAGTCGTCATCGTGAGGGGATCGCCGAATATCGGGAACAATCTCTCCCAAATTTGCAATAGCCTCCAAGCATCTCCCCTGCCTCTTATTTATAATAAAACATAATTAGAGCACCCTGACATCAATGACTATGATTGGCCGGGGATACGAAGGGCCTGATTAGACGATTAGACTAAATAAAACTGAAACACCACAATATAATATATGAAAATGTAGGTAAATGATGAGCTGGACGCATTTGTGGAGTCGAATCGTCATTCCGGAGATGCTATTTATGACACGTGGCCAATTGGCTCCGAGAAGGCCCAAAACCCGTCCTCCATCGCGGGTACGCATCTCCGTTTCGCATCAAGTGGAAAGGAAAAGATCTCAAATCATTCAACCCACCGGTCCCTTACTCATACATATACTTGAGTAAGGGAAAAACATAAAAACACGGGAAAAGACACAACTACCCCAACCCGGGGTGAAAAGCAGAAAACGACTACACGACTTGGAAATAACATTTTACAACTCTTCCCTTCAAGTCGGACGGAAGATATCAGTCATCCCAAGCTTTTGGATATCATCAGTACACACATCACATCCCAAGCTTTTGGTGAACACATCGTCCAGCTGATCCTTGGAGTGAATAAACGGAGTAACAAGTGTTTTCTTATCCAAGTGATCTTTAATAAAGTGTCGATCCACTTCGACATGTTTTGTCCAGTCATGTTGGACCGGGTTATGAGCAATACTGATTGCAGTCTTATTGTCACAGAATAAGGAGAAGGGGGCTGCCACAGGGAAACCTAGATCCTGTAACACAGTATGCATCCGTAATCCCTCACATAAGCCTTGGGACATGACAACGATATTCTGCCTCTGCACTTGACTTGACCACAACATTCTGCTTCTTGCTCCGCCACGTTACGAGGTTACCACCAATAAAGGAGCAGTATCCTGTTGTGGACTTCCTATCATCCTGGCAACCAGCCCAATCAGCGTCAGTAAAAATCTCAATATTCAAGTTGTTGTTCCTAAAGAATAAGAGACCGTGACCAAGAGCTTTCTTTAAATACCGCAGTAGACGATACACCGCTTCTTGATGTCTGATTCTAGGAGAATGCATATATCTGCTAAGAATACCAACAACATACGTAATGTCGGGACGTGTGTGGGATAGAAATATAAGTTTTCCGACCAATCTTTGGTAATGTTATACATCCGCATGATCACCATTACCATCTTCATAAATCCTGTGATTTTCCTCCATAGGGGTGTTCGCAAGAACACAATCAAGCATACCTGTTTCCTTAAGGAGATCCAATATGTACTTCCGTTGGGATATAAATATACCCCGCTCAGATCTAACCACTTCGATACCCAGGAAATACCGTAATCTTCCCAAGTCCTTCACTTCGAATTCAGCAGATAGGAGGGTCTTGAGGTTGGCAATCTCCTCTGTATCATTTCCAGTAATCTCGATGTCATCCACGTAGACAATGAGAACCACAACACGCTGTTCGTGTCTCCGGATAAACATGGTATGGTCAAATTGGGCTTGCTTGTACCCAAACTATGAGCATTGCTGTGAGAAATCTTCCAAATCAGGCCCTAGGAGATTGCTTTAGGCCATATAAGGATTTCCTTAGGCGTCAGACAAGCCCTTCAACTCCTTTCTTCACAAAACCAGGAGGGAATTTCATGTACACTTCCTCCTCAAGCTCACCGTGGATAAACACATTTTTCACGTCCAATTGATGAAGTTCTCAGTCCATACAAGCTGCACATGATAACAAAATCCGAATAAAGTCCATTTTTGCTACATGAGCAAAAGTCTCCTGATAATCAACTCCTTGAGTCTGGGTGTATCCTTGAGCGTCAAGACGCGCTTTGTACCGTTCCACCTTGCCATCTTGGTTCTGCTTAACAGAGAAGACCCACCGAGAACCTATAACTTTCTTTCCTAAAGGGAGAGCGAAGATATTCCACGTATGATTTTTGTCCAAGGCGGACATCTCATCACGCATAGCCTGTGTCCAAACCGGTATCCCCAATGCTTCCTGCCATGTCTTAGGAATAATAACTAGAGAAAGGGATGAAACAAAAGTTTGATGACTCAGAGTAAGATGATGATAAGCCACATAAGTAAAAATCAAATGTTGCGTGGTAGTAGCTTTACCCTTCTTTAGCGAGGCAAGAGGCATATACAGATCAACATCATCAGAATCTGAATTCGAAGTCAGCACTGGTAGAGGTGGAGCGGTGGTGACCTGTGTACCTGAACGACGGTGGTATACATGGGGAAAAGGAGAAATCGTAGTAGAGGAGTCCAATATCGGGATAGGAGGAGCTCTGGGTACTGGAGTGAAAGGAGGTGAAGGAATGGAGGAAGAGGACGAAAGAAGAGGTAGGGGAACAACAGTAACATCATCAGTAGTACTACTACTCGCCCCTGACGAAAAACATGAGTCGAGGACGGAAAGTAGGACTCCCCCTCACGGAAGGTAACATCCATGGTACAGAACATACGCCGGGAGGGGGGTGATAACAGCGATATCCTTTGGTCGCGCAGGAATAGCCCAGGAAGACACACCGTTGAGCCCGAGGGTCAAGTTTGTCACGTTGAGGTTGATGCACATGCACGTAACATACACACCCAAAGACACGGGGTGACAGAGAGGAAGTATTAACCACACCAGAGGTTGAGAGACGGGCTAGAGGAGTAGTAAAGGAGAGGACACGAGAACTGTTGGAATAATTTGCCAGCAGGACACGTGTGTGTGGGACCGACCCCGTGGCTTTCCCCACCGCGTTCCTGGTCTGGGTGTTGACCCCGGTGGGCCCCCTGTGGCAGAATATCCCCGCGGTCCTGTGGTTGGGATTAGTCCCACATCGCTCGCAGCGCTCGCTCCTCCGTGTTTATGTACCCCGCCACCCTTCATCTCAATACCTGGGTTTTGAGATGCGATATGGGTGGGCTGGTTCTCACAAGAACGAAGACAGTTGATAAGGTGTGCAACAGTAAGCACCGCATCACCCCAATAGGGTTTAGGGAGATGCATCGTCAATAGGAGACAGCGAGCAACCTTGAGGAGATGCTGATTTTTCTGTTCGGCTACTCCATTTTGAGTAGATGTGTAAGCGCAAGTTTTCTGGTGGAGGATACCGTGAGAGGTGAGGTAAGCACCAAAGGAACCACGATCGTCATACTCCCCTCCATTATCACTTCGAAGAACACGAATAGAGACATTAAATTGATTTTGCACCATTTTATGAAATTTTTGAAAACAAGGAAAAACGTCACTTTTTTCTTCAACAGATAAACTCATGTAGTACGCGAGAAACAATCAATAAAGGTGACGAACCAACGAAAACTAGTTAATGATACAACAGGGGACGACCCCCAAACATTAGAATGTATAACATCAAATGGAATGCTACTAGGAAAAGAAAGATGTGAAGAGGTTTGTCACACATGTTTAGACTGATCGCAAATATCACAAGAAAAGTTCTGAAGAAACGGTAAAAAAATAGGAAATAATTTTTGCAGGTAGGCGGAGGACGGATGTCCTAAACGCAGATGCCAACGGTGAACATCCTCTGCAGTAACAGTAGAACTGGTAAGAGCTTGAGAAAGAGGATAAGAGTCCAGGTAGTACAAGCCGCCACTGCACCTACCACTGTCAATGTTCCGCTTCGTACCCAGTTCTTGAAAAATACAAGAATCAGGAAAGAATGTTACAGAGCAGTTAAGAGATTCCGTAAGATTGCTGATGGAAAATAAATTGCGTGAAAAAGAGGGAACATGAAAACGAATTAAAGAGATATGGAAGGAGAACAAGAGATGTTGTCTTTACCCGCAATGGAGGACAACGATCCGTTAGCAGAAATAAATTTCTCCTTACCAGACAAAGGAGTATAAGAGAGAAAACCTGAGGAAGACCCAGTCATGTGGTGGGTGGATCCGGAGTCAAGCACCCATTCAGAAGGTGAGATGGTGACAACATGAACACTAGACATATCAATAGTGGCAAGGGAAGTAGAGCTTCTAGTGACCAGATCGGGCTGAGAGTGAAGCAGACGGCGAAAGGCATCCAACTCCTGTGCAGTAAGAGAGGAGGAAGCCGAAGACTGAGACTCATCATAGACATCAGTAGTGTAAGCAGCGTCATGAGTACGGTAGCCACTGTGCCTATGGCCCCCACGGCCAGGTCCACGGCCCTGACCACGACCACGACCAGAAGGTGCCAGATGCGGATGAAGTTTGAAACATGCCTCTCGAGAGTATCCCCGTCGACCACAGTAATCGCAGATAGGCACAGAAGATGCAGTAGAGATGAGACCACAACCAACACTCGTCAGGGCAGAACGATCTGGAGGAGACATAACACTGAGAGACTTGCAGCGGTCTTCATCACCCAGAATCATGCTGAACGCCTCCCGAAGGGAGGGAAGAGGAGAACGGTGGAGAACATATGTCCGGACCACATCAAATTCCATATTCAATCCCATCAAGAAGACATGAAGACGGAAGCGGTTCTCTCGTTGCTTTAACAGAACCACATCCGCTATACACGCTGGAGTGAAATGTGCAAAGTAGTTCAGTTCTTGTTACAAGCGTTCAAACTTCCGAGAAGAATGATGAGACAGTCATCGACCCTTGACGCAAATCCAAAATGCGGCGAGTCAGCTCATAAACCTGGGTGGAACTACCAATCTGAGAGTATGTTTAACATGAGCACGAGTCCAGATTCTCGAATGCTGAGTCCATCAGCATATAGCTTCGATAGACCTTGGGCGATCGAATGCAGGAGCCAAGACACAACTAGAGAGTTGTCAGAATTCCCAACGTTTCCAGGAAGGACTAGACACTAGGGGCTCCGTAATCGTCCCATCGATATAGTCATACATTTGTTGACTACGGATGACATGTTGAGCAATACGAGACCATTCCAGGTAATTCGTGTCATCCAGAGGAACTGTGGTAATCTTCAAGGAGCTAGAGTGGTCATGGGGCCGCTGAGGCTTAACCATCGGAGGCTGGATCACGCCCGGAGAAGAGACCGATGAATCGGGTTCACCCATACCGACACAAGAGCAAGCAGCGGATCAACTCATAGCAAGGAGCAGGGCACGAGTAACAACATCTCATAAGCAGGGAAGCAGCTAGGCGAGGCAGCGACACGGGACACAACAACAGCTAGGTAGGGCAGCAACACGGGACAACAACAACAGGGCAGCAGCTAGGCAGGGCAACGACACGGGACACAACAACAACAGGCAGCAACAGCAGGGCAGCACGACGTTTTTCACGAAGAAGAGGCGGGCTACTTCATGGAGGAATGGCGGCGGCGTTTCTGTCAGCAGCCGACACAAGTGCCGCCCGACATCGCGTGCAGAGGAACTGCAGAGAAGCGGCGGCGAAGTCGCGAGAAGCGGCGGCGAAGTCGCGAGAAGAGGCGGTCGCGAGAGTGAAGTCGCGATACGAGAAGGTGCGGCGCGGACGATCTGTGAAGCGGTGGTGAAGTCGCGATGCAAGAAGGAGCGGTGTGGACGATCCGAGCACGAGACGGGGAAACTAAACCCTAGGGAACCAGGATTTCCTCTGATACCAAGTGGAAAGGAAAATATCTCAAATCATTCAACCCACCGGTCCCTTACTCATACATATACTTGAGTAAGGGAAAAACCTAAAAACACGGGAAAAGACACAACTACCCCAACCCGGAGTGAAAAATAGAAAACGACTACACAACTTGGAAATAACATTTTACAACTCATCATCCCTCTTGAAACCATCTACATGAAGAAATATTCTCTTCATTGGATTTACAGGACACCCCAATCCAATTCCGCCTTGCTTGTACAACCTCAAGGGCGAGCTTGAACCACGAGATCCCCTACACCGCTCCTTCTCCTTGACTACCCTTCTTCAACCGTTCCCACCCAGCAAAACAAACCTACTATATCCATCACCTCTCCCATTACGAATACTTGAAGTCCCGCTGCAAAGGCTCTTACTTCCGCTGCAAGCAACCTTACTCCCATACACACAATTGGCTCAACAAAGATATGCGTATGCTCCTCAATTGAGAAAACGTCGAGATTTGCTTAGCTTATTTTGTGGCTCTAAAATTGAATAATTACGAGCCCCTGTCGAAGGAGTCTTGCTCGATCACTCACCTCGAGCTACTCTTGTATCGGTAGGCGACATGATCATGAACATTGAAACTTCATGCCATAGTTCATGGAAGCGAATAGTGGCCATGATTGCTAGTGGTGCTAACCACAATTTACTCTTCTTTGATTTCAGATACATTGCAGTTGAGTGTCACCCCCTCACCGAGATTTAATGTCTTCCTGGGCGATGGAGGACGCTCCTTGACCAGAGGTCGTTGCGTGGGCCTTCCCCTAACTACCACACGGACTTCTACGTGTTCGGCCTAGACGGTCTCGATGCTATTCTCGGCATCGCTTGGCTGCAGACCTTTGGAGATATCAAAACTAATTGGGCTCGTGCTACTAAGGAATCCGATTCACAAGGAGCCATGCTTTAGCACGAGAGTGACTACACGTTAGCCCGTTCAGCAAAGCTGCTAGTGTTACTGATAATAAACTGCTAAAAATGGTGCTCAAGAATTAATTAGTGGTAAAGAAAGGTGCTCAAAAACTGCTGCAAAAATTGCATGGTGGTAGTTGCTTCCACTACCCACCAACATTATCATCAATGGCCTCAACAAGATCATATGGTATTTTATTTTCGTTTGTCACCTCTAGTAAAATTAATTTATTCATTTGTCATTGCTTGTATAATTTGTTGTATATATTGCATTTGCCTTCGCATTCAAATTATGGATTAGTTTGCATGACATTATGTGTTTGACACCTCATTTGGTTAGCTAATCAATTGCTTTCAGGAGTGCTGGGATCTCCTTCAAGTTCAAGTAGCTGAGTATATAAACAGCGAAGCTCCTAGTGTTCCTGATAATAAAAACCGTGGGCTCATTCAACGACTGAAGGGTAAACAGGGGAGATTCCGTGGTAACTTGTCTGGAAAGCGTGTTGAATACACAGGGCGTACCGTGATTTCTCCGGATCCAAATTTAAAAATAACAGAGGTTTTCCCTGCTTTAAAGATTGCCGGTTGTTATATCTAACCATCTGTGCGCATTTTCGTCTAACTGTTATTGATTAAACTTTTGTTTGGTGTCTAGGTTGCTATTCCATCTTTAATGGCCCAGATATTAACATATCCTGAAAGAGTATCTTGTCACAACATAGAGAAATTAAGACAGTGTGTTCGTAACGGAAAATCTAAATATCCAGGAGCTAATTTTGTTGTTTTGTCAAGTGGATCAACAATGT
Source organism: Platanthera zijinensis (assembly GCA_039513925.1). Classification (NCBI taxonomy): domain Eukaryota; kingdom Viridiplantae; phylum Streptophyta; class Magnoliopsida; order Asparagales; family Orchidaceae; genus Platanthera; species Platanthera zijinensis. The sequence continues at coordinate 144,493,682 of CM077095.1, read as the reverse complement.
GCGTTCATGTCTATTCAACTTTCGTTGCTTTCACTGCTTTAATTGATTTAGTAAATAGGGAACTTATCCTGCAGGGATTTGAAGTTTGGAGGGAGAAAAAATATTGCGAATGACCTGAAATATGGTGATATTGTTCAAAGACACTTACAAGATGGTGACGTTGTTCTTTTTAATAGACAACCAAGCTTACATCGCATGTCTCTCATGTGTCACAGGGTATACCAATGAAGTCCTTTCTCTTTATTAGATTAGGTTTTTATTTGTGATAATTTTCTGCACTCTCTTTCTTAAATATATTTTCTCTTGGTTTGTGTAGGCAAGAATCATGCCGTGGAAAACACTGAGATTCAATGAATCTGTTTGCAATCCTTATAATGCTGATTTTGATGGCGATGAGATGAATTTGCATGTTCCTCAAACAGAAGAAGCTCGGACAGAGGCCCTTATGCTAATGGGGGTATTTTTTTTTTCATTTTTATTATTTTCTTGAATAATGAATTACGAATGCAAGCAAGTTTTTATCATTTAATTAGTGTAATATACTCATACTGTGAAAGCCTTACAATAAAGGAGAGTTTCAACGGTCTACTTAATTCATTTACGTACACCACAGATACCTAAAATGATTAGTAGATGGGAATGCCAGCATTTGATGTATTGTTACCCGCTCGCACTCGCCGGAGGAGCCACGCATCATCAAGACTATCGACGCGCGCATATGGAAACCTCCTTAATTAATTCAAGTAATTAATTTGTATTAATTAATTAATATTAATTATAACTTATTTTATTATAACTTATTTTATGTTTTCATTATGTGAGCCCCCTCCCTATGTAAGGAGGTGGTATGAGAGTGTTTTATTATCTTTGGTTATTAGGGTTTGACTCTCATTTGAGAGAGGGGTCTTAGGAGGAACCAACCTCCTAGATCTTGGCCGGAGTTCGTTCCGGATTGTACCCGTTTTCCCGTTTAAATGCAAATCATGTCTTGTCCATCAATCGTAGGCGTAACAATGGTCCGACCTGCCGCCCCCGTCCGCTTGTTCGAAGCCGCCGGAGATCATGCTACGATGGACAGCCTCCTCAACTCCATCGAACACAACCTTAACTCCATCGAATGCCGCTTCCTTGCCTCGCTGGCTGCATCCTTGCCTCGCTGGCTGCATCCTTGCAGGCGCTGCTCCGACGTCAAGCCAACTGCCCGCTCCAACCCGTGCCAGCAGCCACACTCAGCACCATCGAACAGCTCCCCACAGTCGTCGTTTTGGGCCTGCAGATGATCCCTGCAGCAGCGGCCATGGCCCACACCTCCAGCGCCGCCTCCGACGACACCCATATCAGCCCGCATCTTCTTGCCTCCTCACCTCCAACACCGATCCCGACAACCGCCGCAATGGACGCGCCTCTAGCGCCGTTTCCGGCTACCGCGATAGAAATCCGCGCCGGCCTTGTGGTTGCCAAGCTCGGAGGCGATTCCCGTCGTACGTTGACATGCCTTTCTGCCTTCCCTGCCAGCGCCCATCCCGCCCCACTCATGCAATCCATCGAGCCGCACCCCTCTCCCGGCCTGACGCCCTAATACACACCATCGAGCCGATTTTCTCCCCCTCTTTCTCCCCTTTAATTATACCCACATTGGGCCCTACCACCGGCCAAATCACACTCATATTTTCACCCTCCTTTGGCCCTCTCCTATCCGGCCACATCGCTTCCGTTCTTAAAGATACCTACAAATATTTCGAACTTGGCCTTGAGGACAAAGCCAATTTTCATGACTGGCATATTGTTACCCGCTCGCACTCGCCGAAGGAGCCACACATCATCAAGACTATCGACGCGTGCATATGGAAATCTCCTTAATTAATTCATGTAATTAATTAATTATTATTAATTAATATTAATTATAACTTATTTTATGTTTTCATTATGTGAGCCCCCTCCCTATATAAGGAGGTGTTGTGTGAGTGTTTTATTATCTTTGGTTATTAGGGTTTGGCTCTCATTTGAGAGAGGGGTCTTAGGAGGAATCAGCCTCCTAGATTTTGGCCGGAGTTCGTTCCGGATTGTACCCGTTTTCCCTTTTAAATGCAAATCATGTTTCGTTCATCGATCGTAGGCGTAACAGTATATGATTTATTCATAATTTTATCGAATGATTGTTGATGTCAGTGATGTTTAATCTTAATGCATTTAATTCCTTGATTTTCCGAGTAGGTAATTGTACTTCTATGTCTCTGCTGCTTTAGCAGCATAGCATGGTAAGACATGCTAAGCGGTCCTTTTGTTTGGAAATTCAAATGTTCTACATTAATCTTTTCAAACTGATTGGTATATTTTGCCACATCTTTGTTAAGTTCAAACATTGAAAGATCAATTGATGCCATATGGGATTTAATGTTGACCAAGAATTACTCTTGTGATACCGGATTTGTTATCAATCTCACATTTATATCAATCTCACATTCACATTTTCACTTGGGAATAGGGAGGGGCTTTAGAAACCTTCTAGGCCGTTGACATTCAGCCGTTACCAATGCACATGTCTAAGAGTATGCCACAAATATAGCAATATCTTTCTTCATATTGAGTTTTTAGTATATTTTTTCATGTCTATGTTCATTTTGGTGCTCCTTGGATGAGCTGAGTACTTTGTAAAGTGTACTTCATACATTAGTTCTTTCCGAAGTTTCTCAAACTTGGGTATGCACATTTTACCTTTCTTTCTTAATAATTCATACATAAAGAGAAGATCACCATTTCCACTTCCTTTAGTGATGGGGATCGACCAAATGTTCGTAATCAGAGGAGATTGGGCCACCACGCGGCGAAACCCATTTTTGTAGATTTGTCGGAGATTCGTTGATCGGAGCAACGATCTGAGACCCCGAGCATGTCCGGAGCATCCTTTTTCATTTTATATGTATTTTTATATTTCTTGGAGTTGTATTTATTTTTTTACGACATCGGGCGTAACGGACGATCGTAGCAGTTCACGTCGGATGCCCAACCACCCCTCTCATTATAAATAGGGGCATATGTTCAGATTTTTCGGTCATTGCTGATTTTATGAGGGAATCCAGAATTCCGGCAATCAGTGTGGTGCGATGCCACGAACCCGGTGTGCGACGTCCCGGTTTTCCTGAAATTAATATTTTCTATTTTCATTCCCCGTTCACTGTTCCCTGCTCGAAACCCACGAATCTTCTTTAAAACCTCCACTATTCATCCAATTATCCCACGAGTTATTCATCCTGGAAGAAGAAAACTGCAAAGTTCTGGTTCACCTTCGTCTTCCCAGGCGTGAAATTGCCCGACCCAACCATACCTCCCCGTTGACGGAACTCACAGAAGCCGCTCGTCTCTGCCCGTGAAAGCTTCCCGTAGTTGGGTTGTCTTCGTCTTCCGTCGACCACCCCTCCACAACAAGCCTTCTCCCCACGTGCAATCGCCAACCGCTTGTCCTATTCCATCATGTTGATCTCACGTTACCTTCCACATCGCAAGCACACCCCCTGTAGCCCTCCGACCTTCATCGTTTCTGTCGAGACCCCTCTAGCAAGCCTCAAGCTTCAGTCCTTCCTCCTCACATCTCCTGTCGTGGAACCACCTGTAGCAGCCCACCATTTCTAACGACTAGTCCAGTTTCCCAACCAGCAGGCGCCAGATCCATCTACCTCCTTATTTGATCACTCAACAATGATTTCTTACAATTCCTTCAGCAAACCTCTTCCTTTCTCATCCTTCTCGGTCGTGGACCCACCTTCAAAAGCCGCAACAGCTGCTCCCTTCCTCCACTCGTTTGCAAAAAAGGGGAAACACTACTGTTCATCTTCTCCAACATCATCTTTCGACTTCCTTCCCCCATTACTGCATCCAGCCGCCGCCGAACCCGTAAATTCTTGAGTATTTCTCATTTTCATATGTTTTATCTTCTGTATGAATATTTGGGTGAACCTTGCATATTTTCAGTAGGAATATTACCTTGCTTGTGCTATTTGTTTTTACTACTTTGTTCTCCTATAATCCATTTGTTAAATTTGTAGTTGAAAGCGCCACTTGTCACGGCGAATGTGATTTTGCTTGTATACCGAAAAATTATTAAAGTTCACATTTTGTGCACGTAGGGTTGCATTAGCGTGAAAGTTTGTTTCCGCACAAAATTAAAATATACACGCTCCATCATTTAGGTCCGGCCTGATCGCACCTTTATTCTGCACATTCACGTAGGGTTGCATTAGCATGTGTCGGCACATTCATTTTCATATCTGACCGTCCTGCGTCACTTCGAGCCGCGGGACTCTTTATGTTTCACCATGTCATATTATAGTAGCAATTGCCACTCTAATCCTTTGTTTGTTGAACATGAGTCCACCCATTTTATTAATCCTCGATTTAAGGAACGTCTACACTTGAGCCCTTTCTGTCTTCATGATATTATGATGATTTCCCTCGATCACGTTACACCACTTCTATAGATCATGTTGATCCACCGATACGACCTCAATATGCCAAAGACGATCAGTATGATGATTGTCGTCGTTCTTATCCCCGCATTCGAGTGTGTCCTATTGATCATTCGACACTACTTTTTGGTGATAGAGTTCAGTATCGCTCAAGTCATCAACTTTACACGCCTCTTCTATTTAAGGAATTCGAGTTAGGTCATCGTTAAACATCTGAGTGAGCACAACCACCATTGCACGTTCGTAGGACCCACGTCCACCCATGAGTACAATGTGATTATGCTATGGAAGACCGTCATGATTCCCCTCAAAAATCCTATAGAGGTCACTCTTATCAAGATTACATCATACATAGTGCCGAAAACGTACATGACAGAGGCCGAATTTCAACAATGGGTGTTATGGGCTTCCGATTGAGATCTCGTGAAAGGCCTCGAGAGAGGAAGATGCACCAGAGGAGGGAGCTCTCCCTTCTTTTGTCCAGGAGGTGCTATGGTGGGTGACAAAAAGGGAGCGACGAAGCGGGGATCTGTGCATAAGGCGCACTGTTGCGGGCAACTGAAGGGTATGCCGGGAACGCGGGATTTCCGTCGCCCGTCGGGTTAGAGAGAGATAGGAAGAGGCAAAGTAAGAGAGAGAGATTTGGGATTTAATTTATTGCATAATAAGCTAAGGGTCCAACCGGCTGGTTAAGTTCACAAGCTGCCCCCATTTGGGCTTACGAGTTATGACATATGGGCAAATACAAAAATAAACTGAATAATAATAATAAAACACACACATAATAAGATAGAACATGAAATCACACCCGTTGCATGTATACGACGTTGGCACGTGCGGCCCTAATGCGGGTTGGACTCGTCGTGCATCATAACATCACCGCCCTCATCGGAAGACAACTTGCCCTCAAGCTGGATCGAAAGGTATTCCAAGTTCTGCTCCCTCCTCCCCGTCGTCGTTGGAAGGATCATCTACGTAGAGTCAAAATATGCATTTGCACTGATGCCCCACCGTGAAAGGTTCATCAATAATTGACTTGCTCGTGAAAGCTTCCCGTCGCTGGGTTGGTTCCGTCTCCCGTCGACCACCCCTCCACAACAAGCCTTCTCTCCGCCTGCAACCGCTAGCCGCTCGTCCTATTCCATTAAGCCGACTGCACGTTACCTTCCACATCGCAAGCCACACCCCCTGTAGTCCTCCAACCTTCATCGTCCCTTTCGAGACCCCTCCAACAAGCCTCAAGCAGCAGTCCTTCCTCCTCACATCTCCTGTCGTGGAACCACCTGTAGCAGTCCATTTCCAACGACCAATCCAGTTTCCCAACCAGCAGGTGCCAGATCCATCTACCTCATCATTTGATCACTAACACTGATTTTCTTCAATTCCTTCAACAAACCTCTTCCTTTCTCGTTGTTCTCGGCCGTAGACCCACCTTCAAAAACCGCAACAGCCGCTCCCACCCTCCTCTCATTTACAGATATTGTTCATCTTCTCCAACATCAACTTTCGACTTCCTGCCCCCATTGTCCATACGCCGTCTCCCCCCTAAATTCGTGAGTATTTCTCACCTGTATTGAATATTTGGGTGAACCTTGCATATTTTCAGCCTTGTTTGTGCTATTTGTTTTCACTACTTTGTTCTCCTATAATCCATTTTTTAAATTTGTAATTGAAAGCGCCACATGTGACAACGAATGTGATTTTGCTTGTATACCGGAAAATTATTAAAGTTCACATTTTGTGCACGTAGGGTTGCATTAGCGTGATCGCACAAAATTAAAATATACACGCTCCATCATTTAGGTTTGGCCTGATCGCATTTATTCTGCACATTCACGTAGGGTTGCATTAGCGTGTCGGCACATTCATTTTCATATCTGACCGTCCTGCGTCACTTAGCCTCTTCCACAAGTTGCTGTAAATCCATATTCCACGAAGCCTTTCTGTCTTCCACAACTTTGTTTTCGGTTTCATCCCTCAGGTGACTACCAGCTTCATGCTTCATTGCGTTCATTGGTAGCTTCATTTTTGACTGTTTTTACTGCCAACTACCTGTTCAACTATGCTCACGTCTTTACATTTGCATTTATGAGTGATGTGGATAAGCACTCAAAGATGTTTGGAGGTCACACAAAGGTATGCTTCTCATTCACATACTATGTCATAGAAGTATACCCCTGCTTCTGCCAGCAGTTAACAAAATTGATAAATTGTGACCAGGTATTGTAAGCGAACTGGATTTTGATTAGAAGTTTGTACCAGCACTTGAATAAGGGGCTTTTGAACTTGAACCAAATTGTTATTAAAACCAAACTGGACTCGAACTGCACCAAAATCGAATCGCAATTGAACAATAATATTGACTTAACAACGTACTCAATGCAATACATTGCTTTTTTAAGGAATATCCATTTTGTGAATAGCATTAAATTCTTTCCAATTTTTATCATGTTACCACCTTGAAGTTAAAGTTTATTGATTTAGCCATATTACAAGCTTTATTGGTGCTCCTTCTTGACCTTACTTGTAATGGTTATAATCATTTTATACCACATCAATGCTAGTGTCGAACCATGTGCATTGTTAGAAAATGTGCACATCTTCTGTATTTTCCCCTTGTCTTTATATATTTATATTGCTTTTCTAATCTATTTACATGACTCCAACTTTCCGTAGGAAGATAGATCATGTATTGTCAAGTTCACCTTTTTTTCTTTATAGCTCAGTAAATGTATTGCACTATTGTTTACGTATTTTAGTGGAATATTTTACAACTGCTCATTGCACATCTATTCAACAGGTGCAAAATAATTTGTGCACACCAAAGAATGGTGAAATCTTGGTTGCTTCTACACAAGACTTCTTGACTTCCTCCTATTTGATTACCAGAAAGGACACCTTCTACGACCGTGCAAGCTTTGCGCTTATGTGCTCGTACATGGGTGATGGGATGGAATCTATCGATTTGCCTACACCTGCCTTGATAAAGGTACAATCTTTATTTCCTCATCATTGCCCTTAAATCTTTAATTACAAGTTAGCCTGAAAGATTTAACTTGAATTATTCTCTTCCCAATTGGTTATTAGTTGTGAGAATTTGAAATATAAATGAATTATAAAAAAAAATCAAATTAGTGCATAGGAACTCCCATCTTTATATAAAGTTTAAGTAGAAGAATCTCAATTTGGAGATGTGAGCCTAAATACAAGAATAAGGAAAGTCTACAATGAGCTTCCTTTTGGGCCTATCACAAACAAAATGCATATTAATATGTTGATAACTTCCTGTCAGATGAAGTGCCAATTTATTTTTATATGTTCATTTTGCAGTAAACACATAATTTTTAGATATGTAGTTGACAACTTTATTATCACAGAATACCAGTATTGTATAACTGTAACTTTCATCAAAATCTTGTATTAGTGTCCTCAACTATTTCAATTCACAAGCAATCTTAGCCATACTTTTGTATTCAACTTCTGCACTTGGCCTGCACACCACTGTTTGTTTCTTGCTTCTCCAAGTGATAAGATTTCCTCAGACATAAGTGTAGTATCCAAAAGTCGATATTTCGTTCTCTCTTATCATCTGTTTAACTTGAATCTAAACATGCTTCAATATGTACGCGATTATTTCTTTGAAACAATAGTCCTTTTCCAAGAGATCCTTTAATATATACTAATATCTTTAATGCAACTTCAATGTGACTCTCTCGGGGAGCTTGCTTAAACCGACTAATTTTTCCAAAAATGAAAGAAATTTTAGGTTTGGTCATTGTGAGATAGATAGTTTATTGAGTAGACGCCTGTAACGATTAATATCTGTAAGGGGAGGATATGTGTCATCCCATAGATTGTCAGTGCTTATAGGCATTAGATTTCTAGTTGGCTTCGTCGTAAGAAGACCGTTTTCTTCAAGTAGATCTAAAGCATACTTCAGTTGGGAAAGAACCATGTTGTTGCATATTACAATTTTTATTCCTAAGAAGTATCTGAGAGTACCCATATTTGCTAATAAAATGTGTCTGAAGATGTTTCTTTTATATTTCTATTCCAGAGAAGTCATCCCTAGTTAGAAAAATGTCATCCACATATACATCAAGAATAATTAGACCTTGGCCGATCTTTCGTATGCAAAGAGAGTGTTTTGCTTGCTTCGGGAAAAACGAATAGTAGAAATGTCCTGATTGAACATTGTCAAACAATACTCTGAGACTTTGTTTAAGACCATATATAACCTTCTACGGCTTACGAACTTGACACCCCCCAAGTAACGTAATTAATAGGTTGCTCTATATAAATTACTTCGTGCAGATTGTCATATAGGAACACATTTTTGACAGGTAGACATCTCCCAATCCCGGTTGATAACAACGAAGAAGAGTACCTGGATAGTGCTGATACAGACAACCAAATTGAATGTTTCAAAAAAAATAAAAAATATGTCTAGGTGAACCCCTTGTCAACAAGACAAGCTTTGTATCTATCTACGATGCAGTCTAGTAAAAATTTAATGAAAAAGACCCATAAAAATCTACAATATCGCTTCCAGGTGCGGTAGGAACAAGTTCTCAAGTATCCCGCGATTCCAAGACAAAAATCTTCTCGTGCATAGCCGCTTTCCAGCAAGGTATACAAAGAGATTCATGGTATGCAGTAGGAACAATGGTGGTAAATATCACTGAGACAAACTAACTACAAGGGCTTAGATTTGCATAAGATACAACATTAGTAATATGATGTTGGGTACTCCCTCAGAACCCCTGCAATGAGAACATTGTCATTTGAGTTGGTGGATGTGAAGAACCTTCCAAGGAGGTCATAGCTGACTTGGGAGCTATTTTCGGGGAACACAGAGTAGATGGTGCTTTATTAGCGGGAGGAGCTGGACATCAATTATAATGATAAAAAAATATGTGATAGGAGGTATATGTACAGGAAGTTGTGCAAGCAAGAAATGTGATATTAGGTAGAGCATGAATGATTGGAATGGATGCCACGTAAGTAAGTTGAGGAGAGGCAAAAAAGATAAGATAGGTGATCTCAAGAGTAAGGGAACCACCGTACTTGGAGAAGTAGGGAATAGATTCAAAAAAGATGACATCAGTAGAGACATTGTCTTTTGGAGATAGAATCAAAGCAACATTTTTCCTTCTGAGTAAAAAAATATCCCACAAAAATACACTTGGTGGCGCGGTCGGAGAGTTTGTCACGTCTAGATGCATGAGTGTGAATGCTTGCAGTGCAAACAAACACACGAAAAAGTGAGAACGATAACAGTTATTTTTCGGATGAAGAATAAGATACGATGTATTACCCTAAAAAGTAGAAGAAGACATGATTAATGAGAAAACATGAAATAAGCATCATATAACCCTAGTAGGATTTGAGAACATTCATTGGATATAAGAATATTCGGGTAATATCAAGTAGATGCCACTTCTTCTTTTCGCCACCCATTTTGTTGTGATGTATGCGTACAATTGGTCTGATGAATGGTGACATGAGAGTTTAAAAGAGAACTGATACGCATTTATTTTTTCACATTATCTGTCTATAGAATTTTTAGGGCAAGACCAAATCGAGTACGAATTTCATTATAGAATTTACAGAAAACAATGCCAAGTTCAGTTTGCTCTTTTAAGAGATGCTTCAAAGTACTTCTAGAGTAATCATCAATAAAAATAAACAATATAAACTCTCCACCAACAGATTTGGAGGGAATATGACCCTAAATATCAGAATGAACATGGTCAAAAAGACAACTCTTATAATGTTTAACAGGAAAACTAGTGCGGCTATGTTTGCCTATTGATAGGCTTCACATTTTAAAACAGAATCAGACCCAAAGATGACAAAAGTTGATGAGGAAGATGAAGTGGAGAATGACCATGACGTTGATTACACCAAAGCAAAGAAGTCGTTGCGGAAGTTGCTAAGAATGTGGGAAGACCACCTAAATAGTAAAGTCCTAGTAGCAATCATCATCCTTGATTGAAGGTCCTGAAAATAACATTGAGTTGGAGAGTATGAGACATTGTAGTGTAATTTTTTGGTAAGAGTATTGACGGATATTGTAAGAAAAATTCATAGCATATAAAGTGCTTGTCCAGTTTGAGAAGGGAGGTGATAGTAACAACTCTAGTTCCATAATCTGGAGTAGGAAACCATCTATTTTTCTCGAGCATATAGGAGAGTTATCAACCATAGGATTGGTGTCACCGAAATCGATGAGCAATTTACCCTTAGTAGCTACATACGTGATGCCTAAAGAAGTTGCAATAGAGGTAGATTTTTTGGAGGCAATAACTAGAGCCTCAATATCCTTTGAAGAGAACCATCAACCCGATTTGGAATGTGGAGTGGAGGTAGTCTGAGAAGAAAACTCAAATGCAGTAGTACCGACATGCGCCTGAGGCCAGAGATGAAGGTGCTTTACAAAGCAATGCTCTACAAGATGATCAAGCTTGCCACAATATGAGCCAAGAGGCGACTTCCACCACATCCTCCAGGGCGGCCTCCAAGGTCACGTGCTCCACGACCAACAACATGTGCATAATTTTCGGAGGGTGGGAGGGATGCCATCGAAGTTCTTCACAACAAATATATGATTTTAGTAACATTTAAGGTAAGAGTGTCAGGTTTTCCCAATATCTATTGGCGTATCATCTTGTAGGAATCTTGAAGATGTATACGATATCATAAAACAAGTAATTCTTAGAAATATTTATGCTAAAATGCAATGTTTGTAGAGATAGGACGATGTTGGAGAAGTTTTACGCCAAGAGACTAACTTCCTGATATGCATCGTCGGGAGAGTGGATCAGTCGAGCAAAGGGATCCAGGTAGACAATATAGATGTAATATAGTCTCAATCGACATTCACTATCTCATCATGACGAATGTTACAAACACTAATCTGAAAGGCTATTTGCAAGCATGTGAATACAAGTGCATCACTGACATACACTTTCAACATTGTTGGGAGATGTAGGGCCTTAGGAGTATCTGTGAGATGGTGCATCTTCCGTTGAGATCGCACAAGGAAATATGAAGGAGTCACTCTAATTAACATAGTTGGGTCCAATTAAAGTCGTCTCGAGATTGCCAGAAGCATAGGGGACGAGTGTTAGTGGAAGAACAACTACGGTAGAAATCAGAGTCCCCATAGTACAACACATGCAATCAAAGGAATTTATGCGGGGAGGTCGCGAGGGTTGGGAATCTGGAAGTCCGCATGAAGTGCTTACCACAGATAGGAGAAGAGAGTGCATGTGAGGAGCTCGTAGGAGGAGCACACAGAAGCTGAGAATAATGAGCTTGCACAAGGAGTTCGTTGAAGCTCAGAACAGAGAGCGTGCCCGATGAGGTCGCTGAAGCTGGGAACAAAGAGTTCGCACGAGGAGCTTGTTGTAGCAGGAGGATCACGCAGGAGCTGGCAAGGGAGTTCACAAAGCAACTTTTTGCATGAGGAAATTGCACGAGAAGTTCGCTTGAATGAGGAATGAAGTTCACGCGAGGAGATTATAGGAGCATGGAATTGAGTCCGTGCGAGAAGTTCGCTTGAGCTGGGAACATTTGCGCAAGCAGGCAGGTGGAGCTCACTGATGCGTATCAAGCAGAAGCTGCAGCTGATCGATTTATTGCAGGAGGCGTTGAAGTTTGTAGAAGAGTCGTTGAAGACGTGCAAAATGCATCATGCAACATAGATAAAAAATTGCGAGATCTCTCGTGTTAGACCAAGAGAGCTCACACGAGTCCGAAGTGGTTCATGTGACACTGGGAGAATTATGCGAGAGGAGTAAACGAGACCGAGTAGTGAAGGATTTGCCAGACTTTGGTACTATGTGAGAATTTGAAATATAAATGAAATATTAATAATAAAAAAAACATGATTATTATGTAGAAACTCCTTTATATTGAGTAAAGGAGAAGGCAATGACAAAAATCTATAATGAGCTTCCTTTTGGGCCTTTTAAAAATAGGCTTTAAGTTAGTAATTATTAAATATCTTTAATGTTGCCCGTAAGTTTTAGTATCTTCTGTTTGTTTGTTGATGTAAAAGTTTTTCTTTTGGAGGGATGTTGATTAACAAATTAAGTAAATGCCTAATTGTTTCTCTGCTAAGCACTGGTACTTTTCTTATTCAGCGTCTTGCACAACATAATTCCATTACATTTTTTGAAATTTACTTGTCATTATTTGTTTCACAATTTGCAATTTCTTGGTATCTTGTCTAGTGTTGTTGATATAGGACGACTAAAATATTTTAAAAATAAAATGACACATTTTGATTTTTTTTGTGAAATATCTTTTACAATATATCAACCGATATATTAGTTATCGATCGATATATATAAATGTAGGCCGATATATCCCGGTGGTATATATATGCTTGTTTTATTTTATTATTTTAGTTAGTTTCTGTAGTTTAATAAACAATAAAATGACATTATATACATTATTACATATAAAAATAAAAAATGATTATATTTAATATGTAATAATGACATTATTTAATATGTAATAATGTATATAAATAATTAAATATTTAAACCTGATATGTGAAATGTCCCCGATAAATTAAACCGACATGAAAAATTCAAACTAATGTGTCTCTGACATCTGACCTTTGCAATCTTTAAATAATTAAATACACATAGGATGTCGGGGCACGTCGATTTAGATTTTTCATGTCAGTTTTAGCACGTCGGCTTTAGATTTTTCATGTCAGTTTTTATGGATATAATCATTTTTTAATTTCTATAACATTTCTTGAACTTCTAAATCTATAAACTACTCTAAACATTTTATATCACACAAGTAATACTGGAAGATAAAATGCTTTATGTCTAAAATCCAAAGGCCGAACAGAATTAAAGTCAAAGATTTGCGTACGCATGGAAGAAAGCCAGAGAATGTATGAAGATAGTCGAGAGATAGGGCACAAAACGACACTAACAATGAAATAATTATGTTGTGTTGTCCATTAAATCATAGACGCTAGATAAGATAAATTTAAAAAAGGCCAGCTTACAACCGTCAGGATATATTATACGATAAATAATAGATATTGCAATCAATAATTGACATATTGTCAGATATATTCCAAAAAGGATATTTTGCAAACCAAAAATTATCAGAAGCATGTCCGTATTTTGTCCTTGAAACCCTTATGTCTTCTAACATGTCAACCATGTTGGATGATATCCACAACACTGATACCGAGTAATCCGAATGCCTCTTGGGTATCAACGTTCATAGTGTCTTGCTCTTTATGATTAATAGTATCCAATTATTTCTTGGTTTGTTAGAATGAAATGTGTTAGTGCTTATTTATAATATCCAATTATTTCTTGGTTTTTTAGACTGAAATGTGTTAATGATTATATTTATGTGTAAACGATGCTTTTGATTTATGCCTAACTTTCATTCACATGTGCATGGTATCTTCTTATTTCAGTTGTGCTATGATTAATTTAGATACCTTCTGTTTCGTGATAAGTGATAACTGCATATGTATGAACTAGAAGAGTTGAACCGTATTAATGCACGTGTGCTTCGAAGATGAGAGCCTCCCAATGGTACTAGTAGGAAATATTACTATCTATTCATGCTTTATGTTATTTGTCTTTAATAATTTGAAGAATTTCTAGTAAGGTAGGACTAGTGATCAAAGTGGTTCACTATCACATCATGGGACGAGCCACAACTAGAATTTTGTTAAGTGATTGGATGGGCCCAACCCAAGGATGAGATGGGGATGAGAGCATGGAAAATATGCTCTTGTCGTTCGACGATGATTAGCGGGGTGATGGATTGCGGATAATTAATTGTTGGGGCATCCCTGTGTATATCTTCCACTCACTCCATTTTGGAAGCTTGCTTGGATTCTATTGAACATTCCCCCACTGTCCCCGTCATCCTGTTTAGAACGACAACTTGTTCACAAAGATTCTCTCTTTCATATTATGGCTTGTAACTAGAATAAATGATATTTAAATCTACGTCATGTAATTAACTCATGCTATCAGATGAAAATGATTGGGAATATAAATTATGATTATGTTGAACATGAACGTTAAAAATAACCTCAATTGGATTATGGTGAATGTTCTCTCACTGATCTTGTTGTCTGGCTGTGCTCGACGATTTGCGGCAATGCACATGCTATGGCTTGTTTTGTAGGCGATCGATGGAGGCGGGGATACAATGACAAGCCCTAGAATGGTGGAGGAGAAGAGAAAGTTAGAAGAAGTTTGGGGGAAGAGGAAGAGGAAGAGGAAACCCTAGAGGGAAGAAGAGAGCTTAGAGAGAGAGGGAGATGAAGTTAGAGAGAGAAAAATTTCATTCATTGATTAATTGCAAATATAAGACAAGGTCTCCTTAAATAAGGTGCCAAGGGCAACAGGTGCAAATACACAATGCCATGAAACTATGCGAAATATTAAAACACAAAAAACGACATAACTTGACTCAACTCATACAATATTAAAACACCTAATACACTTGACTCGAGACAATACGACTTAATATAAAAATACTTTAATATTAGATAACGAACGTCGCGAGGACCATAACATCACACAACCGTGCTCATGATCTAAAACAACATCCGTTATGCCCCTTCCACGACATTGTTATTCCCAATCTCTATCGATCCAACTCTATCCATAACGGGAGCCTCTATAACCTCCTAGAACCATACTGTTGCTCGCCTAGAGCCCTCCATTCTCACTCCCCACCTTCTGAAATTGCCTATCTTAAAGGTAACGAGACAATGGGTTGGATTGCTAGGCAGTGCAATTCTTCAAGCTCCCAGACCACCAATACTCGAAAATTGTCTGTATTCCTCTTGGGCATGGAAGGATTGATGCTCCATTGAGCCTGTTGGCTTTGACAATCGATGCCTTACCTCACATGGACAACCCTCACTCATATGCTAATACCACACTAAGACCATTATTACACATGCAACAATGTCGAGTCCTTATGTGTGGTTCACCAGTCTAGTTGCATCGACACCATGGGATAGTTGATTGGTCTTGTCACCCACACACTATTTTAAATGTTCCCCGATTTGTCTGACTTGTCTGTCGACATGTCATTTGGAGGGCAAAACGATATTTTTTTCTTGAAAAATAGAGTATGTCCTTTTGTAAAATATATGTCGACATATCCGATTTTTTCTGTTATATTGGCCGACACGACTTTTGAACATATTGTATGTTTTTGTATTTTTTTATTATGTGACCCGTATATGTTTCGTTGTATCTTTCTTATTTTGTATTACAAAAATATACAAAGAATTTTTATTAGTTGATTTTCTTATATTTTTAATGTAAATTTGTTAGGCATCAAAATTCTTAAACTAAATAAAAAAAAATTTGGTTTTAAAACTTTTTATTTGCTATAAAATATAGTGTTATCTAAATAAAATTATTGTATAATACTAAATTTATTTTGGGATATACATTACTCAGAGTTTGTGAAGTTATTATACTAGTTTTCAATTTGAAACATATAATTATAATTAGTATACATAAAAATATATATTTTTCCATAGGACATAAAAAATTGATATTTTATAATATCCCCGATATCTCCGACTTTCGATATCTGTCATTTAAAAACTTAATTTAACATGTGACCCACATCCAATATTTACAATCTTGCACCCATGTCTCGACTGCTTTTCAGGCCCACATATGATGAAATTCCATGGAAGACTTCACTCGAGCACACTTCTTGTCATTATTGACAATGGTGCTAGTCATTATTTCATCTCCAAAGAATTGGTGATATGTCTACATATTTCGATTGATCCATACCTGGTGATGCGGAGCAGATACGAGGACACGTTTTGGGCCCGTTCGGGGTTGATTTGGCAACTTTCCATATATGGCGTGCCCGGATCGACGATCGGGCTCCGCGATTGCGTCCGGAGCGTCGCCGCGAGCCAAAACACTATATTACTTTATTTTTTTCAGTTTATTTTGATGTATTTTTATGGGCGAACTCACCGGCCAATCATAGCCGTTGATGGGGATTTCCTAGCCTCTCTTTTATTATAAATAGGATGTAGAGGGGCTGAATTCAGTCGTTGTTGGATTTGGAGAAGAAGCATTCCCGGATTCCAGCGATTCCTCCCCGGTGCCGACACCGTGGAACCCTAGGTGACGACTCCTAGGCCGCCAAACTCCTCCCCAAGGTAATCCCTACCCCCACCTTCGTTTTCCACCCTTCAAATCCCACTTCCAGCCACCGAAAATCACCCAAACCCCTCCCCAATACCGCTATCCAGGAATTCTGAGCACTGTGCACGGCACTGGTCACGTGCACTGTTTACGACAGAGCACTGTTCACATGAAACACTGTTCACGCCTGCCTCCACCTTCCCCTCCTCCCAAATCCGCCAACTCCTCTCCGTGGATCCACCATCCTAACAATCCTAAAATTCTAGATCAGTCCAGATCTAGGATTCTAGCCATCCGATCCGTTATTTCCACCGCACAAACCTTCCATTCTTGCCCGGATCCGCTCCTAAATAGCGGATCTACCCATCCTCGGCCCGGATCTACTCATTCGTGGCCGGATCCGCCGTTTTACCATCCGTTATCACCATTTTCCGCCGAGGGCAGCCACCGTCACCGTCGTCTCACCACCGGTTCCACCCCCGGTCGCCGATCTACACATCCGGCCCTCCAAATCTACAGTGTCTCGGTTCATCCTTCTACGTTGTGAGCATTTGTGGTATTGTATTCGGTGACTTGATATTTTCATTTGTTGTTTTATTATATTGTGCTGAGATTATTGTTGGCTAGAAATTGGTTCTTTTATGCTAACAATTGCAGGAGGAATTATTCGCCGCACGCTTGCTTAGGCCCTTCGAGCGGAGGAAGCCGTTGCCTAATTGCTGAAAAATTAATTATTTGTTTCTTTATTTTAACTATTTGCGTGGCGTTATTAATTTCATTGTTTATAGTAATTGTCGTTGTCGACCGATGACCACCTTGCATGTAGCATTGCATTAGTGTGTCACCCCTGCACCTGCACGTAGAATTTTAGTTTCCGAGCACCACTAGCCTACCCCTACATCACCTGGGTTTCACGATTTACTTATGGAATGAACGACTTGAACCCATTGGAGGCAGAATTGATGCTATACTTGAGGTTGCATAGCTTCAAACTCCATGGGAGCTTAAAGTCAATTTGTCTCACTTGAGCACGACCTTCAGGCAAGTGCACACATTCTAGGGAGATACCTCTTTCAACCTTCAGTGCAACCATTTAAGAGATCCACAAAATCAAGCATGTGGACTTTAGAGCACTTCTTTGATAGATCTCAGTCGAACACGAGGGATACTGCACGATTTCCATGATTCAGACACCACACCCTTTTAGTCCCATTTTGCTTTTAGTCCCATTTTGCTTGTGCTCAAGGACAACAACATGGGCTTCAACACCGGCAAGCTCAATTGAGCAACAATTATGGATAAATACTGGACCCATATCATTCAAGAGCTCCTAGATGAGTTCCGGGACACCACTCATTTTTCCAAATACTACCTCTGATCATGTTACCATTAGATGTGGATTTGTGTTGAAGACATTCATGTAACAACCTTTCAAACTCATGATAACAATACGAGTTCGAAACATCCATATCAACTATGAACAACATATTTTGCCGTATGTACCACTTTTTGATGAAATTCTAGTATAAGTCATTCATGTCAGGGAGATATGAAACCTTGCGGAAACTCTGATCTCACTCTAATTTCTTTAGCTCTATGTAAATCCTAAGAATTGTTTATTCGATCAATAAATGTTTAATTACTTAGGACATAGTATCTCGCTGATAATATCTCTATGGATGCCAACAAGATCTTATGGTGTTAGGTTGGCCGACCCCCCACCCCCCCACCCTTCATGTTGTCTGGGAACTAACATCCCTAAAAAGAGATGTTGATTCCACATTTTGATGGTCCACCGAGGTGAAGCAACCTTTAAGGGCTTCAACTGTGTCTCGTAGCACAATGCCGTCATGCCCCGACTTCACCAAGCCATTTATCATCAAGTGCAACACCTTAGGCTCATGCATAAGCGCAGTCCTAATGCAGGCCAAATGTTCGGGGTCATACTTCATTCGGGCCTTATCAAGTCAAGTATGATCCCCGATCGGCCCGCAAATAATTCATGGCCTTCTCTTCTCAGTGAAAATTTATCATTTGTTAGTAAAAATTTATACTCCAAGCCAACAAGTTTGGCCTGAAAATCTACTAGGTTATGATATTTTTAGTTTAGTTCATGATAAGATTAGTAACTCCGGCAGACAACATGCTCTGCTGCTAATTATAACTTGGTATTCTCATGACTATTTCACGATCCATTTGGGAAGATGCCTAGGAATTCATCGAGACATAAAAGATGACTTGTTCCTTCGCGACATCAAAGACACTATCAGACTTATTTGTTTGCCCATCATACATTTACTCTAATTGGGGTAAGACTACACCATCAGGGTTGTTTGGGCATGTCCACGACATCTTACATTTCAAAACTCCTGACCCACCTTCAGTCACACCACCCATGAAGCTCGCAAGTGTCTTCCACATACCATTGCCTCACAACATCCATATACGTCACATAATCAACCACCTCATTGAGCTGTTTGTGGCTTCTTGCCTCACGTTTAATGCATCAAGTACGGGACAACATTTTTGGGGCTATTTTTCCACCTCTCCCAGAGCTCATTTGAGATAGACACTGCTGTGAACTTCCATCACAAATTTTCCAAGTGCAAACACTATGGATGCATCATTGTCATTTGTGGATTGACTCTTGAAGTATGTGTAGTTCATTCCCCTACATCATCCACCCATAATTCGTATTGTATTTGTTGCCTTCAGGCCCTTGTTAATTCTACCCTCAAGATAGTTTGTCTACATAGGTTTCCACAATCCATTATTAGTAACAGGGTCTTGTTCTTCATGAGTTAATTCTATCAGATAATATTCAACTCCAAAGATCAAATTTTGCATAAAGTCTAGCTATCATCCACCGAGAAATGGTCGAAGTGAGGTTCTCAACCATGGTTTAGAAGCATATCTCAGATGCTTTGCCTCCAAATAGTTTCACACACGACGCTGACCCAACACATCAAGCTGACGCTTGGACATATCAAATAACAACAATGGACCATCAGACGACACCAAGACGTGGACATTGACTACACGACGCAGGACCCACACACGACGTGGACTTGCTGGAAACCGGTCAACCAACATCACCTACGCACAAAACATGCAAAAGAGAACGAAAAATGTGAATAATCTGTCGGGGATAATCCACACAAAGGGCGGTCGCTCACGACACAGTCCCACACGATGCGGCCCCACGAGACACAACCCGCTGAGGGTAGAACACCAACATCAGTCGCGTCCCAACGCACGACCAATCAAAAAAACAAATGAGTTGACACATACAACATAAGGCTATAGGCCGTGTAGAACGAAAACGAAAAGTCGGGAAAGATCATCCGAGTTGCTTCATCCCAACACTCCCCCTCACGTGGATAACACGTGCGTATAGGCAAAAACTAGACCAAGCAAAGTAAATACGAACAACGAACACATAAAGATGACTTAAACTACCATAAAGATGCATCATCAACGAGAGATCAACACCCTAGAAGTGGGAAGCAACTGTATCTGAAAGAAATCTGAGATGCAGCGGATGGAGTCCTCCAGAATCATCAAAAAAGTAGGGCAGCAGCTGGTCCAGTGCAGTAGAGTCGATTATCGTAGAAGTACAAACATCAGCAACAGCCACAACGGCTTGATCAGAAGCCGAGAGATGAAAGGAAATCAAATGTCCACTGACTCGACTGTCAGGAAGCATCATCGTCGGAGAAAACCGGGAAAGAACGAAGCAGCAGCGGTCGACAAAAATTGGAGAGGCGACAGAAGCGATGTTGTCGACGCCTGGATCAACTGAGGAGAATGACGACGGATGAGCAGAGAGCGTCGTCGAAGGGATCGACAACCACGAGCTGCGATGGGCTCGATAGGTTTAGAAGAGGGACGTACTGACGGAACCAGAAGAAGCGGGGCCTGCAGGAGAAGAAGCGCCTGGAATCCACGACAGACAACAGTGTCGTTGACGCAGACGGGAGGAATGGCCGAATCGGCTCGATTGGATCAAGCACAGGCTGTAGCAGAGGACTCGACCAGAAGAAGCAGAGTAGAGACCACTCCCGTCGATGAAATCAGACGTCGATTCCGTCGACGGGAGCAAAGATGCTTGGCGGGGGTGTAGCAGGCGCGGTCGACTAGGTCAAGGGCGGAAGCGAGAAATGAAAAAAAAAGAACCCTCCGAGAATTAGGGCATCACACGATCATATTAAATTTTTTCTGGCTCTGATACCATGTTGTAAGATAGAAATGATAAGAGAAGACACTTTATTCTTCCACATATGGGGCTATTTATAATATTACAAGAGACTCTTCAACACGGACAAACGACGTGAGATTAAACCCAACTATTACTAGAAAACACTAAAAGACCGACATTGCAAGACATTTCCTACAGGTACTTAATTGTTAGGGAGGGTATAGCGTTATTTGGCACTTCTGTTTATAAAACTATATATAGGCCTTTGGAGCCTCTTGTATCCTTATGTTTGTTTTGAGTAAAAAAAGCTTAGGGCTGGCCAAATTTTTTGTTTATTCTCTTTCTCGTATGTCGTCTAGCTTCTCTCTCTATTGACCAACGATAGTTAACAAATTTGTGAACAGTTCTAAGCCGAATATGCAGAGGATGAAGGCAATGCTAGGGTTCATTGCTTGAAGTACATGAGGAGATGCCCATTCCCATATGAAGGAATTTAGGAGACACTTCTTCATATGCCCACCATGAAAAAAAGGCATTTTTCTACTGATGAATGGATTCAAGTCATGGTTGAAAGCTTGAACTACAATGTAGGATATGTCAAAATCAATGTCGACAACTTAATAATTGATCGTGTTAAATCCACAAGGCGAGTTAACCCACAAACCTAGGTACAAATGAAACGTTCAATGAGTTTCTGATGACTTTAAAACATAAAGGGTTGATGAGTCAAAACCAAGCTACATAAGAAAAGAAGAGCATTTATGAGGAAGATACAAAGCAGTAACACAATTTTAAAATGCTTCTTCTGCGGTGAGATGCACCGAGTGCTTGATTTCCCATCTTGAATCAAGTTATCTGCCGTGGTAAAGGAAAATGAAGAAGTGAAATGATTGAGTTTATTGCCAATTCTCGATCCAATGGGAATTACACATGAGAATAAACCTAATTGTCTGGTTTGAGGAAAATGATACGGAAAAAATTTGCATTGTTCATAAAAGTTGAAGGAAAAGCCCATGGGTATTATTGACTTGATTCGAGTGGATCTTAATGGCTTCAAAATCCAATTTGCAAACTTTTGTTTTTCAAACAAGAAAACTTTTCTAAGAAAGAAATATTGTTATTAAAGTCGGGTGGGCACAACCTGTTCGAGGATGATACAAAGATACACATGTGGATGGTTAGCATGACAGCTAATTGAAGATACTTAAGTTAGGGTGGCTTTAGCGTTATTAAGTTTTTATATTTATAAAACTATATATATGCCTTTGGAGCCTTGTGTATCCTTATGCTTGTTTTGAGTGAAAAAGAGCGTAGGGCTGGCCAAAATTTTTGTTTTATTCTCTTCCTCCTCTGCCATCTAGATTCTCTCTCTGCTAACCACTAGTAGTTAACAAATTTTTGAAATGTTCTAAGCTGAATATGCGAGGGATGAAGACAATGCTAGGGTTCGTTGCTTGAAGTACGTGAGGAGATGCCCATTCCCATATGAAGGAATTTAGGAGATGCTTCTTCATATCCCTACCATGAAAAAGGGCATTTTTCTACTGATGGATGGATTCAAGCTATGGGTGAAGAGCTTGAACTACAATGTAACGTCATGTAGGATCTGTCAAAATCGATGTCGACAACTTAATCAATGATCGAGTTAAATCCACAAGGCAAGTTAACACACAAACCTAGATACAAAGGCAATGTTCAGTGAGTTTCCGATGAATTCAAAAGATAAAGGGTCGAGGAGATGTCAACATCAAGCTACAGAAGAAAAAAGACCATGTATGAGGAAGATACAAAGCAGGAACACAATCTTGAAGTGCTTCTTTTGCGACGAGACACACTGAGCACATGATTTCCCATCTTGAATCAAGTTAGTCACCGTGGTCAAAGAAAATGAAGAAGAAGATAAACGACTGTGTTTTTTGTAAATCCTCGTTCCAATGGGAATTACACATGAGAATAAACCTAAGCATTTGGTTTGAGGGAAATGATGCGGGGACAATTTGCATTATTCATAAAGCTCATGAAAGTCCATGGCCATTATTGATTTGGCCCGATGAGCATCCTCAACTCAATGATTCGAGTGGAATTCAATAGAAAGAGGTGTAATGTACCTATGGTGGTTCACATGGAAGATCACACCACGCGGGAGTACAATAAGGAAAAAATGGAAGGGCTTGTTGTGGGGATATTTTTCTTCATAATGAGTGGTTTAGTATTTTATGCAAACAACTGTGATGAGGGCATCACAGGAGTGGGTTGGGGAGATTGTCACAAATGACTTGATTTTGACTCACCCTTAGACACCCTTAGCCATTTTTGGTTTAATTTCTTGAGGAAAATTAAATGGTTCTAGAAGGATGTAGAGTCTTTTATGGGTTTAGATGATGGGAGGGCCTTCTACAAGCACATAAAATATTCTGGAAAGGTTGTATATAATTCACTGGCCTTTGTAAATTAATAGTAAGGAGTGTGTAGTCATGCTAGGAGGATCATGGGTGTAGAGAGTTCTATAACCAACCATTTTTGGAGGGATTTTATTTTTTTTTTTGGAAAATGGGAATGGTGGCCCACAAACGGGGACCCCACTCATTTTAATCACCCAAATTTCAAGCAACTTAAGAGTTGTCTCATCTTTCTCCCTTCCTCTTACATCTTTGCTACGTGCTTGTGAGTAAATGACTTGCTTAGGAGCGAGGATCCTAAGTCATATGGGTGTGGATTGCAATGGTCTTTCTTGATGTGATTTTTATGACAGCAACACTAGATTTAATTACTAGATGAGGACATTAAATTACCTAGTGTTTTTTATTACTAGTACATCTAGCACCGTGCAGGCTGTCTTGTATCTGTTATCTTGTTCTTTTATCTAATATTTCTTTGTGGTACTAATGCATTATTGAATGTCGGTGCATGTAATGGTCTTTCTAGGTTTGGTATTTGTGATCACAACACTGAACATTAATTACTCCACAAGAATAGTAATTTTCCTTGTCTTTGACAAGCTTATGAAAAGGGATTTCCTATCTATTGTACTTCAAATGTCTTCCTTTCAATATTTATTTGATGTTTAGCCTTTGTTAAGGTTTTTCTGTTAGAATATTCTTGGGATGTGTATATATCATGTTGTCAGACATACTTTTGTAGGTCTTTGATGCTATCTAAGTTGAGGGTGATGTCTTTATAACATCTCTTTATCTTTGATTTGTAGCCCTTGGAGCTTTGGACTGGGAAACAGCTTTTTAGTGTGCTTGTACGCCCAAATGCAAGCACAAGGGTTTTCTTAAATTTAACAGTGAAAGAAAAAATATTCAGCAAAGTTCAAAATTTATGTGAAACAATGTGCTATTCTGATGGTTTTGTTTATTTCAGAAACAGTGAGCTTATCAGCGGGCAACTTGGCAAAGCTACTCTAGGTGCGTAGCTCTCTTGTATGATTGTTTCATATATTTATTTTTTTCCCATTAAAGGTGCTTGTTTCTCTTTACCCTTATCTTAGATGAGCTCACCAGGCATATCCAACAAGCAATACCTTGGTGTTTATTGTTTGCGGATGATATCGTTTTGGTTGATGAGACATGCGAGGGTGTAAACACAACGTTTTGGTTGATGAGACATGCGAGGGTGTAAACGCAAAACTTGAATCTTGGCGAGATACTATAGAAAAGAAGGGTTTTAGGTTGAGCCAAGCAAAGGCATAGTACATGGAGATTAAATTTAGCAGTACAAGGACGGATGGCTTCGTTATTAAGTTGGGTGATCAAGATATTTCCCGTAGTGAGTGTTATAAATATCTTGGATCGATAGTTCAAAAAGACGGAGGTATTGATAAAGATGTGACACAGAATCCAAGCGGGTTGGTTGGAGTGGAGAGGCGCGTCAGGGATCTTATGTGATCGTAAAGTACCACTAAAACTTAAGGGCAAGTTTTACCGCACTGCAATAAGACCCGCGATGCTCTATGGTTCTGTGTGTTTGGCAGTGAATTGCGTATATGAGCAAAAAATGGGAGTTGCGGAGATGAAAATGCTTAGGTGGACGTGTGGACACACGTAACTAGATAAAATTAGGAAAGAATGTATATCAGGGATAAGACAGGAGTAGCACCAATTGCAGAGAAGATGCGAGAAGCTCGACTAAGATGGTTTGGACACGTACAAATGAGACCATTAGAGACACCTGTTAGGCGTTGTGAGAGTCTAGTCACTAGGCATGTTAAACGAGGGAGGGGTAGACCAATAAAGATTTGGAATGAAACTATAAAGAAAGACATGTTGTACTTAGGTATTAGTGAGATTATGACAAAAGATAGGGCACAATGGCAACAAAGGATTCCATATAGCCGACCCCATTGTAGTGGGATAAAGGCGTGAGTGTTGTTGTTGTTATTGTTTAAAGGTGCTTGTATGCTAAGGTAGTTTTTTGAAATGGGTCAATTTTGTATCATCCACATTTTTTATTTAGTAATTGTCTTTGCAAGGCACTGGGGAGCTCCTTGTACAGGTGATTACTATGATTTCTTAATGGGGTAAAGGGAATATATGGGTCTGCAACCAATCTTACAACTTATGGTGCAATAATAAGTCCCAAATAGTTGGCATATGTTCAATAATGATGATAGTAAAAAGGTGGATTATAGATTGATCCAAAATGATCAAGTGGAGCTAACTATGTGATGGTGCGCAACACCCGACATTGGTCTATTCCCGCACGAGGTGGTGAAACACTACCTGTTCGTGCGATCTGAGTCCACGATTACGCCCAAACTGTCGTTTTGAATCTTTTTGATGTATTATTATTTTAAGATATATTTAACGTCCGATCGACTTGGATGTTGCGAGCCATCCGATTAGGATGCCCTAGTCTTGCTTTGGTTTATATTTACATATGTTTGGAACGGCTGGGGCCATCACAGGTTTGGATTCAGTTCGAACTTCGAACCGCCGGTCTCCCTAGGTGCGACGCCAAGAAACTCCTCTGGAACGATTCCAGGTATCTCTTTACTCGCCTCCTCCTATCCTCGTCGACTCCCTGAGCTCTCCTCCCCGTTGTCTACAACCGCTTCCTCTGCTCATGCCGTCACATGTTCTTTGCAAGGATGGTCCTACCTCCCCTTTCTCTAGCCTCTGCCGAATCCTTTTCCACCCAGATTTGAAGCCTGCCTAACCCCATGCCATTCATATGTCTTTTACACACCCCCATGACACCTTAAACTGCCTACACCCTCTTCCTACCAAAGCCCAACCGCACCCCCAAGCCTATGCTCAGCCCTTCCCTTCATCTATAACCAATCCTAAACCTTAAACCACCTTTACCCTTCCCTACCAGAGCCCGACTATCCCTCCCCAAGCCTCTCCATGCACCCCTCATCCATAACTGACTCTATTAAGCCCCTCCCCTTTCTCGAGCCCTCCCTTGCCACTGCCCAGCAATCGGCCACCCCTGACAGAGCCTTCAACCATTGGGTCGTCATTCATTATCCTCCCCCACCGCCGCCTGCATATGTATGTTGTGAGTTAGAGTTGTTATTTCCCGTCGTTTGTACCTAGCACTGTATTTAATGTGGACGTTTGCTTCATTTGTTATGAGTATTGGTTGTTGTGTGACTTGCAGAGTTTATTTCATGCACGCTTACAATAATTACGCCTCGGTTGCTTCACGAACCAAACTTGTTTCTTTTAAATTAAAGTTTGTGAATGCTTGCACCTCAGTTAGTCTTATAATAATCAATTGTTGCTGCTAATTTTATGCGGACCTCTTCTTGCATTTACATCATA
This sequence comes from Platanthera zijinensis, assembly GCA_039513925.1. Lineage (NCBI taxonomy): Eukaryota > Viridiplantae > Streptophyta > Magnoliopsida > Asparagales > Orchidaceae > Platanthera > Platanthera zijinensis. Next base: position 144,467,053 of record CM077095.1, on the reverse strand, counting down.
TCACATTGCATGCAAGATCGCATTTAGCGCGTTCATCTCGATTCGATATGCTATTGCATCAAATTGGTATCACAACCATGTTTGGGCCACATTTATAAACGTAGCGGTAGGTCATATAGAGGCTTTAGATTCATCTATGGTTAGTTATCGCTTTCATTCCTCTCCTCTATTTAGGGATCCCAAGTTTATTTATACCCGATCTCATAGACCCACTTCAGAGAGATTTCCATGCTATTATGACGATTATTATCGCTCGCAACACACCCATTCCAAAGGCCGCGTCGACACTTCAGAAAGATCTCCGCGACTTTATGATGGTAGAGTTGAATATCGTTCGGGCCATCGTCGCTATGCATCCCCTCTGTTTGAGGAACTTGAGTCTGAATATATGCAACTACCACTGCACACTCGTAGGGATCACGACACCCACGAGCACGATCTAACTATGTTAGGAGCGACCGTCTAGATGACCCTCGCTATATAGAGGTCACCATCGCCAGTATCACATCATATGTCAAGACCCTCCTACTGTTCCACAAATAGAGATAGTTGAGGCCGGTTTTCAGCGATTAGTTTTTGATCAATTTGATTTCTTGAATGCTTATTTTGATCACATGAGGTCTACCTTAAGAAGAATCAATATGTGAAAGTGTAGGGATTTAGGTCAAGCTACTGATGTCTCTAGTAGTGCTCTCACTGACATGAGAGACCCGACCCCTGATTTTTATACTTTTTCCTATGTGATCTTGAAGTTGAGTCTGATCATGCCCTTATGATACAGGTAGCGAGTGATACTAGTATGACTAGTGAGCGTGGTCACGAAAGTCTGGGTGAGCGGCCCAGTGACACTGTGATGGTATATCCATCCTCCACACCTCACTTAGACCTAGTGTATTCTTTGGCTAGGGATCCGGTTCTTGACACCATACAAATTGACCCACACTTGAGTAGGGAATTTTCCTACTCCTCTCCTGTCATTACCTCGAGTCTCATCACTACTTTGTGCGAGAGCATAGTGCTGACTTCATAGTGACTGCCTCACCCACTTACGAGGACACTCCCTCTATCAACGATACTCATCTGGAGGATCATCCCACTATTATTGGCTTCATTGTTGAACATCCCGGTAAGCCTCCTGATGAGCCACTACTCCCTTGGGAGGGTCATATGGCTAGTATTGACTTTGTTGTGGGTGCCCTACTTATTCTCATGGACACTACCATTATTGGTGCTTTCTTCTTGGAGGGCCATCCTGACATTGTTGACCCCCTCAGAATTATGTCACAAAGAGGTTCATTTGACAAGCTTTCCCTCCCAAAAGGCATTCACTCTAGTATGGATGGTTTGTGTCATCACATAGATGATGAATTTTTGTATACACCTTCTGGCGAGCCACTGGACGGATTTATTATTTGAGAGGTACCCGTCACACCCGTGTGTCGTGCTCTTTTGTCATCATCTACGACATTCCTGTGCGTGAGGGCATCATTCATGCCAAATTTTTCTATCGACCACCGGGTGAGTCTCCTGATAGGTCGTTCCATGTTAGAGATATTCAAATCATTGTTAGGCTTTCGCTTAGGAAATGTGTCGAGTATGTTGTACTTCATTTGCATTATTTGCATAAGTATGTTGAGTTGTTTGTTATTCATTTGCATGTGCTACATGAGTCGGTCCGTAAGAAAATTGCATCTAGTAATGATCATTATAAAGATCGAGCAGATCAACACAGGAGGGAATACATTTTTGAGGTTGGAGAGTAAGTGATGGTTCACGTCCGACCAGAGCGGGTCCCGCAAGGGCCAGCAAAGAAATTAAACGCTTGTTGAATGGGCCCTTATATAATCATGCGGCGGATTGATACAAATGCTTATGAAATTAACGTCCCTCAACATATGGGTAGTAGCTGAGTATTCAACATAGAGAATCTGACTCCTTGCTATGAGGTGTGCATGCATGTGGACTCTTTCTCCGCACCCACACCTGAGCCACGACCATCTTTAGTCCCTACCACTCCATCCCTATCTCCGTTTGAGGAGCCTTTCCATGAGGGTCACCTTGCACCATCAACAGTTCTACTGATTGAGCAGTCAGACAGAGATACATTACAGTTAAAGCCACTTACTACTACCGGAGACGTACTTCAAATCATTGGTCATGACTTCTATACCACAGACAGACGAAATATTGTACGTTATCTTATCCGCTTAGAGCGGTCGTCCGCTATATGATGTTACATGGATTTCTTATAAGGAGCTCGAGAGACTCGCCCCACGGCTGTACAACGAGAATGTCCGTGTTCACTCACTGGAGATGAGTGCTTTCAAGCCGGGAGGAGTTAATGGCGCTCAATGCTCGACACAAGTCTATATTCGTAGGAGGCGGTGAACCCTACACGTTCGGGCGACCTGAGTCCACGGTTACGCCCAGACGGTCGTTTCAAGTTTTTTTGATGTATTATTATTTTTGAGTTATATTTAGCGTCTGGTCGGCTTGGATGTTGCGAGCCATCCGATTAGGACGCTCTAGTCTTGCTTTGGGTATATATTTACACATGCAGGGAACGACTGGGGTCATCGTGGATTTGGATTCTGTTTTAACTGCCAGTCTCCCTTGGTGCGACGCCAAGCAACTCCTCTGGAGTGATTCAAGGTATCCCTTTCCTCTCCTCCTATCCCCATTGACTCCCTGAGATCTCTTCCCCATTGTTTACAGTTGTTCCCTCCTCTCATACTGCCTCCTATTCTTTGCAAGATCGATCGTACCTCCCCTTTGCTAGCCTCCGACGAATCCTTCTCCACCCAGATCTGAATCCCGCGTAACCCCACACCACTCATACTTCTGTTCTACCCTCAAAGCACCTTAAACCGCCTACACCCTCTCCTTCTAGAGCCCAACCACACCCCAAGCCTATTCTCAATCCTTTCCTCACCTATAACAAATCCCAAACCTCCTTCACCCTCCCCACCAGAGCCCGACTGCCCCTCCCCAAGCCTCTCCCCGCCATTGCATCACTATGAAAGGATTGATAAATATAAAAAATTATACCTGATAAAAAGATTAATTGTATTTTTAATTTTTATGGATTATATTATAGAATTTGTTTAATATACATTTTTACTGCAATTTGTTGATTCAGAGCAAACAAGTGAGTGGATGAGAAACATGGTACGAATTGTTTTGGATTTAAGGTTATTAAAATACAATGAAGATATAAGAAAAGAAAATAGAATGTAGGCTTTGAATAATTACATTGGTGTCGATAATAAGTATTAGTGTTATGCTTGGGAGATTGTTATGGATGTGCATGAAGAGGTGATGCACCTCGGTGCTGAGCTAATGACTTAGCAACGGCCTTCTCGAGAGAGCGGGGACGTCGTTAGTTAACTCTCTACTCGAAACGATTCGACTCAGAGAATCTATCGTTGGCTCCACGCTCGAGTTTAGTAATTCCGCAAACGGCTAGCTCAAACAAGCGACAAAGTTTGTGCGTAACTTTGAAAAAAAACGATAGCAAAAATTTAAAGGATTGCAAGCACTAACAATCTGACCACATAAATTTAGTTGCATGAGTAAATGCTATCAACATGGAGCAATATGGTATACCTGCGGAGATTTCGTAGGGCAGAGGAGTTTTCCACGACTTTGGAGCGGCTGTCTGGTCGAGGAAGACAGTTCAGTCTCGGAGGTGGCTGTTTGGGTTGTGAAGGAGTAGGAGATTTGTAACAGCGGAAAGATCAGGACAAGGGGTTGGGAGCAGGCTGCTAGTGAGAGCTAATGGGAAGGGGGAAAGAAAGGCGGATGGGGTGGCTGGCGAGAGGAGGAAAACGGTGTTGGCTGCTGGAGTCCCAGGCGGCGTACTCGCCGGGAAAAATGGTTTCACGTTGGGGCGGAGCCGGAGGAAGGTCAGGAGGAGGCGTCGAGGTCGACCAACACAAAATAGGTCTAAGGTTGCCAGACGACGCTGGAGGGGGCGACAGTCTTCACTGGAATTGAGGAAGGGAGGGCCGCCCGGTTTCGGACGGGTCTAGGCCTACATCGCTGGAGTATGGGAAAAACGCCAGCAGGATGGGGATGGTCGCGCTGGAAGAAAACGGGCGTGAAGACTAGTAAAGTCTCACGCGTTTTCTTTTTCCAAGCTGTCCGTACAACTAGTGGAAAAGGTGATAAATAGGGGAAATGGAGGGGGAGGTTTCATTGTAATTGGGGTTACAGGGGTTTGCAAAATAAATGTCGGGAATTAAAACAAGGAGGTTTTGAAATCTGAAAGGTTTTTTGACAGGAAATCAAAATGGAATTTAATTCTAAAACCCCTAAATCAATTCAGAATAAATTTGGATTAATTAATCCGGATTTGATTGTCGTTTCATGCAACTAAACAAAATATTGTCGCGCCTACATCCTAACACTTCAGACTACCAAACCTATTTATTAATGGTCGTGCTGGCCGGTCAAACCAACAAGTCTTAACACCAAAATAAAAAGTGCGATATAATGACGACAAAACACGTACGATGACAACACACATATGACAATAACAAATTACTTTTTAAAGATGACACTCACGCAAACTAAACGAGCATAGCTCATTCGGATGCGACCACAGATGCATCAATTCCCCCGGTGTTGAAAGGACTCGACCCCGTCGAGAATTGACAAAAACTTGCAATAGCATGATTGCGACAGAGACAACGAAGCTCGGTGATGCTTATCCATGAACTGTCTGATATACTCCTGCCCTTCCATGAGACGAGGTATTACTGATATGTACCAGTGCATGTCTGAAACTCACGAACATCCCACACCTGCTCAATCTCCTCAATGGTGGATGTAGATGGGACTAACGTTGGTTGTGGAGTGCAAGATCGTACATGAGTAGGTGGATTAAGGATAGTATTGGGATGCTCTCAAAAAATGGCACGAGGTCAACAATATTAAAGATATGAGAAGTTCCAAATTCATCGGGTAAGTCTAAAAGATAAGCATTTGTGCCAAGTCACTTTTTAACCTGAAATGGACCAAGACGTCGTTGTTGTAGCTTGTGGTAGGTGCCCATAGGAAATCTCTCTTTCCTGAAAAAACAAGAACCCAATTTCCTTCTGAGAAATATAACTCATGACGATGCTTATCCCCCGCATCCTTGTGTTTCGTAGAAGAGGCTCGCAAATTATTAGCAATTAACTTACGCAAAGATTTTAAATATTCAATATATGTTAGCGCATCAAAGGAGGTTTGTTCAAAAGATAGAAGAGAATAATGATGAGTAATAATGGAACGGGGTAGTCGTAGACTACCTCAAAAGGAGATTTAGTAGTGGAACAATTCTTTGAGATGTTATAAGAAAAATTCTGCTTGTGGAATAACTAAATCTCATTGCTTCGGATGCTCTCCCGCTAGACATTTAAGAAAATCGCCAAAGCTTCGATTCACTACTTCGGTTTGTCCATCCGTCTGTGGATGATAGACGCTACTAAATTCTAGCTTGGGCCCAAATTTTTCCCATAGGTTTTCAAAAAATAACTCAAAAATCAAGTGTCACGATCATAAGTGAAAGAACAGGGAATCTCGTGTAAGCGTACGATCTCCCGGAAAAAACCCGGCGACGTAAATGGCATTGGACTTTTTTTCACAAGGAATAAAATGAGTCATCTTCGAAAAATGGCCAACCATGACAAGAATCGAATCTACCCTTCGTTTGGTTCGGGGTAAGCCTACAAAAAAGTCCATAGTGACTTCATCCCAATACCCTATGTTATTAAAGGTGCGCCTAAGGCTCCAGGCTCAGAGGTTTGCTCCTCTGTGCGCCTTATTTGCGCCTTTAAAATATAAAAGGTGCGGCTGAATGAGATTTTTGTTGTAAATTTCTTTTTTCAAAAATTAAGAAAAAAATAATTTTAGAACTCAATAAAGTTTTAATGATTTAGTGTTCATGAAAGATAATTATGCGTTGAGACTTAGATATGATGCAAGTGACTACATTGATTCTATTTTTTAAGAGATACAAACGATAGTAATGAATGATTAATTAGTAAACTAGCTGAAGAATTTAATCGAGAAGCTGAAATGATATTTGATGCTGATTATTTAAAATGGATATAGTTGCGCCTTGCTTTCATCAGGCGCGCGCCTGCGCCTAGGCTCCAAGACCCCTTTGCGCCTTGGTGCGTCTTGCGCCTTTAATAACTAAGCCAAAGCCGTTCAGGAACGAAAAGAGAGGTATAAAGGCCGGTATTTTGCGCGTGCCCTTTAAACAATTGACAGGTTGTGCAAGTCATAACGAGATTGACAACATCCTCCTTTATTTTAGGCCAATAAAATCAGGTGTTAGCGAGGTCCAGAAGTTTATTTTACCCAACATGACCTCCTAATTCCGAAGAATGACGCTCTCTTAGTAAGGTCTCCCTAATTGGTCCACAAATGCAAAGATGAGTCCTTTTAAATAAAAAACCCTCACTCAAAATATATTCCGTAGTGGGATCAGTATCACTAAAGTGACACGCGACCCAAATCTTGCCGAAATATGGATCAGAAGGATAGATGTTCTTTTGCGTATCTAAGTCAAGGATATGCGACTGAAGGGTGACTAGGACATGTGACATACGGCTAAGCGCGTCTGCTACTCTATTCGAAACACCAGGCTTATGTTTTAGATGGAAGGTATATTCCTGAAGAAAAGCTGCCCATTTGGCATGCCTATGCACCTCCTTTTGAGAATTCAAATGTCGAAGGGCATCATGATCAGTATTAAGGATGAACTCACATTGAATTAAATAATGGCGCCAATGAAGAAGGGCTTGGACGATGGTGTAGAATTCTAAATCGTAAGTGGAATAATGAATTTTGGCTTCATTTAACTTCTCACTAAAAAATGCGACGAACTGTCTTTCTTGACTTAAGACAACCCCTATTTCAATAATTGAGGCGTCGTAATTTACCTCCAAGATTTTCTCGAAATTAGGATGTGCTAGCACAGAAGCACTACTCAACTTTTCCTTGATAAGAGAAAAGGTGCGCTCCTCTTCGTCGGTCCAAATTAAATGACCCTTTTAAGACAGTCGGTCACATACTAAATTAGAGTGCTAAAGTTCCTAATAAAACGTCTATAAAACGAGGCTAACCCGTGGAATCTGCGAGCTTCAGTGAAGTCTTTGGGCTAGGCCATGCCCTAACTGCTTGGATCCTTTCAGGGTCAACCTTAATTCCTTCGACCGACACAATATACCCTAAGAAGGTCAAACTATCGGTCTAAAATACGCACTTCTTAATGTTCACGTAAAGCTTGTTTTCTAAAAGGATCTGAAGGAGCTGACGCAGGTGCACTAGATGTTGGTCGAGATCATTGCTATAAACTAAGATGTCATCAAAATAAACTACACAAACTCCCATCAATGGGAGAAGAACTTGATGCATGAGTCACATAAAGGTACTAGGGGCGTTGGCGAGGCCGAAAGACATCACAAGCCACTCGTACAGTCCTTCCCTGGTATTGAAGGCGGTCTTCCATTCATAATCTAGATCTGATGGTAGCCGCTCTTAAGATCAATCTTAGAAAAAAACTTGGACCCACTGAGTGTCGATCATATCATCCAATCGGGGAATCGAAAAATGATACTTAGTGGTAATTTTGTTGATGGTTTGACTATCCACGCACATACACAAAGTTTCATCCTTCTTAGGGACGAGGAGTCCAGGAACAACACATGGGCTCATACTCTCCCTCATATGACCCTTTTTGATTAGGTCGGTGACTTGACGGTGGAGCTTCTCGTGCTCTTTAGGACTCATACGATAGTGCGATAAATGAGGTAGGCTAGCACCTGGTATAAGATCAATATAATGTTGTATATCACGCATGAGAGAGAGATGATCTGGTAGCTCCTCAGGCATAATAGTAGAAAACTCGGAAATAAGTCAGCGTACTGAACTCGGAATCTCCGTGGACTCTCGACTGGAATCTAAACCCGCTAAAATATAGACAACTTCACTCGCCTTCATCCCCTCTTGGAATCGGGGAGCAGAAAGTAACATGTGGGCTGAAGGAAGGAAATCACAGTAATATGAGAAGTTGTACTACCACTAGATGAGTAATGTTCCAAGGGTTTGGGTAGAGGCTCGTTCTTTTGGGGAAGAAGAACAATCTTGCGCCAACTACGTTCAAAAGTGTACGAGTTCCTTGCTCCGTCATGAACTACGTGCTTATCAAACTGCCACGGACACCCTAACAAGATGTGACAAACCTCCATGGTCGCAACGTGACACCAAACAGAATCCTGGTAGGATGCCCCTATGGAAAACTCGATTAAATACCGATGCGTGACTGGAATTGTCACAGAACTAGTGACCCATGACTATCTGAATGGTTTTTCTAGAGGTTGAGTTTTAAGTTTAAGCTTCTCTACCATGCGCTGCGAGCCTGCGACACAATTTTCATGCTCCTGCTATCAATAATGATGGAGCAAAATTGCCCCTGAATGCGTGCGGTCGTACAAAAAATATTATGTCTCAACCATTCATCATCTGTGGACATTTTGGGAGTGAGAAGACTATGCTGCATGACTCAAACTAGGTATCCCACATGCTCTCCTATTTCGACTTCGTCTACGACGTCCGGAAGTGGTTGGGAGTCTGTAAGGAAAACTCCATACTCAGGCTTCTGATCCTCCTCAGACTCAATCACAACTACAAACTACCTACGGGGCACTCCGTGGACTTGTGTTCTGGTTCCATGCACTTAAAACACCGAAAGGTTCTCGGGTTGGGTCGGGAACCCATAACCTCTTTGCCTTTAGCATAGGCAGGGGCGGAGTAGGGGCATTGGTGGACCCTGGAGGGGGACTCTGTATGAGTGGTTTGGGTAAGTTCGAGTTAGGAAGTCTTTCAGAAATCCTAGGGCCGGAAGATTTCTTCTGCAGTGATGTTTCTACACAGCGGGTCCTGCTGGAAATCTCCCCTAGATCTTGGAAATCGTGAAGCTCTACCTGCTCTCGGATGGCATAACACAGACCGTTAAAATATCAAGACACAGCCATATCGTCCTCCTTTCGAATGTCTAACCTAGACTGGAGGATAAGAAACTTGTTGGTGTAGTCGTCCACCGAGAGTTTATCCTGTCGTAGATTATGAAACTTACGATATAAATTTTGAAGATAATCTGGGGGGACGTATCGCTTCCGCAACTGATTTTTAAATTTGATCCAGGTCGTGATCGGGCCAAACCTAAGGTGAAACGAGTACGCTCTAATTGGACCCACCAGACTAGTGCAGGGCCCTTTAGCCGAAGGATGACACACTCGACTTGATGATTCAAAGACATCTGTTTCCAAGCCATGAATCGTTTCATACACTCACACCAATCCAGGCATCCTTCGGGTTCTACTCGGCCCTCGAAATCCCCTACATCCAACTTGACACCCGTATCCCAACGTGTTTGGTTTTGGGGTTCAAGATGTTGTGGCATGGGTTCCTCCTCCCTAGGGTTTGGTAGAGGTTCCTGATTTAGACCTAGGCATCTAGCGGCTTCGAGATTATTGGCGGAGGTTCGTAACCCATTCATGGTTTGTGTAACACCACCCATTTGTACTGTGAGTGTTTTAACTATTTGTATGAGGTTGCCCATGCGTTGAGTCAATTTGTCAACGCTCGCCTTGATTTTGTCCACTTGATTTTCCAAATTTTTTAAAAAATTAAAGTTTAAATTTGTGTTTTAAAAAAAATAATAATAATAACAAATTTTTTAAAACAACTAAATAAAATAAAATAGGATCGTTTGATTCACGATAGAAGTGAATCGAACCTCCTCTGATACCAAACTGATGTAGCCCGGTACCGAGCTAATGACTTAGCAACGGCCTTCCCAAGAGAGCGGGGACGTCGATTAGTTGACTCTCTACTCGAGACGATTCGACTCGGAGAATCTAGCGTTGGCTCCGTGCTCGAGTTTAGTAATTCCGCAAACGGCTAGCTCAAACAAGCGACAAAGTTCGTGCGTAACTTTGGAAAAAAAAAACGATAGCATAAATTGTAAGGATTGCAAGCGCATGATCCAAAGATACCTTAATTACATGTTACTCTTTGTATATACAGGAACAAAAATAAGAGAGAGGAGGTGGATAACATGCACCAAAGTACTAGTTTAAATATAAAACAAAGTTTCAATTAAAAAAATCGTCAAATTGAGTTCATAATTTTTTGTTATGTAACTTATGTTAGATCTTGGAGATCAGTTATTATGTTTTGGTTTTACTAAGTTCAACTTATTTCGCCTTTTAATTTGAATGATATTTTGTGGGAGAACCTGTGACAATTTCACAACAATTTTGTATAAACAGATATCAAATTGTCCTATTAAAGCTGTCAACATTAATCTTAACTCCATTTTTGAAATTCATTCTATTCATTTTCTGTTAAGATGATGCTGTATGAACATATACTGTATCTTGCGTGATTACAATTTAATTTCTTCTGCCTTCAAGTATATTGCCTGATCTTGTGTCATTACTTTTTCTCAACTAGGGAATGGAAACAAGAATGGACTTTTTGCTGTTCTCTTGAGGGATTACAGTGCATATGCTGCTGCGAGTTGCATGAACAGACTGGCAAAACTGAGGCAATTTCTCACGACCTTGATATATTATAATGTGTAATAAGTTAAGCAAAATAGGGAAAAATATGTTGACCAAATCTTACAATTTTATGATAGTTTTCATATGGGTTGATGTTTTTCAGTTAACTTTCTATTCACATCTCTGTAGTATCTCTTTTTTATGTACGAGTGATTTTTTGTTGGCTGATACTCTTCATTTTAATTCATCCTGAGCGTTTGATGTTATGGATGGAGGTAACACTTGGTTGGACTATCTTTTTTCAAAATTCCCCAGCCAGTTGTAGATATAACAACATTAAAATGTATATATATAAATATATGTAGGTCCTACGATATATAAAGAAATGCCTTCTTTGTAATACATTATACATTACACCATCAAGTTAATTACAACCATCTATGTTATATTTTAGTAATTCCTACTATTTACATCATATATAAAGATAAATATTATATTATATAAATAAAACTATATATATATATAAATTAATATAATGTATTGAGATAATAAAAGTTTATATCCAATAAGTAAGATAAGGTACATTTCCCAGTACTGCGAGGAGACATGTATATAAAGTAGTCTCGCATTATGAAATTCTTGTAGTCTTGTGCACTTTAATATAGATCCCGGGCCTCTCTATCTATGATCAATTAATTTTAGGTTGGATGCATAGGTTCTAACTATTTCTACCCATGTTCATCCTACATTCTTTGGGATAGGCTTTGCATAAAAATACTAATTTTAATGAAACCTTAGTTCAGTTAATTGTATGAAGTATATGCTATTGGTAAAATAACAAATAGTTGTCTATATTAAAATATTGACAACACCATCAAACACATGTATATAATATGGATTTTATACTGACGTGAATTTCTCATAAAAAGATGTGCAAGGTTTGGGTGAGGTGGTGGGCGCTTAAGTGTTCTGCTCTTTAATTATATTTTTTACTGTTTTTAATACCTTTTTAAATGTGTGATGGGATGAAGTCTGATACATTTCTCTGTCGTGTAATTACTAAATAGATTAAATGTGCTACTGAATATGCTGCAGTGCTAGGTGGATTGGAAACCATGGATTTTCTATTGGCATTGATGATGTACAACCTGGAGAACGTCTCAATCAGAAGAAAAAAAGGATAATTGATGAAGGAAACCGAAAATGCCTAGAGTTTATTACCAAATATAACAGAGGAGAGCTTCCTTTGGCCACAGGATGTGATGCAGTTCAAAGTTTGGAGGGGGCAATTTATAATGAGCTGAATAAAATTCGAGGAGGTGCAGCAAATGTAAGTACAATGATTGCAACTCCTTTTTTCCTATGATCTTTGTTCATTGGTCAATATCCTTTTCATCAAAGACCTAAGCATTATCTGGTGAATTTTGTGTCTTTTTTATGAAGTAATTGTCAATTGTATAATGATTTTGAATTTTCTATTTTAGGCTTGTATGGATGAACTGCATTGGAGGAACAGTCCTTTAATCATGTTCCAATGTGGATCTAAGGGTTCTGATGCAAATATTAGTCAGATGATTGCTGCAGTGGGGCAACAATCTGTTGGTGGTCGTCGAGCCCCAAACGGATTTATAGATCGGACACTTCCTCATTTCCCAATAAATTCAAAGACACCTTCTGTAAGTTCGATATCAAATTCATCTTTACTTGTTTTTCTCCTGACTTTGATTCAGTGTTATTGTTTGTATGTGATATGAAATTTACTTCTTTTATGATTTATGGTGGTGTTATTATTAAATTATATCACATGTGCTGTATTTTTTTGTGAGGTCAAGATTGTTAAAAGGCAAGCTGGATTAGGCTCACCAAGGAGTAACCATATCATAAGAAGTGACCAGGGATTATAATATTAATTCTTTGTGTGGCTATGGAGAGGATTAATGCCAGAACAGAAAACCTAAAGGTTCTTTCTCTCCCAACATGGTATCAAAGCGCGATTCTGGCACTCTTTCTCGGTTCGATGTCTCCCGCATCTAGGTCGTCGTCTGTTCATCTTCTCCCACCTATCGTCCTCATCATTTGAGGTTGACGAACAGAAGTCGTATGGCCTTGATGCCGACTATCCGCATTTAAGAGCTCGCTCGAGCCATTTTTGAAACTTCTACGACACCTTTGTCTGTCCTCTTTGCCGCTTTCGTCTAACTGAAGGGCTCAAATCTCCTCTTCTACCAGCCTTTTCTGGAACTGTTTTCGTGCTTGATCTTGTCGGCGTCAATTCTTGCTCGTTCGACTGCTAGGACCTTACATCTCCCATCGTGCGCTCCTGTATCCGTCAGAGCCTTTCTCTGTTGGGCCTTATGTTGTCTCATCTGTTGACTTATGGTGGGGTTCCATCATTGAATTTTCTTTTGTTTGTCGTCTTCTGTTCGACTGTGGTGGGTTCCCCCTATTCGCAAATTGTGTTCCACATCTTCTTCTCTTCTTATGAGGGACAAATTTAAGAGTGTTGTCGTCCTGAAGGTTTGGGTGATCAAACTAAATTCTTTGGTGGAGGAAATTCTAATGCGTACTTCTCACATGATGTGACTCGCATCAAATTGAATGGTTGGAATAACCTTTTATGGGATCTATCTATGCAAATATTTATTGGGATTCGTAGAAAACTTTAATTTATCGGTTGATCTAAACCCGCTCCCACCAAGAAGAACCCCTTTATCAGGAATGAGAAGGACTGAACCTTGCGATAATCAATTGACTTATCAACTCTATGAAACCTGAGATTGCTGGCCAATTCTTGTTCTGCCAAACCACTGAGGAATTGTGAGAATTAGTTGAAATAAACTATCAAAAAAGAAAGACTTAACAATGATCAACTTTAAATAGAGCAGACATGACGAATATGAATGTCTTTGAGGAGTATTGTAAACTGACTCACAAGTAGGCAACAATTGATCAATATTCAACATTCAAATTATCGAGAACTAAATAACCATTCTTATGAAAAAAATAGTCTTTGAATTGCATTATGACCTGCCTCCAAAGCTTGAATTTTAGGGTGTTCAGATGTTGGGAGAATATTTGTTCCTAATTTGGAGACCTCTCATTATATTCTTGGAAAAGGTATCCGAAATAAACTCTTGTCACATTGAAGTGAATGTGGGATATGATAAATCCGCCCTTATTGCTCAACAATGAAAGTGGAACACTAAAAAATTGGAGCCTAAAAGACAGGAAGAAAAGAGTAAGATGAAGTTCCCTTGCTGCGGAAAGAAGGGACATGAAAAAGGAAAGTGAAGTGTATGTATTTTGTTTATTTTATCATCATGTGAAAACCCAGTTTGGTTCCCAAATTAAAATCATTTGGAGTGATAATTAAGGTAAATTTATAGGAGGGGAACTTCAGAGGTTCTTGAGAGAACATCACATTGTCTTTCAAAATTCATGTTCTGGAACTCCACAACAAAATGGAGTGTGGAAGGGAAAAATTGAAATTTATAGGTGCCTTATGACAATTGATGCACATTCCTAAGAGATTGCAAGTCGAAGGTATTCTCATTATTGTCTATTTTATTATTCTGATGACGGCTAAAACCATGGAGGGTAAGTATCCACTGCGATTTTTCTGTCCAAGTCTCCCTCTATTTAATCTCCTACTTAAGTGTTCAAATGTGTTGCCCCCTACATCTTCTCCTCTCCAGATTCACAATTGTTGTATTGGATACCTTATTGAGAAATATGTTAGGTATCACTCTATCCCCTCATTTCTAAAATTTTACCTTCTATTTATTTTTTTGGAATCCTAAATAAAATTTTGATGAATTGCCAAGTCCTCATTGGAGGAAAGCTATGTAAGTGGAGATGGGTGCTCTTCAATGGCAAGATATTTGGAAATTTATTCCTATTCCCCATGAATGTCATGTTGTTAGGTGTAAATAGATATATACTATCAAATATCTTCTGGATAACACTTATGATAGATATAAAATAAGACTGGTTACCAAGGGTTTTCCCCGAATTGATCGGATTGACTTCCTAGAGACATTTGTACTTGTTAAACTTAATTTTGTCAGAATTCTCTTATCTATTACTGCCCACAAATCCTGGCAACTACACTAACTTGATGCGAAGAATGCATTCCTTCATAGAGAATTAAAGAAAGCAATTTATATGACTCTTCCACCCGGCATACAAGTGCCTAAAGGGCATGGATGTAACCTTAAAAAAAGCTCTATATGACCTTAAACAATTACCTTGTGTCTGGTTTGAGAAACTAAGTATCAAACTCTTGAGCATGGACTTCTCTCAGAGTACCAATGATCATTTTGTGTTGATCTATAGGAAGAAGAGTTATACCATTATTCTTATTAATTATGTGAATGATATTATTATCACAGGGACGAATGTCCACCATATTACTCACGTTAAAAGAGAGTTAACCTCGACCTTTGAAATTAAATATTTGAGTCTTCTTCTATATTTTCTTGAAATTTAAATTGCTAGATCAGCTGAAAAAATTATGATTTCTCAACGTAAATATGTTTTGGACCTCCTTAGTGACACTGGATGTCTTGAGGTGAAATCTATGGATAGTCCCTTTGATCCTAACTATGATATTCATAAGGATGATTCATCAGATATTGAAATGAAATTGGACTTCCAATGCACTATGAGAAAATTAATTTACTTGATTATTATTAGGCCGTACATTTCTTTTGTTATCGGGTTGGTCAACCAATTTATGCATACCCTAAAATTCATTATTATGAAGTTCTTCAAATTTTTAAGTATCTAAAAAGGATCCTAGAGAAGGTATTACATATCAAAATTATGGTCATCTTAATAAATGCAGCTACTGTGATGCAAATTGGGTTGATTCCTCCTCCGAGAGGAGATCTACAAGTGGATACATGATGAGTCCGATATTTATAGTGTTTTTCAGACTCATCCGGGCAAATTTTCACGCACGAGCACTACACTTTACGATCATTAATGCTTATATTCGACGCGAATCGTATTTCACACAAAGTGCACTATTTAGCCCCGGTGTGGTGTGTAATTGCACACTTCATTACTGGGGGTAAGCACTTGGTGCTCCTCATTGTTTTTCTTTGCATGATTATGTTTTTGTGAGTGTTGGTGGCCTGTGTCCCAGCTGTGTTCTTCCTGTGCAGGTGGGCAGAACCCCATTTCAGTGGAGTTCTTTCCTGTAGGAATCGCACGATCATGCGTTTTTATTCAGGCACGGTTGTTGCGACCGTGAGATACCTACATCATTCTAGTGCTCTGCCCCGGGTCGTGCGATTTGCTCGCGAACGGTAGTTTTGCCCGTGCGTGACCAAGTTGCATGACCATCTCTTTTTGTCTAAATAATTTTTGGATTTATTGCTCGTGCGTTTTCTTCACGCACGGTTGGATTCAACCGTGCACGAAGGAAATCACACGCTCTCTGGTTTTGCCTGATAATTTACGATCTGACTCCGCCCGTGCGTATTGTTCTCGTACGGTCTGGTTGCCCGTGCGTGCTCATAAACGCACGGGTGGGTCGTCTTCCTGGCTGGGCATTCCTGTGCTGTAATTAATGCACGATGTGCGCACGGTCTTGTGCTTGACTGTGAGTTCCTGATTTTCTGACTTGACACTATTTAAGCCGCATGTTTTTCCTAGTTCGAGAACTTTTGCTTTTTTCTGCCGTTTAGCCACAGGAGGAGCTCCGGCTCTGTTTTCTTCCACCATCCGTGAGGGCTTTGCCCTAGGCCACTTCACATCATCCAAGTGCTTCACGGAGAAGATTCTACGCTCATCTTCGTCGCCAAGCAAGGGGTTCTTCGCATCGAACGTGGCCAGATTGTAGTTTACCGGAGAAGACGGGTCCATTGGGATGTAGTGACAACCCTCCTCTAACTCGGACGATAGTTGAGACTGAGCTAGGACGCGGATTGACGACCTGATGATTCCTATCGAGAATCTACAACAGGCCTCCGGATTCGGTCGTATCTCTCGCCTTTTTCTCTAGTCTTGTGGATGTATTTGAGTGTGTTCTTCATTTTATTTATGATGTTGTGCTATAAACATACTTGTTCTTCATTATAATTCATGTTTATGAAAAGTTGTATGTTTATTAGTCACTTGAAGTGCGCTGTCATTCTCTACCCGGTTTTGGTTGGTTTGCTGCACTAGCAACTGCTTGTTGCGTGCTTTGCGACGAGGTGCTTGCGACCCTCGATCCACTTGCCTACTCGTCCATCCGCCTTGCGAAGTAGTTTATAGCGACTGCGTAGTTCCCATCCCGCCTAGCGAAGCAGTGCATAGCGGCCTGCATAGGAGTAGTTGATGTAATTTTATTTTTATTTTATTTTCGCAAACCAATCAGGCCCTTTCATAACCACAACCTCGTGGACTTCATTCTCAAGTCCTTCTCGATAATTACTCCACCTTACTGTGTTCCTTGTGAGATCGATACTTGTGCAACATTCACCAATTTTTTTATTACTTGTGCGACCGGTACATTTGCCGAACGTGCATCAAGTTTTTGGTATCGTTGTCGGGGAACACAGTCGTGTGAGTTTTTAGAGAGGGAGTCGTGAGATAAAAATCCTTTTCCATTTGCATATACCATTTTTCATCTTCATTTTGGTTTTTAGATTTTGTCATTTTAATATTTTTATTCCTTATCTATTTTTCCATTTATCTAAAACATGCATTTATTTTTTATTGCTTGTGTGTAGTAATTCTTGCTTAGAATATTCCTATTGGTGAATTTGCCCCCGTTGCACCTTGTTCGTAGGACTTAGTATCCGTTGCAAGGATCAATGAGTAATGGAAAACGGTGTTTGTGTTGTTGTAGAACTGACCACGTATTGAAAGATTGCGCTGAATTTCAGCGCCAGATGGAGATGGATGACGACCCAGATATCTGATTCGTTTCATCCACCTCTCATTTGGGTGCCCCTGCTGATTCTGATAATATATTTGCAGTACCACCTTGTCTATGGGGGACTGTTGCGGATATTCCCATCATACTTTCTACTTGTCGGTGTGACAACGTGGTGGAGATTCCTCTTCCGGTGCATTCGTCACCTCTTTTTGATTCACCCCTGGAGGAACCCGTGCACATTTTCTCTGATGATGCTATTACCTCTGTTCCTCCGCCTTCTTTGCAAGAAATAACTACTCCTATTTTTGGTGAGTTGGTTGATGATGTCGTGCAGAATGTTGATCCGGAGCCTGAGGCTGTGCCAAAGTGGGACGATGATGTTATTCTCTCTGATTAAGAGTGACTCCTTGGAATACGATGACGCGCCGAGGTGGGATGAGGAGGATCCCCTTTCTGATGAGGAGATGTGCGCTTCTTCATAGGAAGAGGAGGTCAAACACACCACCGAGGACCTTGAGCTCTCGGATTCTCCTCGCTATGACTCATATGATACCGATAGTGATCTATGTTTGGATCTAGCTGGGAGTGAGACCGGGACCACTCCCCTGATTTTTGATTATTTATGTCTTTCTTCTCCTTTATTTCTTAACCCTCCGTCTTTATCTGAGCCTGTGCGGATTGAATCTTCACAGGTACTTCAGGAGCATTTGGAGCATCTTGCCCAAGTCAATGATGAGAGCATCCTCTTGTGTGAGGAAGTTGATTCTCCCTCCGTAGAGGAAGCTCCATTCATTGCCTTCTCCTCATATGTCCTCCCTGTTGATGACACCTTGCCGGGCAAGGATGTTTTTGGTGAGATGAGTGAGGATTCCTCCTCTTCTTACATTCTTTTCCCTCTGCATGTGAGGAGCAGGTACGATTATTTAGGCAGATGTGTAACTGCTTTATCTCTGTATCGTTACTCGTTACTGATACGGATATTAGAACAGTTACCTGTTCATTTCTCCTTTCATACTCCCATTAGCTCACTGAAAGAAGAGAAATCAATTAGTTATTCAAGAGAGTTTCATTTGATTCAATGACCCGAGTTAAACGAGGATATACAGCTCGGAGAACCTTTTAATTTTTGAATAAGTCGTGCATGGAAGACAATAACCCCTGTAGTTATCTTATTTTCTTGCAATTTTATTTTTTCAAATCTAGTTTAATTGAATTTCTTTTTTAGTTTCTATTTGTTTTTTTTTTCGGAGCTCACCCCTGCAGGTATTCATTGCATATTCTGGATGGCGGATGTTGCGATTCTGTGATTTTAACACAATCTTCTGGTATGCTCATTTCTGAGCATGAGTAATCTCTTCCTCAGCTTTTCTATTTATTTTTAATGCTTATCGTTTGCTTAGATTACTTAGGTTAAGTCTGGGGGAGGGATAGTCATTTTGTTGTCACCCACTCCAAAAGCACATTTCATTTGCATACTAGAAGTACTTTTGTTTTAGTTTTATAATTGTTGTTTCATATTCACCGCACATCACAACACCCACTTGAGCGCGTGCTTAACCGTTAGCATATCACGAGTTAAATTCGTTTCTTTTGTGTGATTTGGAAAGATGTTTGTGCTGTCTTAGGATTGTGAGACAGAGTAAAATGCTGACTCATGCAGTGCTCCTAGTCGAGTGCTCGCATCTCGCGTAGAAATAGAAATACGAGTAGGATAAACTTTTCTTTATGCTTATAGTTTTATACTATTTCTATTTGCGTAAATATTGATTATTCTACTCAAAAATAGTGAATCCGGTTTGAATCCGACGGTAGTGTAGGGATGTGTGTAGACGGTCATTAGCCTCGTATTGCTCGAGTCGGGAGGAAGGATAGTGATGCAGGACGAGTAAAGCGCTAGGGTTTTAAAGAGAAAATAATAAGCTTGAAGGTGATTGAAGCATACACATTAAATGATGTGAATGAAGTTTTGCTGCCTATAGCCAGCGATTCCTTGATATTGTTGAAGACCTGGACACGCTTTTGGCTTGCCATGAAGGATTCCTGCTTGGGCCTTGGTTAGAGAGTGCAAGGAAATTCACGAGAGATTTAGAGCAGGAGGGGCGGCGGCTGGATCTGCTGCAGCAGAGGGAGGCGGACAGGAGGAGCGTCGATGGCTGCAGGAGCAGGGACGAGCCGGCGGCTGGCCGGATCTGCAGGGAGAAGGCGGCGGCGGGCCGAATCTGCAGGGAGAAGGCGGCGACGGGCTGGCTGGAGGAGGCTGCGGGCGGCTGCTGCGGCTGAAGAAGGGAACGGCGATGGCTGCGGGAGCAGGGGCGCCGGGAAGAGCCGGCGGATGCGGGTTGGAGGAGATGAAGATACAAACCTCTTGGAGTCGGCACCAAGGAGGGCCTTCGGCATCGGCACCGGTGGCGTGACCGAAGAGATCGGGAGAAGAAGCCGGCGGCTTTTTTTTCCCCCAAAATACTCGATCCCCTCTTGCTGCAGCCCTAATGCATTTAATATATCATTTCGACTCGCGGCGACCCTCCGGACGCAACTGCGGAGTCGGATCGGGGATACGATCAACGGGCGGGGCCCGTTCCCCATCAATCTCCCCTTGTTGGAGAAGATTTGCCCTCAAATCTTTAGGGCTTCCAAGGGGGCTTCGCGGGTGGTCTGCACTGTTTCCCACTGTCACCAATCATCAGATAAAAGCTTTCAATCCTAGATGTTGGTCTCGCGATGCTGCAAGTAATGTAATCACTGCCTTTGGGAGGCTTGGGCGGCGACCTCAATCTCAGAATCTGACGGAAAACTGTACCAACATATTTGCCCTCAGAGGCATTATCGAACATCAGAAAAGGGTCCCTAGTCGAGCTGAGAAGTGACTGATCAAACCACTGTGACAAATCAATAAAAGTGAGCAAACGGCGCGAAGGCTCATAGGGCGGTACTACCACCATCAGACTGAATGTCCTTCTGTGCTCAATCCACTGGCGGGCAAATCTCGTAGCGATAAGAGTAGCTCTCTGCACTGTCTGGTACCACTGTCTCTGTAATAATCCTCTCATGCGTGACTGAATCACGAGAACTGCTTTGGTCATCTTCTTGAAGGATCGGCGCTGAATAAACCCGCGGATGTGAGACTGTATCAAGACTGCTGCTCTTCTACGTCGCTGCTCTAAAACCTCCTTAGCATCATTCCCACGCCAATTCTTCACATAACCTGCCCAAATGACATCTTCTTTCTCTTCCCTTGCCCTCCTCTGCTTACTCTCTTCCACTCTAGCTTGTTTGTTTCTATCAAGCTCAACCCAATGTCTCTTTCTTAGGGAAGGTGACGGAAGATCATACGAGTAGGAGGAATGGCGGACTGAAGGATATGTAGTAGATGAAGGAGAATATGAATCGTAGGCATGGGAGGGGACTCGCCTCGATTCATGGGAATAAGTGGTGGAAGAAGGGGAATATGGATCGTAGGCTTGACGAGAGACTCGCCTCGATTCATAGGAGGGGTATGCAATGGAGGAGACATGAAGATTTATGTGAGTAAGATGCCTCACGAGAGGAATGAACATTGGAATAGCGGGGAGGCGGAGAAACATATGATTCAAAATCGTCCGAATCGTCGGAATCGTAATAACAAGGAAGCGTCGTGGGTGTATGCAAACTATTTTCAAGAAAAGGAGAAGGATTGAAAAGTTTGAGAAAACTTTTCAGCTTCCTCTGATACCAATTGATGCAGGACGAGTAAAGCGCTAGGGTTTTAAAGAGAAAATAATAAGCTTGAAGGTGATTTAAGCATACACATTAAATGATGTGAATGAAGTTGCTGCCTATAGCCAGCGATTCCTTGATATTGTCGAAGACCTGGACACGCTTTTGGCTTGCCATGAAGGATTCCTGCTTGGGCCTTGGTTAAAGAGTGCAAGGAAATTCACGAGAGATTTAGAGCAGGAGGGGCGGCGGCTGGATCTGCTGCAGCAGAGGGAGGCGGACAGGAGGAGCGTCGATGGCTGCAGGAGCAGGGACGAGCCGGAGGCTGGCCGGATCTGCAGGGAGAAGGCGGCGGCGGGCTGGCTGGAGGAGGCTGCGGGCGGCTGCTGCGGCTGGAGAAGGGAACGACGATGGCTGCGGGAGCAGGGGCGCCGGGAAGAGCCGGCGGATGCGGGTTGGAGGAGATGAAGATACAAACCTCTTGGAGTCGGCACCAAGGAGGGCCTTCGGCATCGGCACCGGTGGCGTGACCGAAGAGATCGGGAGAAGAAGCCGACGACTTTTCTTTCCCCCAAAATACTCGATCCCCTCTTGATGCAGCCCTAATGCATTTATTTATAATGAACCTCATCAAATCCAACGGTCTAGATCGTCCGGATGGGGGGGCTCATCAAAAGCTTAAAATATACTCAAAATATATAAATTAATATATCATTTCGACTCGCGGCGACCCTCCGTACGCAACTGCGGAGTCGGATCGGGGATACGATCAACGGGCGGGGCCCGTTCCCCATCAGATAGTCTTTTTCGGTGGCTAAGAACTTGCCCTAAGCACGCGAGTGTGATGTAGGGCATCATTTTGGACCGGTTGAGCTTTTGTACCACTTCCTATCGTCTATCCTTGCCACCCCTTTGTGCGTACCCCGCCTTTTTGATTCAGCTCCACTATTATTTCACCAAAGCCAAAAAACCGATCCTAGTCTCACGCCAAAATCCGAGCTCTAGTTGCTGATTTATTTTCATGTTGGGGGTGTTGATGTGGTGTTCTTTATATGGATATGCTCCAATGAATAAGGCTCTATTTGTTTGGGCGTTTTGATACTCTGTTTTGGGCAAACGCCGCCGGAAGGAGGGTAAACAAATGAACATCCGGCGGCGTTTGCTCTGTTTCCACCCGCCCGCCTTGAGAAACGCCCGAAAAAGCTCCGTTTGGAGCAGCCGCCTCCCCCCTCCGGTTCGAACACTCCTTTTCCACCCGCCGGATCGATCCGCCACCGCCGAACCAAATGAAGCCTAAATGTGTTGAAATTGGTTGTGAAAAGAAAAGGAGAAAAAAATGATTTGGAAAAAATGAAAAGAAAAAATTGCGAAAAAGTTAGAATGGAAAAAAAATTATATTGGGAGTAGGCGATGCACACACCCATATTAAACGTCCAAGTCTGAAGGTGTGGTGCACCCACGTTTTATATTGTGCTGCATGGGTAGTTTCTTGTAGTGCTAGCTTATTTGGCTTTAGTGCATGAACCGTCGATTTTATCATTGTATACCTCACCTAAACCCAAGCCCCATCTTAAACCTAAAGTCCTACTGATTTGCGCGTTGAACCAAACCAGTGCCATGGAAAGAGTGTGAACGAGCGAGCTTATGGTTACCGACATTGATGGATTTCTTTGGAGGTTGTCCTGAGCCCCGGTCTTTGGCAATGGTCACCTCAGCGATCAGTCTGCTTTCTTCCTACACGTGACCAGATGATTCACCGTGATTTTATTTTTGTGTAATAATAATATATGGATACACTTTTAGAAAATTATAAACTAGTTTGCATAATTAAGAATTCTTTCTACTGTATTTCTGTGAGCGTGAGCATGCGACTTCGCATGGTACTCCACCCTTGCAATTTCTATGTCAGCTATTCATTTTTCTTATTCGCTTGAGGGATGATTTGCTCGCGACGAGCAAATGGTTAACTCTGGGGTGTGATGAGTCCTATATTTATAGTCTTTTTCGGACTCATCCAGACTAGTTTTCACGCACGCACACTAAACTTTACGATCATTATTGCTTATATTCGACGCGAATCGTATTTCACACAAAGTGCACTATTTAGGCCCGTTGTAGTGTGCAATTGCACACTTCATTGCTGGGGATAAGCACTTTGGTGCTCCCCATTGTTTTTCTTTGCATGGTTATGTTTTTATGAGTGCTGGTGGCCTGTGACCCAGCTGTGTTCTTCTTGTGCGGGTGGGCAGAGCCCAATTTCAGTGGAGTTCTTTCCTGTAGGAATCGCACAGTCGTGCGTTTTTATTCACGCACGGCTGTTGCGACCGTGCGATACCTACAACATTCTGGTGCTCTTCCCCGGGTCGTGCGATTTACTCTCGCACGACTGTTTTGCCCTTGCGTGACCAAATCACACGACCATCTCTTTTTGTCTAATTAATTTTTGGATTTATTGTTCGTGCATTTTCTTCACGCACCGTTGGATTCAACCTTGCGCGAAGGAAGTCAAACACTCTCTGTTTTTGCCTGATATTTTGCGATCTGACTCCGCCCGTGTGTTTTGTTCTCGCACAGGCTGGTTGCCCGTGCGTGCTCATAAACGTACGGGAGGGTCGTCTTCCTGGATGGGATTCCTATGCTGTAATTAACGCACGATGTGCGCACGGTCGTGCGTTCGACCGTGCGTTCCTTATTTTCTTACTGGGTATTATTTAAGCCGCAGGTTTGTCCTAGTTCGAGAACTTTGCTTTTTTCGCCGTTTCGCCGCAAGAGGAGCTCCAGCTCCGTTTTCTTCCACCATCCGTGAGGGCTTTGCCCTAGTCCACTTCACATCATCTAAGTGCTTCAAGGAGAAGATTCTACGCTCATCTTCATCGCCAAGCAAGGGGTTCTTCGCATCGGACGTGGCTGGATTGTAGTTTACCGGAGAAGATGTGCCCATTGTGAGTTGGTGACAGCTCTCCTTTACCCTGGATGATAGTTGGGACCGAGCTAGGACGCGGATTGACGACCCGACGATTCCTACCGAGAATCTACAACAAGCCTCCGGATTCGGTCGTATCTCTTGCTTTTTCCTCTACTTGTGTGGATGTATTTGAGTGTGTTCTTCATTTTATTGATGATGTTGTGCTATAAACATACTTGTTCTTCATTATAATTCATGTTTATGAAAAGTTGTGCGTTTATTAGTCACTTGAAGTGCACCGTCATTCTCCACCCGATTTTGGTTGGTTTGCCGCACCAGCAAATGCTAGTTGCATGCTTTGCAACGAGGTGCTTGTGGCCCTCAATCCGCTTGCCTACTCGTCCATCTGCCTTGCGAAGCAGTGCATAGAGGTCTGCGTAGTTTCCATCCCACCTAGCGAAGCAGTGCATAACAGCTTGCATAGGAGTTGTTGATGTAGTTTTTTTATTTTGTTTCCTTAAACCCATCAACCCCCTTCATAACCCCGACTCGTGGACTTCAATCTCAAGTCCTCCTCGATAGTTACTCCACCTTACTGTATTACTTGTGAGATCGATACTTGGGAAACATTTGCTCATTTTATATTACTTGTGCGAGCGGTACACTTGCCGAACATGCATCAATACACTATCTTCTTGGGTGTAAATCTTTTTTCTTGGAAGAGTAAGAAGTGTAATATTGTTACTTGATGTTCTATTGAAGCTGAATATAGAGTCATTGTCATTACCTTATGTGCGATAATATGAGTTAAATCAATTTTGGATAAACAACCACATCGCCACCAATCATGCATTTCACTTAACATATACTATCACTTTGTACGAGAGAAAGTCCGTAACCAAACTATCTCAACTGTGTTTGTCCTTGCTAGGGCTCAACTGATTGTTATGTTTACCAAAACTTTTTCTGAGATAAATCTTCACCTGGACTCTCTTTGGATGGGAATGGAGGATACTTCTAAATTATAATGATAGCTTCTATGTTATTAATGGTATAAGACGCACCAAAGCTTAAAGGGATCCTAGAGTCTAGACTCAAAACACAGGACACAGGTGCATACTTGGCAAATGTGTGGCACAAAAAAGAAAAAAAGACTATCTAGTTTATTAAATGCAAAAAGCACATAAAATAAAACTACTATCATAGAAACACACTAGAATTAATGTCAATAATGAATAATGTGATATTAAAGAAGAATAAAAAGCACTATTAAAGGTAAATTTTTTTTAAAATGCAAATAATTTAATACTCACCTATTTTATATCAGATATTCATTCTCTGAAAATACTATGTCTTCATCATCATCTTCGTTGTCATTATAATCTTCTTATTTATTGTACTCAGCTTTCTCATCCTCGTTATCATCATCTCTAAGGACCGCAGGAGTAGGAACCCTCCTCTTAGATGTGCTCCCCTTTTTAACTATCTTTGTACTTATGGGGATGACATTCTTTTCTTTTGATAAGCTTGTGTGATAAATATCCTTGTCAACTCCAGTGGATCTAGCAAATGCACTCCAAGTCAGTACTTGTCATAAAAAAACCAATTCCACCTCTTGCTTAGACTTCCTTCAGTCTGCCCATCAACCATTCATTGTTATCACCAATATCTGTCAATGAAATCAGATCAATACGATCATGTGCTTCATATCAACGTCACAACATTCGTTTTACTTAACAAATGCTAAATTATTTAGGCGTTGAGCTAGCATATTTTTTTTTGTCTTGGAATCTGCAATATAACCAATTAACCATATTAAGTAATCAACATGATTTCATCACCTTATTAATCTCCCAAAATTAAATTTTAATACTTGCATTTCAAAAAAACTCCAATTGCGCTCACAACCAGATGCAATGCAAGTAAGGCTAAACACCTTTATAACAAATCTTCTTAGATTAGGAGTTGAAGTTCCATAAAATTGCCACAATCATCTGTCAAAGTAATGAATATTTAGAAATTAATCATGCATTCTTAATGTTGAAAAACTTGTTTGAATATTATCTAATTTACATGAGGACTTTGTTTTTCTATGCCAAATTGCAAATTTCATTCCAAATAACCCTTAAATATTTCTATATAAAGTTAGTTGGTCAATTATTTTATTTTGCTCAGCATGGTTAGAATCAGTTTTTGCATTGTCTGGTTTAAACCCTCTTAACTTCATGTTCTGCAATAACAGAGTTTTAATAGAAGAATTCTGGATTTAAATAATGACCCGCTACATGCAAAGGTTGATGAAGCTGGTTTTGCTATCTCCTGCCACAATTTCTAGGACATCCTTGTATTTATCCTCTTTCTCTTTAAAAGACTTAATGATTGTCTCTTTAGTTCTATCCATAGCTTCATAGATATAACTCATGGCTTGTCTTTTCTTAGCATCATCAAACCTCAGTACGCGTACTAAAGGTTCGGAGATTTTCAAAATATACACAATATTGCTCAAGAAAGATACCATTAATATAGTGCCATGCACTTGCTTACTACCAACTTCCTTCGCCCACTAGCTTGATGTCCAATCAAGTGAAGTAAACATCTTTGCCAGATTGTTCATCTACTCATACGCGTAAGCGCAAGAAAAAAGTCACAAACCTTGTCACAACCGGTATAATAAGTTCCACTTGCCTTGTAAAGCTCCTCAACGTGTTGGCAAATCTCGGGCAAACATAGATATTATCATTTATGGTCATTGTCCTCTTTAACATTCTACTAATATTAGGTATTTTTCTAGTATCCTCCAACATTAAATCAATGCAATGAGTAGTACATGACGCTTGATATAATTGTGATCCTATAAACATAAAGAAAAAAAATCAATATATTTGACTAAAATGAAATGAATAGTGAATAATTAATGAATTGTTTACTTACATTGGTGCTTGCACCGTTAGTAACAATCTGGACAAAATTTTCCTCTCCAACCTATTGTTGAAACCAAAAACTTGGTCTCTGTGGAGTTCGACCCTTGGGGAAGGGGTGACCTCACACCTACTACACTCGGGGGGATGTCACGGACCAAAGGCTCAGGAAACTAGGAATAGACCCTCGGCTCTAGCGTGGAGGTCCCACCACACACCCGGAAGGTTGCTAGAACACTTCCCCTCCCTCACCAAGTGGCTGAGCTGGGCGCCTTGGAGAGCTCTTTCTACTCTACCAAGATGAAGCTAAGGGAGGAGGAGGTAAGGAAATCTCATGCCCTCCAAAGGCACCCATGGGGGTCTATTTATAGTTTTTCCAAGTCCTGAGGGGAAAATGACCAAAATGCCCCTACGGCCAGTTGGCCTTGGGCCAATGGCAAGCCTCCACACCGGGGGGTAGAGAGGTAATTTCCATCCCGGGGGCACGACTGTAAAAGCACGACCCAAGGGGGTCCAGGGGCCGAGCCATGCTCCCCACCCCTTGGGCGAGCCGCAGGCCGCACGCCTGGCTCGCCCGCAAGGGCAGGGCGCCCGGGGCGAGCCGCAGGCCGCACGCATGGCTCGCCCGCAAGGGCAGGCCGCCCGGGGCGAGCCGCAGGCCGCATGCCTGGCTCGCCCGCAAGGGCAGGCCGCCCGGGGCGAGCCGCAGGCCGCACGCCTGGCTCGCCCGCAAGGGCAGGCCGCCCGGGGCGAGCCGCAGGCCGCACGCCTGGCTCGCCCGCAAGGGCAGGCCGCCCGGGGCGAGCCGCAGGCCGCACGCCTGGCTCGCCCGCAAGGGCAGGCCGCCCGGGGCGAGCCGCACGCCTGGCTCGCCCGCAAGGGCAGGCCGCCCGGGGCGAGCCGCACGCCTGGCTCGCCCGCAAGGGCAGGCCGCCCGGGGCGAGCCGCACGCCTGGCTCGCCCGCAAGGGCAGGCCGCCCGGGGCGAGCCGCACGCCTGGCTCGCCCGCTCCTTCCTAACACTAAGGCTACGCACGCCGGGGGACCCTGCTCTGCGAATACGGGGTTGTACACCTATCCCACCACCTTATCATGTACCTCGAGCATTCTCTTTCTAGTCTTCGAGTAATCAGATGTATTTACAGATTCGAGGAAAAATGTTCATTTGGATGAATTTACCAAAAAAAAATTCAATGTTCTTTATTTTCTATTTTTCCATCCGTCAGCCATGATAGAACAACCATACAACCTCCACTCATCCTCATAATCCTTTATCCTGACTTTGCCTTCAC
Organism: Platanthera zijinensis; assembly: GCA_039513925.1. Classification (NCBI taxonomy): domain Eukaryota; kingdom Viridiplantae; phylum Streptophyta; class Magnoliopsida; order Asparagales; family Orchidaceae; genus Platanthera; species Platanthera zijinensis. The sequence goes on along the minus strand of CM077095.1, from coordinate 144,438,810 downwards.
TTCATTATTCAGTAAAAACACACAAACCTCATGATAATCGGGTGGTTTCAGTCCAACTCCAAACTGTCCAATGAATTTCACCATTATGACAAAGCTGGGATACGTCACAACATTAAACGAAATGGTTGCTGTCATACGTCTGTTGAGCTGTATTTTTGCAAGCTCGCCCTCTAAGTTCCTTCTTACAAGCTTCATTAATAGAAGTTTGTTTCATTGTTTTTTCTATGCTTTTTTCACCATCTTTTCAGTGTTAGGTGTAGAAAAACATTTATCAGTCCTTTGACCCGAGGATTCTTGACCCGCCTTCTCTTCCACAAACCTTCTCTTTCGCGAACTTTCTCTTCCACGAACTTTCTCTTCCACGAACCTTCTCACTAATGTCATCCATTTCTTCATTGCTTTCAAAAGTATCCACATCTACAAAGTCAGGGAATGTGCGCTTCTCTGTATTGCTAAGCAGTCACTTCCTTTCCATAAACACCTGGATTTCAATGCGTACATGTTGGGGTTATTTTTTAGTATTTCTAAATCCCCCGCAATGTGTTATTTGACATGGTAAATTCCACCCTTTGTAACCTTCTCGCAAAAATTGCAAATCAAATCATTCTTATTAATTGGAGTCATTAGTCGCCTCTACTTCCAGCCAGGATCTTTGTTTTATTGAACATTGGATGACCCAAACCCACTCATTTCCATTCCGTTCTATTTAACAATTTCTTACACATAAAAAATGAGGTAAATATGCTAAAACTTATGTCCGGAAGTTTTTTTTACCCCCGGAAAATAGTTTCCGGCCAAAAGAATACAAAGCAGAACATCCTTTAGCATCCTATATAATAAAAATCAAGGATAGTGAAGAGGTACCATAATTCACAGTAGAGGAGCTCAAGTGAACGAATTCGAGAAATATAATTGAAGACCTTTTAAAAGATAAATCTTCGTATATTTGAGAGGTTTTGAATTAATCCAAAATCCTTCTTGATAACTGAGAAGCCAAATATATAGAAATGACTTGAAAAGGTCACCAGATAATCAACATTAGCATTAATAATAATATATACTGTTGGCACTAAAATGTACCTCAACAACAACATGCACCGGGGTGCTAGGGTAAAAGAGAAGACTGCGAGTAACCGGTTACTAGCGATTTGGAGAATGCGGACAGCGAAAGCCGCTGGCAGTGGTAACACCAAACTTCGCCCACCGCGGCAAATGCTACTCTTGCTACATGTTTTCTATTGAAGAGAAAAATGATTGCATGCGTATAAGAAGGAAGAGCCCGAGCGAACAGGAGATCACTAGGCACTAGATTCAAGACCACTGCCACATGAGGCTAGCTTGAGAATTCGAACCAACGTGCCTAAACAATATTATTCACCCCTATTTATAGGCCCGGGGGCCTACCTGAATGGGCATGGCTAAGATTACCGGCTTCCCGAGGAATAAGAGAGACGGACAGCGGTGACGAGATACAATGGGTGCGAATGAAAAACCAGCAACCTGATCGCGCAGCTTAGTGGTCATCTTCGAGTCTAGATGTCCTCTCGCCAAAGGCTTTATAGCTTGACGAGCTTTGCGGCTAAGCGGATAGACCGGGGCTAACCGCTCGGACTTGAGAAAAAACTTGGTCGCGGGTTTCGGGGTAAACATGATCCCCGCTCATTTTCAAATTGCTAGAAAATTTCGGAAATGTAGACTTTAACCGCGAAACCGCGACCGCTATTAATTCCTGAATTGCTATAAATATGCTCGAAGCCCTTGCAAATTTCAAAAAACTTTGATCGCTACGGGTCGCTTTTCATATCTTGCGGTTAATACTTTCCTACCTGCCATGTATGGAAAGGCACTATGAATCTGATTAACTACAAAGGCGAGTCGATTGCAACGGGTTTTTCTCAGAAGAAATCACCCACGAAGGAAAAGCCATCTGCCCTTGAAGTGGACAAAAGTTCTAGGAAGGACGAAACTGCCCTGACCGTTTTCCTCAAACCGTACCCTATTACCGAGAAGACTATAGAGAGGCTTGAGAGTTTGAAAGTCGCTGAACCTGTAGAGTCTGCAAATAAGCTATCCGAGAAGACTGCAGAGGAGATCTATAAGGAAAACACTCGTGTCTCAACCCTTCAGGTTGTGGATTCTCCGGATGTTGACATCACCACGGTCACACCCTCTAACGTGATTGGTACTGAAGACAAAGGCCTTGGAGACAAAGCGGACTCCACATGAGTCATTGATCTCGATACTAAGGAAAAGGAAACAATTGTTGAAAAGTCGAAGAAGGTTGCGAAGAGTGTTGCGAATAAGCTGAGGGACATCATGGATGTTGTTTTTGCCGCTTCGAAGAGAGGAAGCATTCATCCAAGCTAACTGCTGAGGAAAGAATATAGAAGAAGCTGCGGAAAAAAGAAGGAAAACAAGAAGCCAACTGCCAATATGGTTTCGACTAGCCAACCTACTTCTAAAATGGTGGAAGAGGGCGAAATGTCCGCTCAATTTGATAAGGTAACCACACGATCTATTGGAAAGGTTTATGCTTTAACCGTACTGGATGACCTTGATTGCTTTCTCGCAGTAGACGAGGATGCTTCGGCGGTTAACTTTGCTCTTGTTGTTAATGATGCTTATTTGCAGGAGTTGGGGAATATTGTCATCCGAACTTTGACCCTTGAAGATAGTACTGCGGTTAATGATCTTGATCTGCAGATTTTATCGGAAATGCATGGAGAACAAGGCTTGATGTTTTCTGAGGGGGATGAGAAGAAGAAGTTGAGGGAAAAATTGCTTGCTGAGATGGCCCTACAAGCTGAAGGTGAGAATTCGGGCGATCAACTAATCCTTACTGTTGAAGAAGCCGCTGCTAACTTCCAGCGAACAAAAGATCTTCCGCAGACAGGTAAAGCTAAATCTTCCCCTAGGATCATTAACTTTCCTCCACCTTACCAACCTTCATCGCGGTCAAAACGGTTAATGCGTGTGTAACATCCCATTCCCGGCTAGACCCCTAGGAGTCGGTTGGTCGTGATAGAACCCTAGAAAGCCCGAAAACTGAAATAAATCGATCGAGATTTCGGGTCACGGGTTGGTCACGCCCGTGACCGATCCATCACGCCCGTGACCTAGGGCGTGACTCCTTCGACGATCGTCGATCTCAGTGAGACGATCGTCGGGCGCAGAATTTTTCTGCCCGGGCCTGTCACGCCCGTGACCTATGTGTCACGCCCGTGACCTAGGGCGGGACACCTTCGACGATCGTCGATCCCAACGGGACGATCGTCGAAACGAAGAATTGGCGTCATGGCCATGTCACGCCCGTGACCCAGCTGTCACGCCCGTGACCCAGCTGTCACGCCCGTGACCAAGGGCGTGACACCTTCGGCGATCGTCGATCTCAGCGCGACGATCGCCGAGTACGGATTTTGCCTCATGACCTTGTCACGTCCGTGACCCACATGTCACGCCCGTGACCTAGGGCGTGACCACCCTTCGACGATCGCCGACCTCAATTCGACGATCGTCAAACCCAGAACTTGCAGCCCGGGCCTTTCACGCCCGTGACCCATCTGTCACGCCCGTGACCTAGGGCGTGACCACCCTTCGACGATCGTCGACCTCAGTTCGACGGTCGTCGACCCAGAATTGGCCACACGGGCCTGTCACGCCCGTGACCCAGGTGTCACGCCCGTGACCATCCTTCGACGATCGTCGATCTCAGTTCGACGATCGTCGAACCCAGAATTGGCCACTCGTGCCTGTCCCGCCCGTGACCTATGTGTCACGCCCGTGACCAAAACCGAAACGTTAGCCAAACTGGAAATTTCGATAAATCGACGTCGTAATAAATTCTGATTATGTGAATGAAAACCAAGAGTATTTATGGGCCGTTACCTACTGTAATTATTTAAATAAATAAGGAAATGTTGGTCCAATAGGAAATCGCCACCTTGCAAACATCTCTTCGTTTCCAGCAATTCAATTCCCTGCATCATAACCGAAACGTTATTAAGAAGAAATATTAATGGCCATGAAGTTTCATCCGTTCCCCTTCCCACACGCTCATCTATAAAAGACTTCTAAGAGCAAGAGGAAAAGGTTACACTCTCCATCAAACTGTTTCAGATTTTTTCCCTTGCTGTTGAAGAATTTCCGGCGACGCCACCACTGCGCAAATGGCTTCCCGATGCTCTGCACGCCTCCAACCCGCGAACAAGGTCCTCCCCTCCCTCTTCTTCTGCGGATAGATCTTAGAAATTGTTAGGAGAGATATCGGGCTCAAAAGAGCCAGATCGGGTGAGCGTTTCCATGTTTGTCCAAAATTTTCCTGGTGGCGGGTTCGCCGGAAACTGCCTCTCCGGCGGCCGTGCCGCCGCCCGACGATAGCCCTCACCTCAACAGAGGTGGTGGTGGTGGTGGCCGGACAGGGAGATGGCTGGATGGCCGGAAAATAGCTTGGAAAAGCTACAGGAAATTAAGTTTCAGGGCTCTGGTTTCGGGCTGTAGAAGAAGATGAACAGTGCCGTTAAATTAGATTTTATTTTTAAAACAATTTCTGAATGAAATATCTGTCATTTTAAATAATTTGGGAAAAATACCTAGAGGCTCCTGCAGGAAAAATAGTCAACACCAATATTGCACCTCTTGGAGTCTAGGGAATTTTAAAATTTGTTTCAAGCATTTTGGACCACTGGATAGACCTCGGCACTCAATTTGGTGAGGTCCACCCATAGGGTAGCCTGACCTTAGAAAAATTCCCCACTCCAAACCAGTCATCAAAACGACTTGAAATTTGGGGTGTGGCCTAATCCTATCTATATCTGGATGCTGTCCAAAAATTAGGATTTTTGGGAAATATTTTTCTATAGTTTTTAGGAAAATTCAATAATCCTAGTTTAATTTAATTAGATGGTTAAATAATTTCCAAACCCTCCCAAATTTTGGTGAGTGGTCCCTGGGTTCACCATAAGGTTCTGTATAATTTTTCATCTCATTTGGAGATGGTTTGGATTAGAAATGAACAAACCTAAGTTTTGCCCTAATAAGGGGTCTTAGGTTAAAAGTGCACTTTTTGTAACGACCTCCCCATCCCACGCTCGCAAGGACAGCCGCCGGCACCCCTAGCACTACGCTCGAAAGGGTTCAGCCTAACCAGGTCTGCAGACCATGCGCCCCAACCCCTCTCTATTCACAGGCGGGTTGTTGAGGCCGGGGATCGAACCCGAGACCTCCTAGATAAGGAGTTTTCAAACCACTCCTCATCACCAACTGAGGAGACCTCGATCAGAAGAGAAGTAGTCCACAGAACCTTGGGTTTGACCTTCACAAACCACCAAGATCCATCCTTAGGGTTTGGCCTTGGTTCTTAGGGTATCAGAGGAGACCTCGATCAGAAGAGAAGTAGTCCACAGAACCTTGGGCCACCCCCGTGCGGGCTTAGTTTGCGGACAAACTAGCAGCGGAAGCAGTGGTGTGCCCATAGAGGAAATCACATGTGAAAGTCCATCCTAACTCTTCTTAAATTCCATTCATTCGCTCTCTAACAAATGGAATTTTTACTTGTAGCCTGCGACGAACCCTACACCGCAGCAGGGGACACCTCATGCACCAAATGTTGTCGCGCCTCCGCCGGCTCCAGCCCCGTTCCAACAGACGGAGATGGGGCAAACACTGACGGCCATTCTGGAGGCCTTCAGAGCTCAGCAAGCCCCGGCTCCACAGCCAAACCCCGGGGCCAATTGGATGACTGTCTTCCGGGGACTTTCCCCTCCATCTTACCAGGGGACGGAGTCTGCAGTACGTACGGAGGAATGGTTGGACACCATTTACGAGATGCTGGCAGGGATTCGATGCCCCACGGAGGAGGCAGTCGCTTTGGCAGTCTCTTGCTTAGAGTCACACGGAAAGAGGTGGTGGAAATCTCAGCTGGACACCACCTTTGCGGGGATGGACTGCGCTGATATTACTTGGGAGGAGTTCAGAGCAGCGCTCTTGGGACATTTTGTACCTCAGTCGGCGAGGGATGATTTGGAGGATAGGTTCCTGCGGTTGAGGCAGGGGAACAGGACTGTGGTGGAGTACTATCAGGAGTTCACTCACCTGGCCTGCTATGCAGACGCTTACCAGTTAGATGATGTTGGCTATGCCCGGAGGTTTTATAAGGGGCTGCAAGATGACATGAGACATGCCCTCCTTTTCATCTCAGAGGGGAGTCTGGCCAGGATCCTGGAGATGGCTAAGAAGAGAGAGGCGGATCAGCTTACAGTGAAGAGCCGGAAGAGACCGGCTGATGATACAGTGATTGGAGGACGTAGAGATCGTCCTCGAGGCCAGGTTATTGGGGAGAGAAGGAACGGGGATCAGCCTCGTCAAGAGTTTGGGCAGGAGCAGAGGAGTCAGGGGGTATTGGCTCCCCAACCTATACAGATGTTGGAAATGCCAAGGACGGCAGAGCAGCCACCGGTATGCTATCAGTGCAACCAGCCGGGACATATCAAGAGGAACTGCCCTGTGAGGCGAGCACCCCCACCAGCACATCAGGGCGCTCTACCTCCCCGACAGTTTGGCGGACGAGGACAGGACCGAGGACGAGGATTTCAGGATCGAGGCCGCAGGCCAGAGAGGGAGCAGGTGTATGCTCTAGATCTGACACAGCCCCGGAACCCGGAGCAGGTTATCACAGGTATGACAGTACTTTTAAATTTTTATCATATAAACTAGTATTCTAGACATAATCTGGTTAGAAATTAAGAGAAGAAACCTGCAACAAGAATACTAAGACACTTAATTACCCCAGGCATAGTCTTCGTTAGCGGCAAGCCCGCTCACACCCTCTTCGACACGGGTGCGTCGCAATCGTTCGTGTCGGAGGATTTTGTGAAAGGACTGACAGGTGTGGAGCCATTCACCGGGAAGATGATGAGGGTGCGCCTACCCGATGGATCAGAGATAATGACCTCTGCTCATTGCAATATGGAAGCGAGGATCGGCGGGAAGGCGTTTGAGGCACCAGTGACGGTTCTGAAGATGCCAGATTACGATCTGATCCTGGGCATGACTTGGCTGTATTGGAACCATGCCCAGATCGATTGCGTGGCGAAGAGGATCACCGTGAGGCACGGCGACTCATTCATTGTCATCGAAGGTATTATACCAGCACCCCGTACCTTACTATCGTCTGTGCAGACCGCTAAGGCCCACCTGCAGGGGAAAGAAGTTTATCAGGTCCTTTTTGAGGCGGTCGTGGCCAAGGACTCCATTGCTGATATTCCAGTAGTGCGGGACTTCGCCGACGTGTTTCCGGAGAAGCTACCAGGGCTACCCCCACACCGAGAGATGGACTTCCAGATTCAGCTCGTACCGGGGGCTAAGCCGGTATCCAGAGCTCCCTATCGAATGGCCCCAAAGGAGCTGGTGGAGTTTCGGAGCCAGCTTCAGGAGTTAGTGGAGGCCGGGTTCGTTCGGCCTAGCTCTTCACCATGGGGAGCTCCGGTGTTGTTCGTTAAGAAGAAGGACGGGACCCTTCGACTATGCATCGATTACCGGGCTCTGAACAGGTTGACAGTCCGGAATACTTATCCCTTACCACGCATAGACGAGCTATTTGACCAGCTGGAGGGAGCCCATTGGTTCTCAAAGCTGGATCTGAGGTCAGGGTACTACCAGCTTCGCATTCGGGAGGAGGACATCCCGAAGATGGCCTTCAGCAGCAGATACGGCTTGTACGAATTTACAGTGATGCCGTTCGGGCTCACGAATGCACCCTCCGCATTCATGACCCTGATGAATCGGGTGTTCGAAGAGTATCTGGACGTCTTCGTTATCGTATTCATCGACGACATCCTTATCTATTCAAGGACGAAGGAGGAGCACGCGAGACATCTGGCCTTGACCTTGGAAAAGCTGCGTGAGCATGAGATGTATGACAAGTACAGCAAGTGCCAGTTCTGGCTAAAGGAGGTGGCCTTTCTGGGCCATGTCATCAGTGGAGCAGGTCTGGCAGTGGATCCGGCGAAGGTCCAGGCAGTACGGGATTGGCCACCACTAAAGTCGGTCTCGGATGTTCGAAGTTTCTTGGGACTTGCCGGTTACTACCGGAAGTTCGTAAAGGGGTTCTCTCAGATTGCCCTCCCTCTTACGTCTCTGACGAAGAAGGAGTCCCCTTTTATTTGGACGCCACGATGCGAATCTGCCTTCCAGGAGCTGAAGGATCGTCTCACCTCGGCTCCCATCCTTGCTCTTCCATCAGGGAAGGAGGGATTCCAGGTGTATACAGATGCTTCCTATCAGGGGATGGGTGCCGTTCTGATGCAGAACGGGCACGTAATAGCCTATGCCTCCCGTCAGTTGAAGCAGCATGAGCAGAACTACCCCGTGCACGATTTGGAGATGGGGGCAGTCATTTTTGCTCTTAAGATCTGGCGACACTATCTCTACGGAATACATTGTGATATCTTCTCCGACCATAAGAATCTGAAGTACGTCGACACCCAGAAGGAGTTAAACATCAGACAGAGACGCTGGGTGGAGTTTCTGTCAGACTACCAGTACACCATGCACTACCATCCGGGGAAGGCGAACGTGGTCGCGGATGCTCTGAGCCGGAGAGCGAGTACGACAGGAGTAGGCCCGCAGCTGATGGCCTTGGAGTTGGTTAAATCATTCGAGGAGATGCAGATTTAACTAGTGTCTGAGGATGACCCGGAGCTGTACATGGAGTACCTGGGGTCGATGGCTACTACTGATGACATTCGAGACCGCATCAGAGATGGGCAGATGCTGGATGAGAGAGCTGAGCCGATATTCCGAGCCTTGGAGGAAGGCACGACTGGAGATTACTCTTTGAGGGATGGACTCCTGTGTTTCCGGGGCAGAGTCTACATACCAGCAGGAGGACGAATCCGGGAGGACATTTTGACGGAAGCTCACTGCAGCCGATATTCTGTACACCCGGGGATCACCAAGATGGTAAAGGATTTGAAGAGGACGATGTACTGGCCGGGTATGAAGAAAGATATTACGTATTTTGTGACGCATTGCGAGGCCTGCCAGCTCGTGAAGGCGGAATGTAGGAACCCGGCAGGCTTGCTGCAGCCGCTTCCGGTGCCGGAGTGGAAGTTTGAGGATATAGCCATGGACTTCATACATGGGCTGCCTCGGTCCCGTGCGGGGAATGACTCGATCTGGGTGATAGTGGACAGACTAACAAAGGTGGCCAGATTCATTCCAGTGGCAAAGGACACACCGGTCAGAGTATTAGTACGGAGGTTCGTTGAGCAGTTTGTGCGTTATCATGGGGTGCCCAAGACTATCGTTTCGGATAGGGACGGACGGTTTACATCCAGGGAATGGAGGTCAGTCCAGGCCTATCTGGGTTCTCGGTTGACATTCAGCACGGCTTTTCACCCTCAGACCGACGGACAGACAGAGCGCACCAACCGTACACTGGAGGATCTGTTGCGTCTGTGTATTTTGGATCGTGGCGAGCCTTGGGAGAGATTGCTGCCACTGGTCGAGTTTTCGTACAACAACGCTCATCAGTCCAGCATAGGCATGGCTCCATACGAGGCGTTGTACGAAAGGAGATGCAGGACCCCACTATCATGGGTTCAGGATGAGGACCCGCAGGCACTAGGCTCGGAGTTTGTGGGAGATACAGATGCTCAGATTAGATTGATCCGAGACAGGATGTTGGAAGCCCAGAGCAGACAGGCGAAATACTACGACGCGAGGCATCGTCAAGTGGAGTTCCAGGTGGGAGACCGAGTTTTCTTGAAGATACGTCCGATGCACGGTGTTTCGCGGGTGCGTGGGCGGAAGAAGCTCAGTCCGAGATATATGGGGCCTTATAGGATCCTGGAGCGGATCGGCCCCTTAGCCTATAGACTGGAGCTACCGCCGGAGTTAGCGGGATTGCATGACGTCTTCCACGTCTCCTCACTTCGGAGGGCTCTGCTACGCCCTGAGCAGATGATCTCCTCGGCAGATGGCCCGGTGGCCTCGGATCGGTCAGTCAACATGGAGCCTATCAGGATTGACGATACAGCAGTGCGGGTCTTGCGACGGAAGAAGGTTCCGCTAGTCAAGGTTCTGTGGAACAATCATGGGCAGGAGGAGCATACATGGGAGCCACAGGACTTGATGCAGCAAAAATACCCGGAACTTTTTCGTCAGGTATACCTCACCACCCCTCCGGACAATCAATTTGCCTTCTTGTTTTAAACCAATAGAACTGAAAATTTCAAGAATAGTGGCTAATCTTTTGTTTATTGGGGTGTATATACCTAGTTAATTGGGCGAATTAATCTTAGATTTGAAACCGCACAAAGCAAACCTAACGTAGAGATGTAATTTCTTTAATTCTCATGGGATGTTACAAGCTTCTTTTCCCGATTAGAGTCCCGTAGGCTTAACCTTGATTTCGGGGACGAAATCTTTGTTTTGTTTATTGGGATTTGTAACATCTCATTCCCGGCTAGACCCCTAGGAGTCGGTTGGTCGTGATAGAACCCTAGAAAGCCCGAAAACTGAAATAAATCGACCGAGATTTCGGGTCACGGGTTGGTCACGCCCGTGACCGATCCGTCACGCCCGTGACCTAGGGCGTGACTCCTTCGACGATCGTCGATCTCAGTGAGACGATCGTCGGGCGCAGAATTTTTCTGCCCGGGCCTGTCACGCCCGTGACTTATGTGTCACGCCCGTGACCTAGGGCGTGACACCTTCGACGATCGTCGATCCCAGCGGGACGATCGTCGAAACGAAGAATTGGTGTCATGGCCATGTCACGCCCGTGACCCAGCTGTCACGCCCGTGACCAAGGGCGTGACACCTTCGGCGATCGTCGATCTCAGCGCGACGATCGCCGAGTACGGATTTTGCCTCATGACCTTGTCACGCCCGTGACCCACATGTCACGCCCGTGACCTAGGGCGTGACCACCCTTCGACGATCGCCGACCTCAAGTCGACGATCGTCAAACCCAGAACTTGCAGCCCGGGCCTGTCACGCCCGTGACCCATCTGTCACGCCCGTAACCTAGGGCGTGACCACCCTTCGACGATCGTCGACCTCAGTTCGACGGTCGTCGACCCAGAATTGGCCACACGGGCCTGTCACGCCCGTGACCCAGGTGTCACGCCCGTGACCATCCTTCGACGATCGTCGATCTCAGTTCGACGATCGTCGAACCCAGAATTGGCCACTCGTGCCTGTCCCGCCCGTGACCTATGTGTCACGCCCGTGACCAAAACCGAAACGTTAGCCAGACTGGAAATTTCGGTAACCGACGTCGTAATAAATTCTGATTATGGGAATGAAAACCAAGAGTATTTATGGGCCGTTACCTACTGTAATTATTTAAATAAATAAGGAAATGTTGGTCCAATAGGAAATTGCCACCTGGCAAACATCTCTTCGTTTCCAGCAATTCAATTCCCTGCATCATAACCGAAACGTTATTAAGAAGAAATATTAATGGCCATGAAGTTTCATCCGTTCCCCTTCCCACGCGCTCATCTATAAAAGACTCCTAAGAGCAAGAGGAAAAGGTTACACTCTCCATCAAACTGTTTCAGATTTTTTCCCTTGCTGTTGAAGAATTTCCGGCGACGCCACCACTGCGCAAATGGCTTCCCGATGCTCTGCACGCCTCCAACCCGCGAACAAGATCCTCCCCTCCCTCTTCTTCTGCGGATAGATCTTAGAAATTGTTAGGAGAGATATCGGGCTCAAAAGAGCCAGATCGGGTGAGCGTTTCCATGTTTGTCCAAAATTTTCTTGGTGGCGGGTTCGCCGGAAACTGCCTCTCCGGCGGCCGTGCCGCCGCCCGACGATAGCCCTCACCTCAACAGAGGTGGTGGTGGTGGTGGCCGGCCAGGGAGATGGCTGGATGGCCGGAAAATAGCTTGGAAAAGCTACAGGAAATTAAGTTTCAGGGCTCTGGTTTCGGGCTGTAGAAGAAGATGAACAGTGTCGTTAAATTAGATTTTATTTTTAAAACAATTTCTGAATGAAATATCTGTCATTTTAAATAATTTGGGAAAAATACCTAGAGGCTCCTGCAGGAAAAATAGTCAACACCAATATTGCACCTCTTGGAGTCTAGGGAATTTTAATATTTGTTTCAAGCATTTTGGACCACTGGATAGACCTCGGCACTCAATTTGGTGAGGTCCACCCATAGGGTAGCCTGACCTTAGAAAAATTCCCCACTCCAAACCAGTCATCAAAACGACTTGAAATTTGGGGTGTGGCCTAATCCTATCTATATCTGGATGCTGTCCAAAAATTAGGATTTTTGGGAAATATTTTTCTATAGTTTTTAGGAAAATTCAATAATCCTAGTTTAATTTAATTAGATGGTTAAATAATTTCCAAACCCTCCCAAATTTTGGCGAGTGGTCCCTGGGTTCACCATAAGGTTCTGTATAATTTTTCATCTCATTTGGAGATGATTTGGATTAGAAATGAAAGTTGGTGATGAGGAGTGGTTTGAAAACTCCTTATCTAGGAGGTCTCGGGTTCGATCCCCGGCCTCAACAACCCGCCTGTGAATGGAGAGGGGTTGGGGTGCATGGTCTGCAGACCTGGTTAGGCTGAACCCTTTCGAGCGTGGTGCTGGGGGTGCCGGCGGCTGTCCTTGCGAGCGTGGGCTGGGGAGGCCGTTACAGCGTGTGATTGTTAAAACCGACGATATCCTTTTATCCTGCGAGGAGTTGGAGAAGAGGAAATAATAGACAAAGCGGTCTTGGAAAAGACAACTGAAAGAGATTGACCCTGAAAGGTTACGACGGCTCAGGTTCCCTGACCATCCTATTTCATCTGTGACTAGAGAAGATGTGGTGCCCTTTGATTTTGGCGACTTGCCTCTTCAAAGTACTTGCAGATCCAGTCATTTTGTTCAATTTGAAAGTTCTTGTTCTAACCGCTTATCTGCTTGCCGCAGGTTTCAGCGAACTGGACTCTCCGCCTAACGCTGATAAAGCCGCACTGCCTTTGAACGTTTCGGCGGGTGACGAAGGCGCGAAAGTGATCGCTAAGCTGTCCACGAACTTCAAAACCCTTGAAAAGATATTGAAGTCCAGGGAGAAGATCTTCCTTGAGGAAAAAGCAGCTTTGCAAAGTCTATTAAGCGACCTAGAGAGGAAGGAGAAAGCAACCACAGAAAGGGAGAGAATACTCCGGGATCAAGTCGTGACCTTAGTCGTATCTCTCGAAAGGGAGAAAAAAAGGCCAAGACTAGCGGGTTCGGAAGTTAGAAGTTAGGGTATCATATTATAAAAACAAGTTCTATGATATAGTTGACAAAGAAAGAAACCGGCGAACTGATACCGCAGGTTCAGAGAGACCGCAACAATCAGACCACGGCTCAGTCAGGGGGGAGCCTTCCATCCCGATGGTCCACCATCACCTAGCCGCTATATACAGTATCCTTCTCCATGCAGGAGACCACGTTGCTCACATAGGCAGGGACCCCCTTGATCAGAGTGGACAAGAAAGAGATTAAAACTTTATTGGATGTTGCTATGTAATACCTTTGATGTATGACAGGCAAATATTTTTAGTTGTTGTGACTAGCTTTTGTTGTGCCATGAATTGGATATTTTTACCTATGAATGTTGCGATATAATAACTGCACTTATCTGTCCGCGCGAATTGATTATGGTGTTTGGGTGTGTTGGATGACTGTAGACGTGCGGACTGGCGAACTGATTTTGCGATTAGCTGGTTATACACAAACCAGGTAAATTCCATAAATAGGCTTGATCTCCGAGCTTTATGCAAGAATCTTGTGGATGCGGCCTAAACAAAAATCCGTGCGGCTAAGATATTATGGCGTTTGCACGGGTTAATACTGTTTCTGCATTCCATAGAGCCGATCACAAGTCGTTGATATCTCAAGCCGAGTTCGACGAATTTGTCGCCAAGCACATGGTTAATATGGATGTGATCGCCCGACTTCCAGAGGAGCATGGGCGGATTAACACCTTCTCTTGCAATCTAATCGCTATCCCCATAGATCACTTTGACTTTGGCTTTACTCTTCCTCCTTTGATTGAATTCACAAAAATTCTTGACTTTTATGGCGCGGTGCCCGGTCAGTTGTCGCCGAACAGGGTGGCTTCGATAATGAGCTTCATAATCTACTTGCGGACTGAGCAGGTAAGGCTTACCATGAACCTTTTCCGCCATTGCTTTGTTGTTTGCTCCATTTTCACGGGTAATGTTGTAGATGTCGGATGTCGTGGACACACTGATTTAGGTTTTTCATATCGGTTTTAGTATGTCGGTGGATATATCAGAGATATTTCATATATCGGGTTTTAATATTTAATTATTTATGTGTAATTATTTATAAATTTAATCCTGTTTAATTTATATATATTAAAATATTAATAATTTGATATTTATTGAACTCCTAAGTTTATCAAACTAATATAAACATTTTATGTTACACATGTAATAACGGTATAACGCATGAAATAAAATAAGAGGAAGCAGAATGTTACGAAGTTGTCGACGACAATGAAAGATAGAAAACCTTTAGTCCAGAATTCAAAGATCATGCATAATTGAAGTCAATGACAGACTTAAGCAAGGAAAAAAGACAGAGGAAGGGAAAAAACAACATGAACAATGAAACAATTTTGGTATATTGTCTATTAGACCATAAACACTAATTAGATTAAATTAAAAAAACTAGTCGATAAAATGTCGGGATATATTGGCCGATATATCGGTCAATAGTAGACATATCAGAGGATATATTTCAAAAAGATATTTTGCAAAAAATAACGGAAACGTGTCGTTTTGTCCATGAAACTTTTATGTCGGCCATGTTGGAGGATATCTACAATAATGGTCACAGGTAAGGGAGCGACTAAAGCCTTCAAAGGAGTTCTTTACTTTGGCTGTACTGGGATGAAAGTGGTGAACCTACCGAATAAAGTACCGAGCTGGTTGACAAGGTACTTAATGTTCGAAGGTAATCTGGGATTATTGCCTGTCAATCTGCAGGACCGAGCAGGCAGCCTCTTCAAGTCCATTACATTGGAGTGGATCTAAAAGGAAATAGTTGAATTCCTAGCTGAAGAGCGGCTTGATGTTAACCACTACATCCCGCTGCTTCCCATCGTGGCAGACTTGTCTACTGAAGGAATTAAGCGACTTCCCGCGACTACAAGTTTTTAACCGGTTTAGGCCCATGGCTAACTCGTTTCCTATTTTACAGTAACCCTCAAAGTGCTCTCTAACAAGACACAAACACTGAAGGCCCAGTGCTTACGCATAGTGAAGTGTGAAAGCAACGGGAAGCTGACCGCAGGGAGAGAGGTGACGCTGCCGCGAGTTATTCCTCGGATGAATCCTTTGCTTCTGTCAGGGTTTGGGTGAAGTTAAAGGACCTCAGTGGCAAAACGGTTATGAGATGGCACTGCTGCGGCAAGCATGTTCAAGTTTCCACCGCTCTTCCTTCTTGGATGAGTGAAAAGTTACCCGGCATGCTTGCGCGGTCACCTGTGCATTGTATGCAAAAAGGAACTTAGACGAGCTGCAGTCAGTTCCGACCATGAAGCTTTCTCTTTTAGCCGCCCAAATTCGCGCTAGGAGTATGGTTACGGATCACTTCGTAGCCGAAACTCTTGCCGAATTTATCAGAGAAAATGAGCGGCTGGAAGAGGAGAATAAAAAATTGAAGGAGGCCAACGCGGTAAGAATTCACTTGGCGAGCTTTGCGATATGCTTTAATCTAACCACAATTTTTTTACTCTTGTAGAACACATATGATGTCGAGAACCCGGTCTTCATGAATGTTATTGCCAGTTACTTGCGAGAAGGTGGGGAAGACTTCCTCAAGCTTCTCAAAGGGCGACAAGCGTTTAAAGCTGAGTTTGAGAAAATTACCTTTGACGATCTCTATCCCGACTTTAAACATGTTGAGACCGCAAGAGATGATGCGACTAAAGATAAAGATGTCGAAAGGGAAGAAGAAGAAGAAATAATCAAGGGAGATGAAGATAAGGGAGAGGATATCCTCGGCGAACAAACAAAGGTTATCCGCGGAGATTGCTAATGATGAAGACCGGAGCAGTGATGTTAGTGATTCAGAGAGTGAATACCCTGGAGGCGAGGACAGCAGTAGTGAATCCTCTGATTCTTCGGAGTCGTCTGATTAATTTAGCTCTGTCGACTTAGCCAATTTACCCGATAATTCGGCTAGTTCTGCGAGCTCTTTGTGCAGGAAAAGTAAGAAAGGCAGAGTTGATCACTTATGTAATTTTTCCTTCTTAAGACTCAGCAGTCTCCCTTTTTTGTAAGCCGCGCAAGAACACCTGATGTAAACCATTTAACTTTTGAATAGAAAGATGAAAGCTTACTTTACCTGCTTTCTTTTACTGTTTTTTATGTTGTGTTCTCCAATGCGCGCGGTTTCTCTTTCCTATCACAAACGATCTTGTAGTTATGCTAGAAAACTAACCGAGTATTAAACCGCGCAGACCGCAATATTTCCATTACTGATGTTTGCGGTAAAAAATAAGACTGCGATGTTAATTGCGCTAACCACTAATCTTGACTTCTTATTTTGATAATTCTCGGAAGAGTGATTAATCAACCATAATGACGAAAAATAGAACTTAATTCGCAGGTTCACCAACATCAGTCTCAGCGAACTGGCGAATGCATCCTGGCCGTGTCGTTAGCTGCATTAATCGCAGTATTAATTGCAACGCTAACCGCACTAACATCAACCCACAGATTTTTGAATGTATTGACTGCAGTGCTAACCGCAATATTAACTGTACTAATTAATATATAATGGAGAAAAACAATCATCGAGACTGTAAGCTAATGTTTGTCATCCATAATAAGATAGAAGGAAATAACCCAAGTCGCAATTGTTAACTGCGGGAATTAGAGTAACAAGAATAAAGATATTGATAAAGATGCGGCTCGACCGTTGCTAACTGCAACGAGATGAATTTACACCAAGCCACTATGATTAACCGAAAAAGAAGATAGTCCAGTTCGTAATTTCTAATCGCGGTATCCACATATAATAATAAAGGTCGGCCTGAAGTAGATAGTTGTTCAAAGATCAGGGTTCACAAACCAAGCTGATCAGTTGGGCAAGTGCGTGTAAAGCAGCATTGCTTTCCTCAAAAGCGTCAAACTGTAGTGTGTAGTCCCTAACCAATGGGCGGCTAATGCGGTCTGAAAGATGTTAACCGCGAACTGCAAGAATAAAAAAGAAAAATGAGCTACAGACTCAGGTGACCAAGTGGGCAGGTGGGCGCAGAACAACATTGCTTTCCTCAAGTGGTCACAAGAGCTGTATCCCCCCTTAAACACATGATAGAGCTGATCGATCTCCTGGACTTGAACGACATGCAGAGGCGTGTCAGATATCGTTGGGTTCGAAAAAATATGTATAGTCTTAGATGATCAAGTGGGCAGGTGTGCGCAGAGCAACATTGCTTTCCTCAAGTTATCATCAAAATTGTTTCATCTCAACAAATGAGGCAGATTCATTGCTCTCATGCCTAGGGATACATATTAAGTTGATCAATCGGGCAGGTGCGCGCAGGATAGCATTGCTTTCCTCAAGAGATCAACATAATTATGGGTCCCCTGTAGGGACTGCTTGAGAATACCTTGGAGTATTCAAAAGTCACAGTCTAAGATGATTAGTCGGGCAGGTGCGCGCAGGGCAACATTGCTTTCCTCAAAAGATCATCAAAATTGTAATGATATCTCTCTCGAAGCATGGTAGAGCTAACAAAGTCACTTGACCCTCCTTAACGCAAAGGTGTGTTAGATACCAGCTGGGATCCGAGATCCATAAGTCCTCCACATGAGAATCTGCAAGCTCCCACTACACGGTGTGAAATTTCTCCGCCACTCATGGTCATCGTTGTGTTACGCTAATGACAACAATTCTGTGAGGGTTCAAGCAGGATTCGACAATGTCTCCCGATCCAATGATCCTTAACTACTAAAAGCTGTAGAGAGATCACTTGATAAGGAAAAATGTTAGTATGAGGTCCTTCACTGAAATAAGCATTGAATGAGTACAAATGAATAGATGAAAAGAAGACATCGTTTGGGAATAAAACTGCTTCAAGTCATCACCACTGTAGGTGTGGGAGATGTCCTCTTCGTCATATGTTTGCAGGCGGTAGACACCATTCTTTAGCACTTCCTTTATAATATATGGCCTTGCCTAGTTCGGGTTAAGCTTCCCCACCAAACTGGCTCGGACCGCAGTATTAACCTTCTTCAACACCAAGTCTCCTACCAAGAACTTCTTGACTCTTAACGCTCTTGTCAAAATATCTTGATACCTTTTTTTTACTTCTTCCTGTCTGATGGTTGTTCATCCCGGAGCTCTTCGATCATATCTAAACTGCACTTCAGTTCCTCATCATTGACATCCATCCAGTCTCCCCCCTGCTTGGCAAGCATAACTCTGGGGGTAAATACCTCGAACTTTTTTGGATGAGAGCTTTTGAACCATGAGAGAGCTTAAATGGTGTCTCCCCCGTAGTTGATGGAGGTGTCGTCCTGAGAGTCTAGAGAACTGAAGGAAGTTGCTCTGCCCAATTGCCTTGGAGGTTTTGCACTTTCTTCTTGAGGAGGTTAAGAATCAGCTTATTCGCAGCTTCGATTTGACTGTTACTCCTGGGATGATGTACTGAAGAGAATCTCAACTTTGTACCAATCTGGCTGCAGAAGTTAATCATTTCTGTATTGTTGAACTGTGGACCATTGTCTGTGATGATAGCCATAGGAATCCCGTATCGACAGACAATCTCCCCCCATATGAAGTTTATGATAACTTGGGTAGTTGCTTTTGCCAATGTCTTTGCTTCGATCCACTTACTAAAATAATTAATCATTATCAGGATAAAACGACGCTGCCCGCTTGCCATTGGGAAGGGACTAAGGAGATTCATTCCCCAAACTGTGAAAGGCCATGACGTTGTTATTGACTTGAGCTGCTGAGCTGGCTGAAGTTGAAGAGGAGCAAACCTCTGGCACTGAACACACTTCTTTGTATATGCTTCAACATCCTTTCTTATCTTGGGCCAAAAATATCCTTGCCTAAGAATTCTCTTCTCCAAAGTTCTCGCTCCCGAGTGATTGCCACACTCACTGGAATGAACTTCTTGAAAGATAACACGAACTTCTTCTTAAACACATCTCGCCATGGGCGAGAAGAAAGTCTTTCTGTAGAGAATGCCTGAGACCAGATAATAATTGGCTACCTTAATTCTGAATCTCTTTTTATCTTTCACAGACGGGTGAAACTCTCCTATTGAAAGATAAAGGATGAAAGGATCCATGCAAGATGGGCGCTGATCAACCTGCATCATTTCTCCTTCCTCCACTCATGGACGGAAGAGCTCTGAAGTTGTTCCTCCTGACGGAAGGCCAAACTTGGCCAATTTGTTTGCTTCCGTATTCTCTGTCCTTGGGATGTGCTCGATGGTAAAGCCTTTGAACTTCTCAATCTCTGCCTTGACCAACACTAGGTACTTCTGTAAGACAGGATCCATGGTCTCAAAGTTGCCCAGTACTTAAGACACCATTATCAAGGAGTATGTCTTGACATGAACATACTCAATTCTCAACTCTTTTACAAATCTTAAGCCTGCTAGGAGTGCCTCATATTCCGCCTGATTGTTTGTGGTTGGGAAAAAGAATTTTATTGTCTGCTCCAACCTAACACCATTTGGGTTGATGAGAACTACTCCTGTTCCCGAAGAGTTCTTGTCTGAAGCCCCATCAACATAGATTGTCCAAGCTAAAGGGGACTTCACCGCCTGAACTGGGTCAGCTTCCATCATATCTACCAGAAAATCTGTCATCACTTGTGCTTTGATTGATATCCTGAGAACATATGATATATCAAACTCGCTGAGCTCTATAGCCCATTTGGCCAACCTTTCTGAATGCTCAGGCTTTTCCAGAATACTCCTCAAAGGAAGATTTGTTACTACTTGAATAGAGTGTGCCTAAAAGTACGGTCCAAGCCTTTGAGCAGAGATGACCAAGGCCAAAGCCAGCTTTTCCAGAATGGAATACCTCGACTTAACATTCTTGAGGATATGTCTTACATAATAAACATGGAACTGCTTCCTCTTATCTTCTCTGACCAGCACTGAGCTGACAACCTCGGGATTAACTCCTAGATAGACGAACAACATTTCTCCTTCATGAGGGCTTTGGAGCAATGAAGTTGACGTTAACTGCTGCTTAAGTTGTTCAAAGGCTTTGTCACACTCTTTGGTCCACTCAAACTTCAAGCCTCCTCGCAAAATGGCGGAAGAAAGAAGCATTTTTATCTCCCGACCTGGAGATAAACCGGCTGAGGTCTACCCGCCTTCCCCCTAGCTGCTGAACTTCTTTGGGAGAACGTGGAGGTGCCATGTCGAGAATTGCTTTTACTTGTCAGGATTTGGAGCAAGACCTTGAGGTGTAAGGAGATGACCAAGGAACTTCCCCTTACTGGCCCCGAAGACACACTTCATAGGATTTAACTTCATTTTATACCTCTGCAGAGTAGCAAACGTCTCTATGAGGTCTCCTAGGTGCGACGAGAAGGTCTTGCTTTTGATGAGGAAACCATTAACATATACTTTGAGTTTTCTCCCCTGTTGTTGCTTAAAAACGAAGTCCATCATTCGATGATAAGTTGCACCTGCATTTTTGAGCCCGAAATGCATTACGAGATAACAATAACAATCATCGTTCGTAATGAAAAAAGTGCGAGGCACATCGGGCTTATGCATTCTAATTGGGTGGTAATCAAAGAATGCATCTAAGAAGCTCATGCAAGAATACCCTACCGTGGAATCAACTAAAGAATCTATCCGAGATAAGGGGTAGCAATCTTTCGGGCATGCCTTATTAAGTTTCGTGAAATCTACACATTCTCCATTTACCCCTGTTTTTTAACCATTGCAACATTCGACACCCAGTCGGGGTATTGAATTTCAAGAATAAATTTTTCCTTGATGAGCTTAGCTACCTCGTCTCTGATCGTCTCAGCAAGAGTCATTGCCACCATTTTCTACTTTTGCTTCATCGATTGAAAGCTCAGGGTGATGTTGAGATGATGTCAAACGACATCTGGATCAACTCCTGGCATGTCTTCCGCAGACCAAGTAAAGACATCCAGGTTTTCTAGCAGGAAGGAGATTAGTTGGGACTTCTCCTCTTCTGACAGTTCGGCATTGATGGATAGCTTTCTCTCCTCACCTTCAGCAATGGGGATTCCTTGAGTCACCTGTGTTTGTTTCAGGTGAGGTCCTTCTTTAGCTTCCTCCTCTAGCTCTTCAGTAGCTTCTGAGGGATTTGATACTTCTGGGGGAGGAATCTGCTCGGTCACATTGACCGTCCTGACATAGCATTCCCGAGCTAGCTTTGGATCATTCCTAACTCGGTCTTGCCTCCCCTGCATGGAGAATTTGATGGCTAAGTGGAAGGTAGAGACCACCGCCTGATACTCGTTGAGTATAGGCCTTCTGAAGATAGCATAATAGTTATTGGGAGCATTTACCATGATGAATTGCACCAGCTTGGTGAATCCTTCAAGTGTCACTGAGAGTGCGACACTTCTTTCCACCTATTTCCTCTCTCCTAAAAAGTTGTAGAGGGGCCCTTCGGTGGAAAGCAGAGGTTTTCCAGTCTTCAGAGCCTCAAAGGTTGGTTTGAAGAGGAGGTTGACTGAGCTTCCTGTGTCAATCAAGATCTTGTGAACTGTATAATTCTCAATGACCGTCTTGATGACCACAACATCGTTGAATGGATTTGCAATTAGAGGGAGTTTGTCTGGGCCAATGGTGACCCCCCTTTTTGGAGCAAAAGAGGAGGTTGCAACTACCTCCTGCCAGAAGACCCCGGCAATGCTGGACTTCCGGGACGATTCAGGTCCAACCCCTCCATGGATGCAGAAGAGGAGGCCAAGAGAGCCTTCATTGCCGGCTTTGATGCACTCGCTTCCTAGATTGACGTCGCCAAGGTGGCCGACGTCCTCTACTTCGCACTCCCAATATACTTTTGCCACCTCTTTGCCCTTGGAGGTGGATGGCTTGGCAAAAGCATCTCTTCGAACCAAATCCTAGAGCTTTCCTTCTCCCAATAGCTTCTCCACCAGCAGGCGGAGAGCTCTGCAGTTCTCTGTCAGATGTCCCCTCTCTCTGTGATGCTCACAGTACAAGGAGAGATCGCGAGACTTGATTTCAGACTTCAAAGGAGCTGACCTCCTATAGTTGGGTCTCTTCCGCAGAATCTGAATGACTTCGTCCATGGACATGATAAGCTCTATAAAGGAATCTTGAGAATCATCGTATTGAAGCCGAACAACCTGAGGCAGAGGTTGAGCTTACTGTTGCCTATATACTGGCATGATCTGGGGAGCAATGCATGTGGAGCAGGCGTGGCGGCCAACATCAGTTTCTGATTCTGAAACTGTTGATGGCCTTGAATAGGGCGACGATGGAGAATGTTTCTTCCCCTCTGAGCAGGGGGTTGGAACTCTGGGCGAGGAGGTCTCGCCATCTGACGAGCTGCAAAGGAAGAGCTTTCCCCATCTCCCAAGTTGGTTTTGGCGGTCAGCGAGGAGATGTAGGTTGGATTGGCGTTCTCCCCCTCAATAAATTGTTGACCATAAGTGGTAGGCTCTTTGGTAGTGACCTTGAACTTCAAAGGGCCTTTCCCGAAGCCATTAATTAAGGTGACTTTATAGAAGTCAGGTTCAATGTTCTTCACTCCCATGATCTCTTTCTGAAATCGATAAAAAAACGAGCTACTGACTCGTTCTCTCTTTGTTTGATTTGGAAGAGGGCTACAGGACCACTCTTCCTCTTCTTTGAGGTGGCAAACCTCAGAAGAACCTCCCTTCGGAGCTTGGCGAAGCAGGTGATGGACTGAGGATATAGTTCATAGAACCATTCCCTTACTTGCCCATCAAAAGAGGTAACCAAAAGCTTGCACTTTGTTGCGTCTGAAAGGCATCTCAGAGCAACTACTGACTCAAATGCTTGAAAATGAACCATTGGGTCAGTTTCTCCTGTATAGATTGGCAAGAGGGGCTCTCTGAAGTTGTTTTGGGCAGTCTCCCAACGAATCCTTTCAATAAAAGGAGAAGGTTCCTCCACTTCAGCAGGAACGAGAGACAGAATGAGCTGTAATAGGAGCAGCAGCAGCTGGAGAAGCGGTATATATATTTCTCTTGGAAATTCAACATTCTAGCTAGACTTTCTTGGTTGGCCTCTCAGAAGAAGTCTTGGCGAGCTGCGAATTCCTCTCCCTGAGACCGCAGAAGAGCTACAGGCTGATCATGCGAATAGGGTGGAGGAGGAGGTCCCACCACAGGAGCTGGAGTAGCCTCTTTCGCCATTGCAAGCTGTGGAGCTAGCCGCTCTCAGCGGCTAACGCTTGGTTGATGGCTTTGAATTGCTGCGCGGTCTCTCTTCGAGACTGTTCTATAGCTTCCCAAAGAGCGGCCTCACCTGGGCTAGAGATTAGGGTGCTTAGTGAATTCGCGGCCTGCCATTTTTAACCGCTGATTTCACCAATGACTCACAATCTTATGGTCGCGTGTTTGAACGTTGGCGCTAAAAATGTACCTCCCCGACAACACACACCGGGGAGCTAGGGGAAAAGAGAATACTGTGAGTAACTGGTTACTAGCGATTTGGAGAATGCGGACATCGAAAGCCGCTGGCAGCGGCAACACCAGATTCGCCCGCCGAGGCAAATGCCACTCTTGCGGCAAACTTTCTTTTGAAGAGAAAATTGATTACAGGCGTATAAGAAGGAAGAGCCCGAGCGAACAAGAGACCACTAGGCACTAGATTCGAGACCGTTGCCATAGGAGGCTAGATTGAGGATTCGAATCAGCGTGCCTAAACAGTATTGTTCACCCCTATATATAGGCTCGGGGGCCTCCTCGAATGGGCAGAGCTAAGATTCCCGGCTGTCTGGGGAACATGAGAGACGGGGAGCAGTGACGTGATACAAGGGGTGCGAATAAAAAAGCAGCAACCTGACCGCCCGGCTAAGCAGTCAGCTTCGAGTCTGGATGGCCTCTCATCAGAGGATTTATAGCTTGACAAGATCTGCGGCTAAGCGGCCAGCTTCGAGTCTGGATGGCCTCTCCTCAGATGCTTTATAGCTTGACGAGATATGCGGCTAAGCGGATAGAACAGGGCTAACCGCTCGGACCTGGGAAAAAACCTTGTCGCGGGTTTCCGGGTAAACATATACATCCGAGCGAAAACTAATAAGGTTTCATAATAAAGTACCAGGAACATCTAGTCAAATAGTCAATTCTGAGTAATTTGAAAATAGCAAGATGCTTCTAAATATGCAATAACACTAAAAACGGTTACTAGCACCAATGCTAAAAAGAAAGAAGGCTCAGGACAATAGCAAAATTCCAATGGAAAGACACTAGACATTAGATTGTGATAATACACAACTTCAAAAACAGTACAAATCACAAGATTTTGATAAAGAAACTTCAAAGAAAGCAAATCAGGAACTTGAAATTACAATGATTGTGTCATGGGTTGGAAGAAGATGTTTGACATATGCAAAAAAGACTTTTAACCTTGGAAAAAATTAAACATTGACCTACACCACCATATAAAAATATCATGAAGAGCAGAGTCCAATAATACAAGTCACTTTTCCATGATATGAAATTATGATCCTTTTCTCATATCGTAACCTGTTTTTTAGTTTTTCGTTTTATCAAAACGCAACCGTGTATTAAAAAACCATTTGTTTTTCCGCCTAATATTCGAACCACCCCACATTTCTCTCAGCTCAAAAAATTGTGGGACGAAACCCTGCGAGTGACCTCCGGTTTATCGCGTTTGAAGGAATCCATCCCGCCGCAAGGAGGAATCCATCCCGCTGCATCTTCTCCGATAACATCCCCTGTTCGCGACTCCACATCCAGTGCTCCGACGCATCCAGGGTTGCCCACAATGCTTTTTTAGGGTTGCCGCCGACGGTCTGCCCGGAGCCCAACGCCGGGCTTGCCAGACCCCGACGAACCCGCCGGGGGTATCCTGACGACGCTCCGGTAAGTTAATTAAACAAACTTATGACATACGAGAATTTAATAAAAAATTATGTATATATATCTGTATATATATGTATGTATATATATATATAATTAATCGTAAACGTTATTTTGTCAAATGGTTTTTGTTTTGAACAGCTCTGCAAACGCAGACTATTCAAACAGATCTTCATTTTCGGCAACCTGTTTGCAACAACTCCATTTACAAACCTGCATTTACAAAACTCTTTTTACAACTGCAGCCGCTCTCCCAAATGAAGCCTGAGACTGAATTGAACTTGATGTTGTTGTTAAGGCAAGCCAGTCTATAGATCCTTATGGGAAAACTCCTAACCCACACCATTTATTTTTATAAAATTAAGAGATTAAAGGTAATAAATTAAAAAGTAATCGTTAGGTTGTAATATATCAGCAGCAACAGTAAGAAAACTACTACTGTTAAGTCTACAAAACTCAAAAAAAATCTATTTTTCTTCAAAATGAGTACACAACCCAAAAAAATAGTGTTTGATGGTTTAAATAACAGAAGAATTTAACAAGGGAGATACCATTCTACATGGATTGGGAAATAAATGTTTACTTAGTAGTCACTATAGGAGCTTCACGTGGGCGAGTGGGAGAGACATCGAGAGGAGCTTCGCATGGGCGAGAGATTCACCACGATCGGGGGAGAGGGGCTTCATGATCTAGAGAGGGGTTTCACGATTGAGAGAGATGGGCTTCACGATCGTTGAGGAGTTTCAACGAGAGGATGTTGTCGGCTATGATGCACGGATACTTCCCCGAAGGCAGCGTACCCGTACCGGGGACGTATCCGGTACCGGTACGTACTCGATACTCGATGGATACACCTATGTGGACACACTTGGACTTAGCACATCAATATGCATACTGTCATAGGAGTCTGTTTTTCTATAGTAAACAAATGTTGGCTCTATGCTAAGAAGCATTGGTACGTCCAATTAAGTTGTGTATCTGTACTGAGTATGTTTCTGGTATCAGTACCTTTGTGTTACAAGTACGTGTATTGAACTTGTTGATTCAACGCAAGTTATTAACAAAACGGCTAACTTGTCTTTAGACTAACCAGAGATTGAAGATGTTGATCTCCAACAATGAAAAAGAAAAAAAAAACCGATAAGTAACTTAAGTTTAATTTTATCTCTTTTGGTTAAACATATAAGATGTTAAATTTTGTAATATTTATGAATGCTTAATGTTTGAAAACTTCATGTTATGTTGCATTGATTTGTGAACTTGTACTTCAAGTTATGATTTATGTTTTAATGTTTTGAGAAATATTTATTGCACTTGTGATATATAAATATATATTATATTTATTATAACGTGTCATGACGTACCCGTATCCTTGTTTTTAAAATTTTGTCGTATCGCTGTACCGAGTACGTATCGTATCCGGTACCCGTTAGGGTGTGCAAAAATAATTGAAGAACCGGAACCGAACCGAATCGAGTGGTTTGGGTCGATTCTTATGTGTCACGGTTCGGTTCTGGGTCCAAAATTTTCAGAACGGACCACTTTGTTTGGTTCTCGGTTCTTACACTTGGGTACCCAGAACCGACCTGAGAACCGAGTTATTGAATTTAGGTATCAAAAATATATTTGTGGTGAGCAAGAAGCTTTTGAAAGAGATTGATGAATAATTAGCTTGATTGAGGTATATTTCATGTGTAATTTTATAAACTATTTGCTCATGTTTTGATAATGTTGAACTTTTACTTAATTGTTAGAATTCTTAAATATGAAATGTTGTATGATGAGATTATTAAATGTATTTAATAATCTAAGAAATCTTGATGATTTTGGAGTTATGCAAGCTTCAAGTTTTCTAGTTTCTTCGATTTATAAACATTTGTTTTGCATTTAATTTTTATAGTACAACATATTTATACCCTAAATTTAAGAAACCGAGAACCGAACCGATATTTTCGGTCCGGTTCTTGTTCTAGAATTTAGAACCGTGGGTTGGTTCCGGTTCCAAAAATTTGGAACCGAACCTATACGGGTCAGTTCTTGGTTCTGAGTGGAACCAAACCGAACCGATCCGAGTTGCACCCCTAGTGCCCGTACCCGTACCGGTGCTTCCTAGGTTGTCGGCGAGAACATGCGGGTGGGAGGGAGAGACAACAAGTGGAGCTCGATCGGGCTAGGAGAGTGCTTACGCGAGTGAGAGAAAAGAACCTAATGTTAATAAACCGGATTTCATATGCTTGGCGCCTTCATATGCTTGGCGCCGTGATGCCCGCAAGGCGCACCTCTCTTTGGGTGAGGCACACGTCTGGGCCATCTCGCTCGCCCAGCCTAGCAGAGGTGTCACTTTGTGCGCTTGGCGCTTTAGGTGCGCCTCAGGCCTGCCATTAACAATGTAGTTTAGCTTGAGGGGTGGTGCTAATAGGCAAACTGACTTGGACTCGACATGGTGTAACTATATCATAAGAAGCGACTTGGGCTCTTAATATTAATTCCTCGTGTGACTATGGAGTGGATCTAGTGATGAGAATAGGAAATCTAAAGGCGTGTTCTCTCCAACAAAGTTTATATTCAAAGGCATGTCAGTCACATTTAGTACTACATGGTTCCCTTAATAATTTTAAGCGCAGCTCGCCGATGTTTTTTTCAAATAAGATATAGTCAAGTTTAACTTTCATTTGGCTAAATGTGGTCAACTTTTCCCCCTTATTTTTGGGTTCATTGATAACTGGATGATGGCAGCAAAGTGTGATCACTGATCAGCTGATATAAATGCAGGAAAATATTGCGGGGCCTGGGAATAGAGATTCCTGAGATTGTCTTTAGGTCAACAAGTTTGAAAAATCATATGACGTGGTTGAATTGTTTTATGAGTAAGGAAATGATATCTCCAAAGTGGGCTTCATTTGTTGGCATTGATATAGTTGTGGTAGGCAGTTAATCACTTATTGTCACATTAAAAAGGAATCTGTTACACAGTAAGCAACAAAACATAAGCTGAATACAATCATGAGGTATATTTGCGTCAAACTCTTGTGGGTTGGTCCCCTCTAAGTGTCCTCTCTAAGAGAGTTCCTAAGACAAGATTCCAATGTGCCACGTGAGCCGATGTCCAATCATGACTTAGAGACCGAAATTTGTAGCTACTGGGGCCCCCGATGTCGTGGAAATTTTGTTTTGACAAAGTGGGCATGTTAGATAGCCATGATGAGCGTGAGCGGGTTCGAAGTCCTTAGGCGGGCGCGGATGTGCAATTGTAATCCATGCATGAAATACCCAAGTTAATGTGTGATGGACAAGTTGACATATGCCTCTACTGAGTCAACTTGTTGAATGGCGTTGAGATGCTCAAAGGTGTTCCCGAGCGATGTGTGTCGTAGCGCAGAATGAGCTCCTCCTTGAGCTTGATCCACACAATGTGCATTGTCAATTGGCGAAGCCAACACATTCAATGAAGGGTAAACCCTTCCATTTTGAATGAATTGTAACTCAAAAGATTTTTCCGCACGGTTGATCCATCTGAGTGGATCAAACCCATCGAGCAAGGACGCCTCTATCCATTAGGGTATCGTGTGATGCGAACCTTGCACGGGTTCAGAGATGGAACAACAACCTATGGGCGAATGGGGAGGAAGACAAGGTGGCAGAATGTGGTGGTGCTCATAAATGCCACTACCTAGTCCTAACGGAAAACAAATCCAGCAAGCTATGGAAAAAAAACAAGAAACTACAACCAGGACACTAAAATTCTTGGATTCATGGGGCAGGCGTTAGCCACAAACAACTTCTTTCTTCCAAAAAAAACCCCTTACAAAATGAAAAACATTGACACAAAAGGGCTCCCAAAGACACCTGCATAAAGAATAAAACACCCTTTGCAACAACACAAATAACAACAAGCATAAAAGCAACATAAAATAAACTTTAGAACATAAAATGATTTCCGTTCTTGACGCCCATTTATGCCACGAATTCTGAAACTCGCTCTGGAACCTAAAATCCAATGAAACTCCTTGTACCTAAAGTTTTGTGCAGGTTGGCTATAAAACGACGGCACCATCAATTCTAAATTTAAATTCGACCCGAGAGTGCTCAATGAGTCTAGGTTAGACAGATCATTCCCGTCAGGATCACCATGTGCAGGGGAAGTGAAGGTTGGGAAGCTCCAACATGGTGGCCGGTTGAGCTGTTGACGTCAGTCAGATCCACACACATTGAAGTGGTGGTCAGAGAGGGGGCTTTGTTGGTACTCAATTAGCCTAGACAGAGGAGCTGCAGGATGTCAATGAGAGTAATTTCGACCACATCCATGAGGGCCGAGATAATAATCATCGAATGCTCCAACTTTTTGATATGACCTGTCTTGGAAAGCTTCAATGACATCCACCAAAAGAGGAATCGGCGCGGAAAATTCCAGAAGGGACCTTCGAGGTTATCTTGAGCTACCCAAGGGTTGACCCACACCCATGGTTGATTGGTAAGAAATATTTTGTAATGTACGACTGAGAGCAAGTGGTAGGGTTGGCGCCGAAGCACGAAATGCGTTGCGGCGTCGAAGAAGCGCCAAGGATGCTTAATCTACTGTTGAAAAAGACAGGTGGTTGGGCTAAATACCTGGCTGCTTAATGTGTGGGGTGAATGGACCCAAAGAAAACATGAATTCTGCGTGAGAAACCTGATGAACGTGAATGAAACACGATGACCAGAAGATGGAACCTCAAGTGTGGCTGGATGTCGTGCTTGGAGCAAGGATTGTGTCCATCAATGCATATTACTTGTGTGATGATGAGGTTGGATGCAGTCAGGTAAGAGCAGACTTAAGAGAGGGGATACCCATGAGAGGCGCAATCGCAATCTGGAAATCGAGGCGTGCGATAGGGAGGCCATTGGGATCGGAAATAAAAATGGGAATCCGAAGAGAGGTGCTGGTGGACATAAAGCGTTGAGAGGGAGAATGTTTTATCAATCTATTCCCACGGCCTGGCCTAGGGTTAGGCATGGGAAAGGCTTCCTTTTAGATCAAGTTGATACACACCTAATCGGATAGTAATAACCCATAAGCTAAATACAATCTTAAGGTATACTCGCGCCAAGTTCTCGAGGGCTAGTTCCCTCTAAGAGTACTGTCCAAAAGAATTCCTAAGACAAGACTTCCAAGATGCCAATCAACTAGTCCTACTCCTCTTTATATAGTAGGGATACAAGATTACCATAGACCGCAGACACAATTTAACTAATAGTAAACCAACATATACGTATCCGAAACTAGCTTGGAGATCATAACATGGCATTTGATGGTTAGGATAGTGACCAGGGTGGTGTTTATTTTAGTGGAATATATACTTTAACCTTTTATTGAAGATATTTTTTTATTCATAGTTATTGATGGGTATCACCCTCAACCATAATATGCAAAATTGCTTGAATGCTCTGTAGATCATAATATATACAGTATTTTTCCAGCAAAACGTTTTGTTCATATGTTGGAGTAGATGTAATCTCTGAATATTAAAGTATAAGAGACCTGGTTTTGGCTAATTAGAATAGTTATTATAATAACCATGATGTGCTATCAATGATTCCTTTACCTCTTACATCTGGGTTTATGCATAGAGTTGCTATTTTAATTGGGTTCCATTCACACAGGCCAGAGCTTATTTCATATGAACTTGTTGTTTCCTATTTCTATTTTTTATGGCATGCTTCCATTTTTTTACAATAACCAGATTATGTCATAGATTTGTTGAGTTTTCAGCTGATATATTCTTTCTGAAGGTGGTGCTTTGGTTTCATGTTTTGAGCATTTTGTTGTAGGCCAAAGGCTTTGTGGCGAACTCATATTACACTGGTCTGACTGCTACAGAGTTTTTTTTTCATACAATGGCAGGGCGGGAAGGTCTTGTTGATACTGCTGTATGGTTCTCTCCTTCGTTCTCAGTCTTCATTATAAAGCTTCCTCACTTCATCAAAACTGTTAATTCCAGTCTCCTTTCATGATAATTAGATTTTTTTTAAAACTACTGGGAAAATAACTTTATAAATTTGTATGATATAACAATCAGTTTTATTCTTTTGCATATCAAGTGCAAGGAACTTATTATCCATTTCAGGCCGCTGCACAATTAGGATTTTTTTTTTTTTTTTTGCATATGTTGCAAAATTGAAGTCGGGGTGATGCAAAACGAATGTATAAAAAATGTAGGTCGACTATATGAATGAGACATGTAACTGATAACTATACTTGCAATTAAGAAACTTATAAACAATATTAAAGTTAAGCCACAATCAAGTTGAGCTTCACAAATAGGGAAACACATAATGCGGTAGATATATTATATATGAGAGCACGAGAAAACAAATACACAGGCTATGAAGTCCTAACAAATCACATGAGACTTGCGAGCAGCGATTACTGACTAGTAAACCGAAAATATGGAACAAACCCACAATTCGACACTAAAGAGAAGAGAACGGATCAATAAACTTTCAATGATTACGGGATAGAAGGTTCGATGAGTGTTTGATGAGTTGCCGGTGCTGATTGAAGATGGTCGGGGGATGTTGGATGTTGGCTTGGGGATGTTGGATGTTGGCTAGGGGATGTTGGATGTTGGCTTGGGAATTTTGGATGTTGGCTTGGGGATTTTGGGGGTTGGCTGGAGGTTGTTGAAGGGCTGGAGTAGTCTGCCAGCTGGCTGGAATAATCCTGAATTTGAGCTCCCAAGATTTCCGTGGACTGGAATTGGAAGGGGAAGAGTCTTTAGAAAATTTCTAGACAAGGAGTGGCCTGCAGGTTGGCCAGCAAGGCTGGATCTGAGAATTCCAGTCTCTGAAGAGTGCTGTCTAGAGACTGTATGCAGAATCTGGCGGAGGAAAAGGACGTAAACTGCTGTTTAGGGAGTTCTGGAATATGGGTAGAGCTTGAATTTGGTGTTTCTGGGTCGGGAATGAGTGGAAGTGAGAAGATTTAGGGCTGGTGTGGGTATTTTCCTGAAAATTAGGGGAGTGGGGTTAGTGCTATGGAGTTTAGCTGGATTGGTGTATTGAGGTGTGGAAAAGGAGGAAACAAGTGTAATTAGGAGTGGCGGGAGTTAATTCCTAAAAACTAGGAATCGTGGGTTAGTGGCATGAGTTAATTCACACTTATTACTATAAGCTAGTGTGATTCTGCTTGCACATGGAACTCATGCAAACAATTGCTCTTGCCCTGTGTTTCTCACTAAAGTAGGATCTGCAATATTTCCAGCCAAACAGGAACACTGACTTTCCCTTGGGTTAAAATTTTGAAATAAGTTTTGAAGATTAAGAAAAGAGAATTCCAGGTTTTGCTTAATAAATATTTTTTGGTTTTTTGGTTGAGTGCCAAATTTTCTAGCTTTCTTTTTGATTTTGATCAATATTTTTTAGGATTGGCACAATAGTCATTTCCTTGTAGAAGTGGTAGGCATGGCAGTTTCTTTCGCGCTCAAAACTCTCTTAAAATTCTATCGAAAGCTTATTCACTTGAAGGATTTAGAGATCATATTCACAAGTGGTAGTCATTTCCATGAGAGTGTTGAATATATGTATCTATGTAAGAAGGGTATTTTATTTCTTACATTCTCTACGGGAACCCTAAGGAATGGACTTAAATGTGTATATACATGGTGCACCATACAACAATAGTAGAACTTATCATTTTTCATTCTAACAAATACTGTATCATCTTTTAATTGAAGCCTTTTAAGTTCAATGTTAAGGCAGTGTTTTTTTTGGGTAAAACAGGTTAAAACAGCAGAGACTGGATATATGTCACGTAGATTGGTAAAGGGAATGGAAGATGTTTCACTTCACTATGATCTCACGGTTCGGGATGCTAGTGGGGGTGTAGTTCAGTTTCTATATGGTGATGATAGCTTGGATCCTGCAAAGATGGAGGGGAAAGATGGAAGCCCTTTAAATTTTGATCAGTTGTACATGAAAGTCATGGTTTGTTTATTCGGTTTATTTTAATTTTCAGTCTTATTTATTACAATTAATATTCACTTAAAGGAGTCTTATCTCTTTTGGCAGGCTACTTGTCCTCATAGAGATAACAATATTTTATCACCGGCAGAAATACTACAAACTATGGATGAAAAGCTCTCACAGTGCAACATGGCTGCACAGGGGGGCTGCTCTTCGGAGTTCAAGCGGCAGTTATCTGATTTTATACAGAAGCGTGTTAGAGAATTTCGAAAAACAAGGCAGGCACTTCAGCTTGATGACAATCCTTCCAAAAATATAGATTGCAGTAAAACAGAAATTGTTGCAACTCGAATATCTGGAATCTCTGCAAAACAGTTAGAGGTTAGCTGGATATTCTGTTAAATAGCTACTTTAGAGTTTATAGTCTACATAGTACAATATGTGGCATTTCACATAAAATATGTCATTCATCCTAGATATAAAAGAAGTGTTTACTTGGTTTTAAGATTGCCCTACAACAGAAACGGTTACAATTCATGTCCAGAATTCTGCACAGGGACAAGAAATGATACAAAACGAGTATGGGAAATGTGATTTTTCAAAAAACTAGGATACAGGAAATGTATTTTAAAAAAATTATTTATTTAAATATAATTATTAATTAATATGAAAACAAACGAAGTATGCATATCTTGAATTATAAATAGAATTTTATAAGACTACAACATATATATTATATATCATTTACTTTTCATAATTCATATAATGGCATAATGCTATAAGAAATATAGAAAAGAGTTAATGAGACAAACATTTTAAAGATCAATCACTAATGTACCACATGTCCACAACATTATATAAATTGATAAATGTTTCAATTTTTCAGTATATGCATACAAAATATCAGTAGTTCAAAATTAAGCATTCTCTCTAATACTATCAACTTCATCGGCTTCTTCCACAATCAAGAGCTCCAACCTTGGTTCATCAAGTGATGAATTAAATATCTCGCGTGTACCTACATCTTCAAATGACTCAAAGCTATCTTCCGCAATATTCCACAATCTAGACTCTCCTTCATTGTATTTTTGATTTCTTCGTGAAAACAGTCGAAGATTTCTATGAATACTTATTAAATTTTCAGCACGTTGCAGTGTCATTTGGTTTCTTTTCATTGAATGGATAAAGGAGTAAGTACTTCAATTTCTCTTGACACATCTAGATGATGGTTTTACTAATAGCTTCAAAGCTATAGTTTGATGCGAAGGGGCCGGCGAACCATGATTAATTTAGAGATATCGAGTTTGGACTAAATTATAATCATTAAAATCTCCTGATTTGTCAATGCATTTCGCATACTTCTTAGCGACCACATTACATTCCATTTAGGTTTTGGAGATATTATTTCAAACATTTAACCCTTGCTAATTTTTTGGTCCTTATGAGGAGCAACTCTATTTATATCCTCTGATAGCCAAAAATGTTCAACATAATACATAGTAAAATAACCAAAAATTATTAAGTTAAAAAAATCAATTACAAAGCATTAAAAAATAAATTTATAATTAAAAAGAAATTACTTTGGATTTAGTGAATGTGCAAAGTAATGAAGCAGAGTATTATTGTCGTTCCAACGATCCACAAGAATATCATGCATCATCTCAAAAAAGGTAGACACATCTTCTCTTTTTCTCTCTTGAGCATAGATAGCCTTCTTCACCCTTTCAATCTGTTAGAGAATATGGGGGAAAACGGTGTAAAAGCCCATGTATAAGGCTCATCCATGAGCCCGCTTCTTCTTTCTTCTATTAGTCCCACATCTCTGTATAAGATTCTTTCTCCCTCTCTTCTCCTATATATTGTACTTAATCTTGTATTTTGATCATGAAGAAGTATATATAAGGTTTGACTCTACTTTTCTACGTGGTATCAGAGCGAGGTTACGATTCCGGGCGGCTACCTGCTTTGTAACTGCGGCTATCCGTGCGGCTTCATCTCTTCTTCCTGCCGTTGTTCCGCGGACTCCTCTTTTCTGACTGCCTCTACTCCTCTCTCCGTGGCTTTCACCTCTCTTCCTCTCCCTCCCTCTATTTTTATAATTCTTTTCTCTCTGACTGGTGCCCCTTCTACCCGTTGTTCGTTCTTCTACCCGCTCGGGTGGCCTAGCCACTGCGGACTGCCTAGCTGTTGCGGGTTGCCTAGCCACTGCGGGTTGTCTTGCCGCTAAGAGTTTTCTATCCGTTGCTTCTTGTCGTGGCTCCTTGCCGCTGCTTCTAGTCGCTGCCTCTGGCCGCTGCTCCTGGCCGCTATGTTTGTCCGTGCGGTCTCTTTTTCCTTAACTTTCTCGCCGCGATTTCATCTTAACCGCTGGCCCTTGGCTCGCTATGATCTCTGCTTGTCGCTGCCTCTGTCCGCTGCGATCTCTGCAAATTGTCGCCGCTACCGTCTCGTCTTTCTGTCTGTGCGGTCTCGTCTTAACCGTTGGAGCTTGGCTCGTTGCGATCTCTGCTTGTCGCTGCCTCTCATCTCATCGATCTCCCCTTGTCACCGCTACTGTCTGTGCGGTCTTGTCTTAACCGCTGGACCTTGTCCGCAATGACCTGGTGTTCGGCTAGCCGCGTGCTCTCTTCATCGCTCTCTTGTTGCTGCGCTCTCTGGGCCTTGCCGCTTCTTGCTCCTCTTTAACCGCTCGGACAATTTTTTTCTAGTCGCAGGGCTTGGCGTTATCCGCATGGCTTCTGAGTCGCTTACTGCTTCTGATTCAACTAATCTTCCCGGACATACTCATGTTGCTCCTCTTGAGCTTCGTGATGAATTACGAATTACCACCATTTCTCTCCGTGACAAACCAAATTTTGTTGAATGGGTTCACTCAATTCGCCGTGTGCTGCGGACGAAGGGTCTCCTTCATCATCG
Source organism: Platanthera zijinensis (assembly GCA_039513925.1). Taxonomy (NCBI): domain Eukaryota; kingdom Viridiplantae; phylum Streptophyta; class Magnoliopsida; order Asparagales; family Orchidaceae; genus Platanthera; species Platanthera zijinensis. Next base: position 144,402,866 of record CM077095.1, on the reverse strand, counting down.
GACAAGGCCTCCTCCCAATGAACCTACTGACGAGTGGATCCGAGATGATGGGCGTGCCCAATCTTGGCTTCTCAATTCTCTGGACACTGAGTCGTATCAGATGGCCATGTACCACGAGATTGCTCACGCTATGTAGACGGACCTTCATTGTCTCTACTCCGGGAAAGACAATCTTCAACACTTGTTCGACATTCTTACCGATCTTCAATCCCTTGACCCTGGAGCTACTTGTGACTTGACGTCTTTTGTTGCTCGGTCTAAAACTCTTGTGGAGGCCTGGATCCAACATCAGCCCCCCATCACGAACTTGGTTACTCAAAGACAGCAGAAAGAATCAATTGGGATTGCTATGATGATGGCCCGTGCTCCTCTACATCTTCATAGTGTCTGCGCTCATATCCTATCTTCCGTTGTTACTCCGTCCCTCTCGGATGTTTGCTCGATGCTTCTGAAATTTACCCCTCCTTTGGATGCTTCGCCTCTCTCTCCAGCTCTCCTTCAGCAACCCGTGGATACTCTCGCACCTTATACTCGTATTCACCCGGATCGTGGAGGTCACCAGTCTCGGGGACGGGATCGTGGTGGTCGTATTCTCTTCAAGTGATCTCACCGCGACAGGGATGGTCATCTGGAGGCCACCTGCTACCGCAAGCATGGTCTTCCGCGTCACCTTACTGCTTCAGCTACTACCACACCTCCCTCCGCCACTTGCGTGGATATTGCCGCTCTATGTGCTCAACTCCATCAGCTTCAAGGGGTAGTTAGTCGCTCCTCTGGTTCAGTGGCCTCGATCTCCAATGAAGGTATATCTTACCTCTCACACGGCTCTTCTTGGATTGTGGACTCGGGTGCTACACATTATCTCTCTCCGCAGAAGCCGCTGCAATACTTAGATTCTGCTTATCCCAAGTCCATCACTATGGCTAATGGTGACACGATTCCGGTTTCTAGCACTGCTCATCTGCCTCTTACTCCTTTCCTCTCCTTATCCTCAGTTTTTCATGTTCCAGGATCCCCTTTTAATATACTTTCTGTTAGCAGCTTTACACAGGATCTTGATTGTTGTGTAACTTTCTCACGCTCTTCCTTTGTTGTACAGGATTGACTAACACAGAATATACTTGGTAGGGGGCGACTGTTTAACGGGTTGTATCTTCTTGATGTTCCTCCCGTTGCTCTCACCACTGTCTCCTCCACTAATTGACATTGTCGTCTTGGGCATGCTCCTCTTCCGATTCTCAAGAAAGCTCTTCCAACTGTTTCTCTTCAGGAGTTCTTGTGTGAATCCTGTATTTTTGGCAAACAACACCGTATATCTTTTACTTCTCCTTGTACTCAGAGCGATGCTCCTTTATCATTAGTGCATTCTGATATCTGGGGACCATATACGATCCCTAGTATTTTTTGTTATCGCTACTTTGTAACTTTCATTGATTATTACTCGCAGGTTACTTGGTTGTACTTACTTCGTGTTCGTACCGAACTCACCTCCATTCCGTACGTTTCTTACGAAAACTCGCACTCAATTTTCAACGTGTAAAAATTCTCCGTACTGATAATGCTCGTGAGTATACTGGTCACACCTTCTCCAATCTATGCGTCGAGTTTGGTATTATTCATCAGACTTCGTATGCCTATACCCCTCAACAGAATGACGTAGCAGAACAGAAAAATCGTCACCTCCTTGATGTTGCCAAATCTATCATGATCCAAATGCAGGTTCCTCCTCTCTATTGGAACTTTACGGTTTCCACCGCTTGCCACCTCATCAATCACATGCCCTTGTCTATCCTTCACTTTGTGGCTCCCGTCACTCTCCTTTACCCATCCAAGAGACTCTTTTCTCTCTCACACCTCGTGTGTTTAGATGTACATGCCGTTAGTTCCCTCCAAACCACGTATCTTTCAGTTTTACACTCGTCGTACTCCACGTCCAGATGCCCTGCAGCAGCTTCCCTCTACTGGTGTGTTCTCGCGGCTTGTTGATTCGCCATCACCCTCGACGGCTCATCCCTTGGCAAACTATGTCTCTTTACATCGTCTCTCTCCACCTCTTCTTACATTTGCTCTCTCTCTCTCTCTTCTATCTCTATACCTAACTCTGTGCAGGAAGCTCTCCAGCATTTGGGGTGACGTGCAGCCATGGATGAAGGAATGATTGCTCTGTGGTGTAATCAGACTTGTGATCTTGTCTCTCTTCCTCCTGACCATAGTTGTGTTAACTGCAAATGGATTTTTACAATTAAACATGCAATAGATGTGACAGTTGATCGCTTGAAAGCTCGGCTTGTGGCACGAGATTTTACTTAACAGTACAGCCTTGATTATGATAAAACCTTCTCCCCTGTCGCAAAATTAAATTTCGTTCGGGTTCTGCTCTCCTTAGCTGTTCATCGTCAGTGGCCCCTCCATCAGTTGGACGTCAAAAATGCCTTTTTGAATGGTGATCTTCTTGAAACTGTTTACATGCATCAACCGCCCAGGTTTGAGACCACGAGGGAGTCTCGTGTATGTTTGCTTCAAAAATCTATCTATGGTCTCAAAGAGTCTCCTTGGGCGTGTTTTGAGAAATTCAGTAAGGCCGTTCGTGAGGTTGGTTTCAAACAAAGCTCGGCAGATTTCTCTCTTTTTACTCGTCACTAATCAACCGGGACTGTAATACTTCTGGTTTATGTGGACGATATTTTGATCACTGGTGATGACTCCGCTGGGATACATGTTAAACAACATTTGAATTCTGTCTTTCAAATTAAAGATCTGGGAAACCTTCGGTATTTTCTTGGACTAGAGGTGGCACGTCGACCTGATGGCCTTGTCTTATCCCAACACAAGTATTGCATTGACCTTCTGCAAGATGCTGGCCTCTCAAGGTGCAAACCTGCGTAGATCCCGTTGGAAGTCAACCACAAGTTGTGTGCTCTGGGATCTGATTCTGACTCTTTACTTCCAAATCCGGAATACTATCGGCGTCTTGTGGGAAAACTGATATAACTAACAGTTACAATACCAGATATCTCATTTGTGGTTGGAGTGGTCAGCCGCTTTATGCATACTCCACGGGTTTCTCATCTTCAGGCAGTGGAACGTATTCTCAGATATCCGAAGACTGCTCCTGGACAAGGACTTGTGTATAAACCATCTTCCTCCCTTTCTCTTATTGCTTACTCTGATGCGGATTATGCGGGCTCGCTGGACGATCGACGATCACATGGCAAAGAAAGAAGCAGTCGGTGGTTGCTCGCTCGTCGGCTGAGGCTTAGTACCGTGCGATGGAGGTTGTTGTATCAGAACTTACCTGGCTTGAAAGTCTCCTTATGGATTTGGGAGTTAAATTATCCTCACCGTCAACTTTGTTTTATGACAGTCAGACTGCAATCCATATTGCAAAGATTCCTCTGTTCCATGAGCGGACCAAACATATTGAAGTTGACTGTCACTTCGTTTGAGAAAAGGTCCAATCGAAGATGCTAAAGCTTGAGCATGTTCCTGCTTCTGGGCAAGTTGCTGACGTTCTTACCAAGACATTACCTCATAAATTGTACCATCAGTTCCTGTCCTAGCTTGTGTCTATGACTTGTACGCTCCAGCTTGCGGGGGAGTGTTAGAGAATATGAGGGAAAACGATGTAAAAGCCCATGTATAAGACCCATCCATAGGACTGCTTCTTCTTTCTTCTATTAGTCTCACATCTCTTGTATAGGATTCTTTCTCCCTCTCTTCTCCTATATATTTGTACTTACTCTTGTATTTTGATCATGAAGAAGTATATACAAGGTTTGGCTCTACTTTTCTACACAATCATTGTGTCTCACATATCATATACTAAATGAAGGCAAGACTTATCCATACCACAAAAGCGAATCATATGATATATATGAGCGGTGAATGAAAGAATGTATTCAATGGATTCCCACCAATCTTGATTCAACACCTCTTTCACATATCTAGTTTTTTTCATTTCATCATTACGATATTTAATCCAATTATCACTAATAATCATTCATTGGAGTCATTTTGTATAAATTTGAATCGTTTAAATATGATGATTATTGATGCAAAACGAGTTTCAGCAATAAATAATAATTTTAAGCTCATAAACTCGTTAAACATCACTAATCTTATGGAATGATTCATTTTATAATTGTTATCAAACATTGCATCATTATGGGTAGTGTATGAGCATTCTACAAATGTAACCGCATTATTTTATTAGTGGCGCATATGTTCTTCAATGTTAGGTTGAGAGTGTGCACCCCACCAGGAGTCCAAAAATTTGATGAAAACTCACTCTCAATTAGTTGGCCACCCCTTTGCAATTTGCCGCATTATCCGTTATAATTTGAACAATCTTTTCATGTCCAATTTCTAGAATTACCTCCTTGATCAAAGATGTAATAAAGTACTTGTATTTGATTTGGCCTTGACAATTAACTTCCTTCAAGAACATTGCTTTTGAATCCATTATTGCCATAAAATTGATGAGTGACCTTCTTTGTGGATCGCTCCATCCGTCACTTACAATGCTAACTCCCTTGTCGACCCACATCCCTCTTAAAGAAACTAATTTTCTTTCAATTCCTATTTTCTCCTTCAACTACAAGGTGGTTATCAATGAATTATAATCGGGTGGTACATATCCCGGGAGATTATGACTAGTGGCAAAGGAATATGATTTTCTCCAATATGAATTTCTTACTAGATTGAAAGGTAATCCCGCCGAATATAATGCTCTGGCAATTAAGGCATCCAAATAAGCTCTATTCTTGTTATTAAATGCACTAGAAATTGGATTCTTTCATCTACCGCTTAGATAGTTAGATCATCATTTCTTCTTCGTTTATCACCAAAACTTCCAATACTTCTAACTCTACTTGAAGTACTTGAGCCACCAGTATAAATTTTGGAAGTCGTCGCTCAATATGCTCTTGAGTATCTTTGGTACGATCCCGGGGAGGTGGTGGCTCCGGTCGGTCAGAGGGAGAGTGGAAGACGGAGGGGTGGAAGAGAGAGAGAGAGAGTGAGAATTAGGGTTAGAGAGGGGGAGAGGGAAAATACTATTTCATTCCAGGATAAAAACAATACAAGGCTTACGCGTCTCTTATAATGACGAGGAGCGAACGCAAAAAGGAAATATTCTAAAATAGGAAGTACGGAAATACTTAAATTGACACGCAAATAAAGCAACAAATTAACGTCATAAGCAAATACGGTAACAAATTAATTAATTATTCGATGCGGGAATTGTGGACCCATTCTCTATACACGTCCGACGCGTGTAAACTTTCCAAGGTGGCTCGTCATCGTGCAACTCCGTAACAATGCCGCCATCTGGGAAATGTGTCTTGTCCGAGTCCGGCCGGCCGGTCCAGGCCACAAAGACTTCCTCCGATGTGCGGTCTCCTGGGATGCGACATCTCTGATCGAGGACTGAGGCGGGGTAGTAGAGTGCCTCCCCTGCGAGGTCGATGTCGGCCAGAACGTGATCTATATGTGGAATAATTACCAAAACTTCCCCCGGAAGATAGCATAATTACAGCTTGCACCCCTCTTATTATGGAAATTACAAAAACTGCCCCTCAATGTTACAAAATATAACATTTACCAAAACTTCCCTGAAGCTTACATTTCGTAACATCCGTGCACAAAATACCCCTCTTGGAAATGTACTCCGAGAGAGGTATTTTGTGCATGGATGTTATGAAATGTGTATTTTCAGGGGAGGTAATTGCTATGTTTTGTAAGATTGAGTGGAGGTTTTTGTAATTTCCATAATAAGAGGGGTGCAGTCTGCAATTTTTTAAAGTTAGAGGGGAGGTCTCGGTAAATGCCCCATATATATATATATATATATATATATATATATATATATATATATATATATATATATATATCATAACCGGGGCAGCCAGATCAGACGACTCAGAATGTCTGAGCTGATCCGGTGTCAAAACAACTCAAAACATAAAATAAATACATGTAATCAACTCGAGACAACCATTCAGACGCATCTGTGGACTCGGATCGTCCGAATGAGCAGTGGATCACAACGATCTCCATCACTTTTGATAACTGTTGTTAATTAAATTGTATTGCTACCAAACCAATTTAACTATTTTAAAACCCAATCTGATTTCTTCTTGGCGTGCTTTTGATTTTTAGAACAATCAGCTGATCCACAAAGTTCATCATGTAGGTGTTTCTTGAGACATGCATTTCTCGTTATTCTTCTAAAATGCTTGAGGCAGGAGCAGCGATTGGGGTCATTGGAGCTCAAAGTATAGGAGAACCAGGGACACAAATGACACTGAAAACCTTCCACCATGCTGGACTTGCAAGCATGAGTATCCTTTCATGATATTTTTTACTTTGTTATTGATCTTTTTCCACCATGGTTCAATTTGACATTAATTTTCTTGGACCGATTCCTTTGTAGACCAAAGTGAAAAATTGTGTGATTTTGTGCTGATAAGAATGAAATGAATATATTTTCAAAATTCTGTTTGCAAGCTTTTTTAAAACCTGATTAATCTGTATTGTATTTGTAGTATGTGTAGAAAATAACAACGTAATTCTTTCATTGATGATGAATGGGTATTTATACACACTTGGACTTCTAAACCCTAAAAATCATTACAAAAATACAACTCCCTCTTAAGTTGAAGGATTGATGTACATCATTTCCAACTTGTGAGTAGGCCCATAGAACCTCTCTATGGTTGGCTCTTTGATTAAAACATCACTGATTTATAATTCAAAAGATACATGAGTGGTGGTGATTAATCCGCTATTAAATTTTGCTTTGTTGAAGTGACGGTCAATCTTAACGTGCTTTGTGCTGCCATGTTAAATTGGATTGTGTGACACTAATTACTAGTTTGTGTTACGGAATAACTTTATAGGGGTTTCATAATTAACTTTTATAGTCCTCTAATAGAGACATCATCCTGTTAGAAAACCCGATGTTCCTATAGGCGCGGCTAATTTGCAGGGCAATAAAGAAACACATAAATTGGCACATAAACCTGTGCAATTTATATAATCACAATAAAATGCATACAACAATATAAATAGGTGAAAAGTATAGATCCTATAAAGAGCACCACGGTTGGAATCAGATCTCCAACAACTGAAAAATAGAATGACTTGCAACAATCAACAAATTTATGAACAACCAAGGTTCGCTTGCAGATCTTCGTCATCGTCGGTCGGGCAACCATCGCTACCACCAAGGACAAAATAGCCCAAGACATACTTGGCAAACATCATTTTCAAGGAAGTACTAGTTGAGAGTCACTTATTATTAATTACAAGCCGCGTCTTTGCTTGTCTTTCCCTAACTGGGGGTAGTTTGGTCTTTTGGGTGTTTTCTCTTGCTGTAGTATTTATTTATGTAAGACATTTCATGTTGGCATAATACGATTTTGAGTTTCAATTTGCTATCTGAGCGAAAACCCTAGCCACAGGTCGTCGCTCCCGTGTCTCGTCGCTCTCGCGTCTCCTCGCTCTGCTCCTCTTTGCGTTCGATTCGCTGCTCTCGATCGGCCGTTTCGATCGCGTCTTCCTTCCTCCCCCTTCTGATGCGGTTTCCAGGCGGATTGGAAGCCACCTCCGGCTGCTAAAGGGGTCGACGCCGCCGTCCTCTACTGATGCTGCTGAATCCTCTGTTGCATGGGTCTACGCCGTCCTTTGTTGCATGGGTTGACGCCGCCGCCTGATTCCAGTGGTTCTTGTGTCTGTTACCGTGCACTGCCTCCTGTTGTGGTTGTTGCTCGTTCTTTTTGCGGCTGTGCACTGCCTCCTGCGTGTGTGCTCGTTCTTTCTGTTCTCCATCCCGTCTCTTGTTGCTATCATGTCTCTTGTTGCTACCACATTTTTGATCACTACTTGCTTACTTCTCCAGTCTGTCTCTCTACTTTCTTGATGATCTTTTGTGTCGGTCGATATAAGTGACTCTTCAGCCTTGTCGACGAGTGTGATTCAGCTTATAATGGGTGACCCTCAACGGTCTCATGGCTACTCCGGCTCCCTGAAGATTACCATGGTACCATTAGATGACACAAATTATCTCGAATGGTCAAGGGTTGCTCAACATGTTATTCACAACCATCAAATGTTTGGTTATATTGATGGAACAATGAAGGAACCCCCCAATATTGATCCCTCCTGGAAGTGTTAGGACTCCGAAAACTCTCTGGTTGTTTCCTTGATCCTTCACTCGATGTCTCTGAATGTCTATCAGAGTTACATGTTGATAGACTGTGCATTCGAGATCTGGACCCGCGCCCGTGAGACATACTCGCAAATTGGCAGTTCCACGGGTTTATGAACTTACCCGCTGCATTTTGAAACTGCGACAAGGCTTTGTGATGGTGTCGTCTTTCCTTTCGGAGTTCGAGCATCTATATTAGGAATTGGACTATTTTGCGCATTTCACTCCAGCATGCACTGCGGATGCCGTTCAGTTACAACAACGGGAGGACCGCTTTCGTCTCCATGTCTTCTTGACAGGACTGAACATGGAGTTCGATATGGTGCGAACACATATCCTTCACTGTTCCCCTCTCTCGTCTCTTTAGGAGGCATTCAACATGGTCCTTGGTGATGAAGATCGTCGAAAGCCCCTTCGTGTTAGTGCTCCTCCTGATCGCTCTGTTCTAACTAGCGTTGGTCGTGGTCATGCTCTCAGTCCTGGCTTGTCTGCCTCTACTTGTGATTATTATGGTCGCAAAGGCCACACTCGGGAGGTGTGCTACAAGCTCCGCCCACATCTTGCCCCTCGTGGTCGTGGACGGTGTCGAGGACCTGGGCGCGGGGGCCATCACCAGGGTAGCCCCAAGCCTAATGATGCTGCTTACTCTACAAATGTCTATGACAAGGCATTCAGTGTTGTTTTTGGTCAGCTCACTGCTCATGAATTTGATGTTTTTTGTCGCCTGCTCCACTCTCAGCCTGATTTGTCTTCGATTGCTCCTGCTTCTCTTGCTTCCATTGCTATGTCGAGTGCTCATGCGACCACTCCATCATCTTTCGAGTGGGTGATTGATTCTGGTGTCACCCACCATATGACCGGCTTGTCTTCAGGTTTTATCTTATACTCCTTTGTCTGGTAAGGACAAAGTCCTTTCCTCTAATGACATTTTGTCTTCCATTGCTAGCAAATGTCATATTACCCGTTCTCCGACTATTTCACTTCCTTTTGTTTTTCATGTTGCCTTTTTTCCACGCAATTTACTTTCCATCAACAATATTACTAGATCCCGCGGAATATTGGTAGTAGTAGGAACCGCGGTGGTCTGTACTACTTGGATCTTCAGCTTCCCTCTCAGGTTTTATCCTGCTCTACTGCTACCGTTGATGATGTGCTCCATTGGCACCTGCGCCTTGGACATCCATCTCCTACCTATCTCCAGAAATTGTTTCTTATTTTTTTACCATTTATACAAACTTTATATGTGATGTATGTGATATGTTCAAACATGTGTGACATAATTCATCGCATTTATCTTCATCTAATACCACGACCACCCCATTTGTTGTTGTTCATTCTGATGTTTAGGGGTCATCTTTCGTTTTATCGATATCTTGTTTTCGTTGGTTTGTCACTTTTATTGATTGATTTTCTCGCACAACTTGGGTATATTTTTTAAAAGAAAAGTGAAGTTTCTTTTGTTTTCATAATTTCCATAAAATGATCCAGACCCAATTTAATGACTCTATTCGTGTTCTTCGAAGTGATAATGAGGAAGGGATATGACGATCGCAGGAGACCGGGATGCTTGGTTGTGTTCCTGTGAACATCCCTATGGAAGAAAATCATGGAATTAGGGAAGATGGTGACAGTGATCAGGCAGATGCCTCATGCTACCATAGATTAGTTGGAAAACTGATATATCTATCTCATACTCATCATGATATTACTTATGAAGTTGTCATTCTGAATAGATACATGCATACTTTCAGGATCAGACATCAAGAGGCGACATATCGTGTATTACGGTATTTGAAGAAAGCCCCTGGTCGTGGTCTTCTGTTCTTCAAGAACGACCACTTGAAAATTAATGTTTTCACTGATGCTGATTGGGTAGGATGTCGCGGGTATCGGAAATCCACAACAGGATACTGTTCCTTCATTGGAGGAAACCTTGTGACATGGCGGAGTAAGAAACAGAATGTGGTGGCCAGATCAAGTGCTGAAGCAGAATACCGTGTTATGTCACAAGGCATGTGCGAGGGTCTATGGTTGTGTACCATTCTACATGACTTGGGCTTTCCCGTGACTTCTCATTTTTCTTTGTTTTGAGACAACAAGGAAGCGAACAGTATAACTCACAAGTCACAACGCAGTCCAACATGACAGGACAAAGCATGTTGAGATTGATCGACATTTTATCAATGATCACTTGGATAAAAAAAACTATGGACACGCCATTCGTCCACTCTAAAGATCAATGGCCGATGTGTATACTAAAAGCTTGAGAAGTGATGCGTTTATTGATGACATCAAAAAACTAACCGACATCTTCCATCCGACTTGAGGGGGAGAGTTGAGAGTCACTTATTATTATTTACAAGTCGCGTCATTTCTTGTTATTCTCCAACTAGGAGTAGTTTGGTCTTTTCGGTGTTTTTTCTTGTTCTACTATTTATTTATGCAAGTCATTTCATGTTGGCATAATATGATTTTGAGTTTCAACTGTACTTCAGTCCCCGAGGTCTTTCATCTCAAGTTTTGTTGTTAACCTCTCCTTTAATAATTGATTCTCAGCTGTGTGATTTTCTTATATAATGATGTCATCAGCATACACAAGTAGTATAATAGGGTTGCTTTCATGTGAATGCTTAAAGATTAATGTATGATCTACCTGACTCTTTCTATCTCTTAAGGACATTACTTCCTTTGTGAAACTTCCAAAACATGCTTTAAGAGCCTGCTTTTGCCCATATGAGGCTTCTTTCTGTTTGCACACTTGAATTCCATCATCATTGGAGTTGTAATTTGGTGAATGATTCATGTAGACATCTTCCAAGTCTCTATGGAGAAGTACATTTTTATCTTCAAACTGATGCAACTCTTAATCAAATTGGGCAGCATGAGAGAATTCGGCCCATTTCAGATTTTTACAATGTTCATTTTTGAAACTAGGACAAATATTTCCTGATTGTTTATTCCAAATGTCTGCGTGAATCATTTCGCTACTAACCTTGCCTTATATCGATCCATCTACATCCCACCAGTCCTTTATCTTTTGGTTTTGGTACAAGTTCCCAAGTCCAGTTTTCTCTCTTGAGTTGTGATTTCTTCATTCATGGTTTGAACCCAATTCTTGTCCTTTAATGCTTTTACGTACTGATGTTGGAATTTGTAAAAAAATCAAGGAATGAAATAAAACACGTGCCACATAAAAGGATGCTTGGAAGACAAATTGAGAAATGTAATACTTGACAAAAGTTCTTTTTTCCCTCAAGGCAATTGACGGAATATGAGTGTTAGGATTAATGTTTCAAAGAAATATCAGAGGAGTTTAAGTCAAGTGTATTACCTATTTGCTCAATATCTGCAATGGGTTGCGACTGCTGGAGTTGTTGAGAAATATGTTTGGGTTTTATCCTCCAGTTAGACCAACCTTAACTCATGCTCTTTTTCCATTAAATGTATAATCTTATGATTCTCCTTCAATTTTGGAGAAGGCTCATTTGATAGATGAATTGCCGACTAACAAACGACAAGACTCCGCTTCCAAAACATGATCCCCATAAAGTGGAGATCGACTGATAAGCTCATTTTCATGAAAGGTGGCATACGTAGAAGTTAACATACAGCGGATTTAAGGGTGGTCTCATTTGTAGGCCTTCTTATCAAAGGAATAAGCTAAGAAGATACATTTGACAACATGAGGATCAAGTTTATTACGGTGTTGCGATGAACATGGGCATAAGCAACACATCCAAGTTCTTGAGATTACAAGCTCTGCACAATAGGTACTGAAGGGAAGAAAGATGTGGTAAGTTGAACATGACTAACGTATCAAAAACGTGACGGTAAACAATTAATTAGGTATGTCGCGGTCAGAAGATCTTCAGTGCAATGCAACTTTGGAACAAACATTTGGAAAAGTAATGTTTGTGTGACTTCAAGAGGATGTAGGTTTTTTCGTTTAACAACAGTATTTTGTTATGAGGTATCAACACATTCAAATTTTTGAACAATGCTATGTTCATTAATGAACTTGGCCTATTCATTCCCATTGTTAGATCACAAACGCTTAATTGGTTTGCCAAATTGGGTTTGCACCAGACGTTGAAATTGGATAAACAACTCGGTGTCACAATTCTTCTAATAACAACTATCAGAGAGCGCTACGGGCGGGTCGTGATGCCACAAACATGGGCGAAGAAAAATTTCATGTCTGTTAGGCGGGAGCTGAAATTATAATGTTAGTTTTAAAATAATTAATTTGAGAAAACTAGTTTATTTTTATGCGGAAGGTTTAGTGTAAAGTTGATGCATATGCACTTTAATAAAATCTCATGTCGCACACAGTACTGGTAAAAATGTAAATGCAATAAATCAAAAAAGTGAACATACCTTTAATATTAAATTTCAGTACATCAGAAATAGCCTAGCAGTTGTCCATGACTCGAAAGAAAGTAGCTGATCATATTTATTACATCATAAACAAATCCAACAGTAAAAGAAATTAAATACATAGAACCTGACACAACGACAAAAAGGTAAACCTTTAGGAACACGGGAACTTGACGCAGCTCGGGCTCAGGTGGTAGGCGACGCAGTCACAAACGCTAAGACAAATTCCAAAACAGGAAGGAAAATGTCTCAGAACACAGTAATAAACAGTGATTAAGTTATAAATTAGAATACATGCAGATGAAAATAGAAATATTTGAGTACTAATTTATCCTGAAGCAAAACTAGTAAAACAGGCAAGTAACTGAATCAAGTAGAAATATCTGAAATCATTGGCCTACTTCGGAGTATAGCATAATCTCTCTTGAAATAACATAAGTTGTAATCGTTGAAATGTGTAGGTGTTTATAGTGGGTGCACATGACTCACACTCAAATTCAAGTGTAAGTCTTATTAGAAACAAATACTTCCTGCTTACCGTGACCATGCAAACAAGGCGATGCACCAATTAAACACTATCTTTCAAGATTGCTTATGACGCTCATGACTAAAGTGATTCATAGTTTTCTTAAGAGACTTCTAACATAAATCATATTTTTATTCTTCAAAATCATATTGCATATATTCTAGAGCATTGTCGGTGCGTATCAGATGAAGAGTGGATGAAAATTGAATTTTTATTTCATTATAAAAAAGTTAGAAGACATGAAGCCATCAATGCGATCTTTTTGCAAATATATTCATGTGGGCCTGGACCAATCATCAATACAAAATGCAAAATATCTGACATCAGAGAGGTGGAATTCTATAATAACTCCAAACATAAGAAAGAACTAAGAAAAATGACTTTGGGTACGTATAATGATATGGGGCATAGCTGAGTGCTATGAAAAGTTCTTCAGGATTGTAAATGAGCTGAGGAGATATGGCAGAGTATTCAGCACATATGAATTAAATGACAAGTTTCTCAGGTCTCTAACTAAAGACTGTGACACAAAAATCTGTGCCATCAGAAAAGTAGAAAGACTTGTAGACACGCCACCACCAACTCTGTTTGGAAGCTACTATCCTATGAAATGCAGCTGATTGCCAGAAAGGAGGAGAAAATCAGCAAGTCTGCAGTCAAGGACAAGTCAGTGGCCTTCAAAGCTGAAGCCACAAGGAGCAGCAGGAGAAAACACCTTATCCACCAAGGAGGAGAAAACACCAACCTATGATGTTTGTTATGTTTGCAGGTCTCACACTAAAAGGACTAGCCAGAATTAGAAGGAAACAAACTCTTGAGTGTCTTGATAAATGGTTGCCCAAGTCAAAGGTGTCACTGTTAAAAGGATGTCCAGGAGGACACCAAGGCTACAACGGATGACAATCTTCTAGTCTGTCGGTAGTATAGGTCATCTCCTCTTTCATATCCCTCACCAATCGTCTTTCTCATAATGATATCTTGCGTGGAATAAGAATAACGATAAAATGTTACATTGTTGTGTAAGGACCTTGTCAATTTACTAACATGCGCAAGATCCAATGGAAGTTTGGGAGCATAAATGTCAAAGGCCTAATAGTTATAATATCACCAACTCCAATAACTGATGAAGTGGAATCGTCTGCAAGCATTACTGGAGGATGTTCACATTAAGCGGTAATCGTTGAACAACATTCTGTCACGTGAGATATGTGCCGAGGTTCCAAAATTAAGTATCTAAGTAGAAAGGTTTCCCGTTATAAAGCAATAAGCACACAAAAAGTCATTAAAAATAAGGTTTATTTTTAAATTAGTTAAAACTTAGTAAGAATTTTTTTGAGATCCTAATCAAATTAGTATTGGTAAGAAATATCTAGAAATCCATGATTTGATCTCAAATTATCCTACGGTATAATGAAAAATCATTTCCGTTTTAAAAGATCTCCTACCTGTTAAATAACCATTCTCATCCTTCAGGAATGGGGAGCTTGGAAAAAATTGGGGAACAGAGAAATATCTCTGTTTCCTGATATTCCAGCCCGTCTCAACCCACTTCCCCTCTTGGTCGGCCGCAGATCCACCGCCTAAACTTTAGAACGCCAACTTCCACCTCCACAAGCCACAACGATCTGCCCTCTACCCTCCTCCGGCGGTTCCGACAACTCCAGCATCGATCCTTCAACCTAGCTTACCAAAGCTCCGTCTGGTTCGTTCTCAGTCACCACCTCCTTGATGCCCCCTTTTTTCCCTCCTCCAGCTCTCGTCGTACATCCCAGCCACGCCACGAGCCCCCGACGTTCTCTTCGATGGTGTTCCTCACGGGAGAAACTAACCTTTTTGTATTTGCATCTCGTCCTAGCCTTGTTTTGTCCTTCTAGTCAACCTTACCATCTATTTACTGCCATTCTCCTGTTTTTCCCTTGCTTGGATTGATTCTGATGCCGCACTCGTTGCCCACGGGTAACCTCTCACCGAATCTCATGCTCATATCTTGTTAGTGTAAAATTATGATATGTTTATTTGATCATTAAAATCAGAGCTTCGCTTGCCTTAATTAATATTGAACCTCTTTGTCGTTAATTTAAAAAACGTCCTTGCTCATCTTTTGTTCATGAACTTGTGGAAGAGTTATTTCATATTAATAATTATGTTCGAATATTATGCTCATATAGACGTTTATCAAATTGGGGTCGATTATCGCTTACCGTTTACTCGAGAATATCACCTAGAACTACATATTTGAAAGAGAAATCAAATTTATTATTTTAAAATCGGATCTAGGAATCCAGATTACATCAATAAACTATTCAGAATCACATAGCAGTCTGACCAAGGAGAACATCTTTAAAATATTTGTCTTCAAATTATAACATGAGATCAATATCTTGCTTCGTAGAATTAGTTTGATGACGATTATCCCAAATATCACAGGAAGTAGGCAAGAACGTATAGTTTTTGCTAACTTCTAGATCCATAGAATTCTTAGGCCATGTCATGATAAGGGATTCATTGTCATCCTGCATTTCAAATTTAGCATCAACTTTGTTAGGCGCAATCCCTTCAATGTGATTCAACTTCCAACAACCTTTAAGGGTTGTACGAATAACTTGAGGTCATGCCAGATAATTCTTTCCATTGAGACTGTATGCAGAATGAGGGATATATAGGTTGTTGGGAGTGAGGAATGGATATGGATGTATTTTGACTTTGGAGGGTGGTCGAAGATGATTTTACCATGATTAGAAGGGACTTTTGAAGAGTTCAACAAGTTCGTTGAGATTGTTGATAACATAGAGCACATGCGTCATCAAACAAGGAAGCTGCAATAAAGGCAAATCAACCAGATCAATTTCAATAAAGGAAAATTAACGATTGGAAGCAAGAAGTTCAATGGACGATGAAAAGCACTTGAGCGGAATCTATCGATCAATATTCTTAGGCCATAGGTTCGAATCTGGCAGGAGCGGGAAGGTGGATATTGATCGACTTGAAGATGTCGATCGACTATAAGGTGTCGATCTACTGTAAGCAGTTGTCGATTTGAGGTGAGGAAGGGTTATGTGTCGTCGAGTTGAGACCTCGTTTACGTCTAGGTCGTCGACTGTGAAGACCCAAAATTCCTGGGCTTCCCAAATGATTTCAAGAATTGAACAGAATTTCAATAAAAGAGTCGCAGCACATCTAAGTACAGTACAAGGAACATGCAAAACAGTATTTTATTCATTACACGATCATTACAGGAAATAACACATGCTAGATATGCTTATTACAATAAATACACGAGGGGCTAGTACAACGAGCTCTGTGCCAATCCCGAGCTTCGATTATTGCTTTTTCCAGATCAGCTGCCAACATCTTGTGCGTCCTGCTTGGCGTTGGTCCCCTAGCCTAAAAAAATGTCCACTTTGGATTAGTCATAAAAATTATGACTATGTTAGACAGAAATCTCGTGAAATAGTTATACATGCAACAAGAGAGTATATCAATATACTTACAGTACATTTAAATCATAATTACTTAAATATGTAACTTGAAATTCGCTAAAATCCCACCCTTTTAGTTTCATAAGATGGGAAATACTCTGGTATGCAACTTGAATTGGCCACACCCCCGAAGGGCGTAATTGTAGGCTCACCCCTACTGGTGAATCCATCAGTGGATGCCTCCACATCATCAGATTCGAATCCTTCATATTTCCCTATGCCGGATTTTAACTTGAATTCTTAATTACCAAACGTTAGTTTGTAAAAATAATTTCCCCTCAGAAATATGTATCGCTTAATTGTCCCCTCACCCACTTTTATTTATTTAGCGATATATCATCGAGTCGAAACTCATATGCACATGCAGTTTCTTTAAAAGATAATAAATCAGAGACTGCAAAATAATTGAATATCCATAATTTCAAGAAATAAAATACTCACACTTTCCTTACCTTTAACTGTACGTTTTTCCGCATTAATGTCACGGTTATCACGTGACGCCATCCTCGAAGTTCTGGACCTTGGAAACCACTGAAATAATATGCATCTTAATTCGGATTGCGTCTCGTTTTACTCGTAGCGTAAAACGTAAAAGATTTAGAAAGATTCGCTAAATCATCGGAAAACTGAAACGATAAATCGGAAATCTCAAAAAGGTCAAAATCTGATTTTATATATTGTCGAACAGCCATAAATATGCTTCGAAATGGGCTAAAACCAGCCCCCAAATGGACTTCCCGTCCTCTTAAAAGTGATGTCCAGCAAGGTACAAAAAAGTGATTCAACATCCAAATACAAATAGTCATACAACAGCTCAAAAACAGCACGAAAACAGTCACTCTTCATCCCAAAGACAGCCCCAAAACTAATGTATAAACCGTGAAAATCAACCCAAAATAAGTGAAAAAAAATCTGTCCTAAACAGTACATAAAACAGTCATAAAACAGTGACAAAAACTGTCACAAATCATTGAAAATGAAGCCCTAAACCAGTGCTAAACAGGGCAAGAATCAGCCATGGAATCAGTGCAACAGAAAATGCTTACCGTGGAACAGAAGAGAGGAGAAAGAGGGAGGAGGTGTTGCACAACCGTCCCTTTGAGGACTGTCGAAGTCCAACCACGACCTTCCTAACTCTCCAAAGAAGTATTGAGAGGAAAGAGGCGGCAATAGCTTGGTAGTAGCAGAGCAACTGCAAGCTCACAAGGCAGCAGTCTCAGGAGCAACAGCAGGGAGCAGCAGCTAGGGGGCAGCAGCTAGGGGGAAGAGGTGCAACAAGATATCAGGGAGCAGAACAGCAGGGAGCAGCGGTTCAGGCAGCAGGTCAGCAGGGAGCAGCGGCTCAGGATGCAGTACAGCAGCAGTTTGGGGAAGCAAGAGGGAAAAGCAGTTGGAGAAGGAGAGGAAGAAATCCACCAAGTATTTAAAGAGGGGCATGGGCGGTGAAGAGGCAAGAAGAAGCCAAATGAAGTAGCTAACTTCAATTTCAGCTAACACTTGGCTAGCCAAGTGTCACAACAATCAAACCTCCATAAAACAAAGCTGCCAAGTTCATAAAACCAGCCATCACTTGATAACAGCAGCCCAAAAGGACTAAAGGCAGCCCACTTAATAAACTCAGCCCAAAGAAATAGCTAGCCCACTTGTGATTACTAATGGCACACAATAAATAAAAGCAAGCGTGACATAATAAAATAAAATGCTCGAAAAATCTCGAAAAAATTCGTACTGCCTTATCTCATCATCGGGGCAAATATAAATATTTTGTTTTGCGAATTTCGGGTTGTCACATCGACACTAGTGATATGCGTCTATGTTAGCGCCAATTCAATGTAGACAAGGCAAGCTATCGATCTGAGGCAAGGCGTCTATGTCGTCGATCCAAGACCTCTCCAGCAGCAGGTTGGCGATCAATCTCAGGAACAATTTGGATAAAATGTCTGCAATGAAGGCAGTGAAGATGAGTCATACACGATTAGTTCAACGCTCTAATACCATGTAGCAAATAACAACATAATTCTTTCATTAATGATGAATGCATATTTATACACAGTTGGGCCTCTAAACCCTAAATGCCCTAAAACAAAAAAGGGTTTGCTAATTACATAAATAATATAATTACTCCAATACAACATGGATGTTTCTAATAGCTATTTCCATTGTTGTTACTTTTATTTTATGACGTATTTTTGGTTCTTATCCGTTCATAGAATCCATTGCTAAAAGAATAATGCTTGAGTTTGCATATTGCGAGTATGTGAATATTTATATTTTACCATATACTTCTATGTTTCTCCCTGTATGACTCGCCAGTGTGTAGCTTTATACAGCTAGATTATGTTCTGGTATGGCTCATCATTGTGTTTCCCGCTTCTGATTGGGATTCTCCCATAGTCTTCAATATTATTTTCACATTGGTTATCCTATATGACTTTGATGGCCTTATAAGACTTGTGCCACTGTTATGGGTCACTGGCCTAGTTATTGTTATCTCTTTAATGTCTTTTACTATTATTAATTGTTCTTAGTTGTTTTATGATTAGGTTTTTCATTGAAAGGGTCTTATAGCCTATTTTAAGGCAAGTGTGGTTTTTATGAAGGCATCCAAGAAGTATTAGCTTCTCCCTTGTCTTGTTTATGCGATTTTGGCTCCTCACGACCACACCCTTAATAGGCAGCTGCGGTTCCAGCTCCACGGTTCCCCATGCCGCCGTCATGTCTGCCTTTGACCACTCCTCTGGTGAGGATACCACTGTTACAGGAAAGGCTAATAACAACATGGCGTGTTTTCCCTAAAAATGACTTGTATACCATGTTGACTGAAAATGTTTCATCTTTTTGTTATTCATATGCACGTCAGATATTTGATTTGTTATCAATTTCTTGTGAATTTTGGAGTTTGTACTTTGACCATTATAAGATATTACTCGTGGGGTCCCTCGCATCAAGGAAATAATAAATGCTGCCAAGAATATAAGTACACCTGTGATTAAAGCCCAGCTTCTTGCAAGTAACGAGGCTTTATCAGCAAGATTTGTTAAAAGGTGCCTTGAGAAAGTTTCACTCGGTGAGGTATGTGTACCCACTTTACTAGAAGAACTTAAATTACAGTCATTGTGTAGCTGCAAAGTTTTTTTCAAAATGAAAAATGTTGTCAGCTTGTGTCGGGAGAAGTTTGGTCAAGTCTTATAAGGAGCGAAACTCTTTTTTAGTGTTGCGCCTCAGGAGAAAGATCAAAGTGAGCCAAGCTCAGTTTCATATCTTACCCAGTTTCATATTTGTCTTTAAGCTTTTGTTTGGCAAGCTGCTGTTAGTTTTGGAAATACTGCATTTCATTCTGCACATAAGAGAGGAGAAGATTAAATTAGAACTGAATGACCTGATACTGCCTGTCCATACTTTTTTTGTATTTTTTAATAGGTTGACAGTGGGCAATATATTTAAGTTTTGGGCAAGTAATTAGTGGAAAATTGGATCATCTAGTTTTGGGCATGTTTAGATATGCATGTATATCTATGCCACCTTTTTTGAAAATATATAATGTAGAAAAAATTCATATTAAACAAGTAGAAACACTACCAATTTAAAGCATTTAAGTACATAATAAATAAACAAAATAATTAAATTTAAATCAATTTTTTATAATTTTAATCATAAAATATTACTTACCGTAGGAAGAAGAATGCCAAGGGAGAAACCGACGGTAGGGGTGGAGAGAAGAGTAAGGAAGTAGGGAGAAGAAACCCTTAGGGAGTAGCCCTAATTTCTCGATTCATCTAAGAAACATACAACACCCCTTATAGCAGCAGGTTGTGAATAGCTAGAGTTCAGGTGTGCGAATAGTAAAACTATAAAAGACATTCAAATGAAGATATTCAAACAGTAGTAGTTCCCTCGGTCTCCTCCAATGTTGGTGGGTTGGGTGTCAGTGCCTTCCTGTGCGTGTAAATCTTCCACGGCGAGACCTCTTCATACACGTCCCTAATAATATCCCCATCTGGAAAATTTGTCTTTTCCTCAAGGTAATAGTCAGTGAATTGGCGGCGGAAGTCATCCAGGGGAAGCCATGTAGTATCAGAGTCTGGACGGTTGAGCCAAGCCACAAGCAACTCCTCCGGACCGATGTCACCCAGAAGGTGGCTGCGGCACCCAAGTATCTTGGCGGGGTAGTAAGACGTTTTGTCGAAGAGATCGATGTCGGCTAGAATGTGATCCACTACAGGGTGCTCGCCCACCACACATCGCAGTTGAGAAACATGGAAAATTAGGTGTATGCGGCTTACGCTAGGGAGGCGTAGGCGGTAAGCGACGACACCAATGCAAGCGAGGACTTCATAGTGACCGAAGAATTGAGGCGCCAACTTCTGGCATGGGCGGCGGTCTATTGAAAACCATCAACAAAGGTGGGGTTGTATGAATACCTTCTCACCCACGTGGAAGGAAAGATTACACCTCTTCCGGTTTGTTAAGGAAGTCATCTTCTGTTGGACACGATGTAAGTGGTGCTTCAGTTGGTCCAGGATGGAGTCCCGGTCGCAAAGGTGGTTTTCCAGGCTTTCCACTTTGCATTCCCTGAGTAAGTGGCGGACGATGGATTGAGGTGGTCGGCCATAGACAATCTCGAACAGGGTCGTGCCGACCGCTTGGTCGTAAGCTGTGTCGTAAGAATATTTGGCCCAAATGAGCCACTTGACCCACCCCCGGGGCTGTTCTCCAACAAAGCAGCAAAGGTACATTTCCAGTACCGGTTAAGGACTTCGGATTGGCCATCCGTCTACGGGTAATACGTGGTACGCATGCAGAGGCGGGTGTCTTGAAGCTGGAAAAGAGTCATCCAAAACGTGTTCAAAAAGAGTGAATCGCAGTTGCTCACATTTGACCGAGGAAACCCATGGAGTCGCACAACCCCAATGATGAAGATTTCCGCCACAACCAAGATGCAGACAAACCCTTGTGAGCACAGTAATCAAGTGATGAAGTCCATGGCGACATCTTCCCAAATCCTGTCCGGGATGGGGAGTGTCTGGAGGAGTCCTTGGAAACATGGCCTTGTACTTTACCTTTTAGCGAATTAGGCAAGCGGTCACGAAGGCTTTGACTTGCCGAAACTTGTGAGGCCAATACAGGAATGCCTCCAAACGGCGATAAGTGTGTAAATCCCCGACATCTCTCCTCGGAGGGGGAAGCGTGGAACTCGACGAGGAGGCGGGGAATGCTAGGCGATGATGGCGCAAGGACGAGGCGGCCTTTGAAATACAAGAGGCCTCCAACAAGAGAGTAGGGTCGGTGTGCGGCGGCATCGGAGATGAGGGCCATCCAAATGTGTTCAAATGGGGGGTCAGCCTCCATTTCATGTTGGATGGTAGTTGCTTCCTTCAAAACGGGCCGAGAGATGACCAAGAATTTTGGCGACTGGATCTGACGGAAGAGAGCGTTGACCGCCCGGTTCACCTCCCCTGGGCGAAACTCATTGGTGAAGTCATAGCCGAGGAGCTTGGCTACCCAGCCTTGCTGCGCTAACGTGGCAATCTTCTACTGAAAGAGGTAGAGGAGACTATGGTGATCAGTGCAGACTACAAAAGAACATTCGAGAAGGTATGGTCACTAATGTTGCACTTCCAGAACGATGCCCATGAGCTCATTTTCATACGTGGAGCGACTTCAGATTGTGTACTCAAGAAGGCCCGACTAAAATACGCCTCTGGACGACCGACTTGCATGAGCATGGCTCCCACCCCGGTGCCAAATGTGTCGCACTCCACAAGAAAAGGAAGATGAAAGTCCAACATGGCTAAGACCGGCCCTTACATAAAGGTCTGCTTGAGGGAGGAGAAGGCTTCGACAACCGTGTCCAACCAATGAAACGGGCCCTCTTCCGACTTCTTTAGGAGCTGTGTGAGTGGTCGTGTCATAGCCCCGTAACCTTGAATGCCGTGTCGGTAGTAATCGGTCAAGCCCAAGAAGCCGCAATACTCACAGAGTGTTGTGGGTGGCGGCCAGTGCAGGACTGAGGCAATCTTCTCCTCATCCATAGCCACCCCCCGGGCCGAGATGGTGTGGCCCAAGTAGCTCACTTCCCTCACGCCAAAGGAACACTTCTTTGGGTTTAGTTCGAGATAATGGCACTGAATGGTAGTCAAGGTAAGGTGGACATGCTGAAGGTGATCCTGCCACAAAGAGCTATATACCAAAATGTCATATAAAATAAGCTGAAGTACCGCCTTGAATACGTCGCTTGGAATGTAGTGGGGCATTGGTTAGCCCAAAGGCATTACAAGGAACTCATAATGGCCATCGTCAGTCTGAAATGCAGTCTTGCGACGTCCCCCGATCGCACTCAAATTTGATGATAGCCTGCCCGGAGGGCCAATTTGGTGAAGAAAACTGCTACATGTAGCTCGTTCAACAGCTCCTATATGACTGGGATCCGGTACTTGTCTGATATTGTCGCTTTGTTGAGCTCCCGATAGTCCACACAAAAATGCCAACTGTCATTTTTCCCAGACCAGCAAGATCGGGCTAGAAAAGGGGTCGCACTAGGACGGATGATCCCCCCCCCCCCCCCATCAACATCTCCCACACAACGCTCGATCTCATCTTTTTGCACATGGTCGTAACGGTAGGGCCGCACCAAGACTGCCGCAGACCCGGGATGGATGGGAATCGCGTGGTCAGTTAGTCGGGTCGGAGGGGACTCGATTGTAGCATGGAATACTTCGGTGAACTCGGTGAGGAGCTCCAGAAGGTCCGCCGGGTGGGTGGAGGAGGCGGTCGCTGGCCCTATGATTGGCCAAATCCATGTGGAGAAGTCTACCTTGGTGGTCCTTTGAATAGTGCAGAAAGAGACCGGAGAATAGATGAGGGCAGAGTTGCCGTCCAGGCAACTTGGCCGGCCTCCGTGGATGAACTGCATGGTCATGGTCTCCCAATTGACGTGCTAGTCATCCAACGTGCAGAGCTAAGTCACTCCCAAAATGTCTTCGATGCCCCCAAGGCCAAACACAGAGTTTGTTGTCACCGAACATGGCCCAACTAAAAGAGTCACTGAGGGTCAGCGTCCCTTGGTCGGCCGGCGTTGCCCATCCCCAAGGCATACCGTAAAGTCTATGGAATGGAAAGAGGGGAGTTGGAGCTGCATCACCAATTACTCTGAGATGAAGTCGTGGGTCGCACCGCTGTTTACCATGACGATAATCGACCGATCCAATAGCGTACTAGAGAGCTTCGTAGTCTAAGGGTCAGAGATTCCCCCACCGAAAAAGTGGGCAACTTTAATCGGTAGAACGTAACCATAGCAGGGTTCGAAGAGATGCCCTCCTATGAGAGCTCGAGTGGCTCAAATTCAGCCAAGGTAATCTTTCGGTCGAAGTTGCCAAAGATTGCGTGGAACTCCTTCACCAAACATTCATGGTTCAAAGAGTAGGGTTGGCGGCATCTGAAGTACAACCCTTTGTTGCGGATCTCGTTATAATTACGGTTCGATAGGCGCTGAGGGACTTGGGTGTCGGCCGGTCGTGGCCCCCCTTAAGGAACCCTGGGAGGAGTTGTACCAGGCGGCCACCTGGGTGAACGTGGAGCAAGGTGCCAAGGGGAGGGGGTGATCTAATAAGTCATCCTCCACCAAACGTGCCAAGTCGAGGGCTTCAGAAACTGTTCGCGGATGGTGCGAATGGATGCACGGAAAGGTCCTACATGAAAAACCACAAGTAGTCGTCGAGTAGAAGGTCGGGAATATGTGTGACTAAGGTGATGAACTCATTAATGTACTTGTCTAGGCCGACGATTTGTTGAATGCCGCAAAAGGACTCGATGGCGGAGCCAGAGTAGTGGGTATCATACCGCCGTATCATTTCCTGTTTGAGGTCGTGCCAAGAGAGGCAAGGGTTGGACTGACGAAGCCACCCATCCTAATAAAGCACGGAGTCGTCAAGGCCTACAATGGAGATCGACACCTTGTATGTATCGGTTTACCGTGGAGCTCAAAGGACTAATCCGCCTTCGCGGTTCAGGCATGCCAATGACGGTGGGAGGTGGGGATCTGGTGTAAGTCGGTCTGGGACAATCCCGAGGATGGATGCGCGGGTGAGCCGGTACTGGAGGTCGCAGAAACAGTTGCACAGGATTGGTTTGTGTCGAATCTTGGAGTTTATGGCGAGGAGCGTAGCTTGCATAGTGGCGAGGAGTTGTACGTGGGCATCCACATAGCGGCTTCAGGCGTCGTCATTACTAGTCGCGGCGTGATATGGATGGTGGCGGGTGTTTAGAGCCATGGAGTAGCGACTAGTAGCAGATCTGAGAGTTGGGGTCGATTGGGATTGGAGGGGATGTTGACTGAAACCGAATCTGGAAGTTGGTCATACGACATTAGCAGAATCTGCGGGACCTCGGAAGCGAAGTGATCTGCGAGATACAGGTGATCAAAGCAAAAGGCAAAACCGGCGGTGCGGTGGGGCGAGTGGATCAAGCGACGGGATCAAACAACCATGGTGGTTGGTTCGGCGGAAGCAAGGGACAGAGGTGGAGAAGACTGATGACACGAGCAGTCGGTCGACAGGTCGGACCAAATATTACGGGATCAATTGCTTGTTGGATATGTTTGATGAGCTCATCCATGGTCGACCGCCCTGGCATGAATCCAAATTGATTATCCTAGATGTTAGTCTTTCGTCTTACTCTTCTTTCTATTACTCATTTTGTATATATCTTTTGTTCTTATACAATCGTATCAAGATGATTTTTCTTCATTGGTCTGACATTTTATTTGATTTCAGTACTTTATTGAAAAAACATGTAAGCTACAATTTTTTTTCATTCTCTAGATATTTTTATACTTCGATGAGTATATCGTCTGACCCAATAGTCTTTTCATTTTTCAACAATTTTACATCATTTACCTCTGATACTTGAATTTTACGATAAAATGTTATGTTCATATACTTCTCTGATTTATTTAACTCTTCTAAGTTCAATTCATTGTCTTTTGTTTCATTATAAAATTGATAAAAGTATATTTTTCATCACTCTTTAATACCAATGTTATTCGTCAAAACTATATTTGTTTCACCCTTTATGCATTTTACTTGGCTTAAATCTTTTGTCTTCCTTTCTCTTGCTCGAACAATTTTATGTCACACTCTACATCTTTGGTATCTAGTTGCTTATAAAATTCTTCATAAACTTGACTTCTTACTTTACTTACTGCATGTTTAGCTTCTTTTTTGGTGACTTTATAGCTGGCTAAGTTTTTATCATTCATACAAGCATAGAGTGATTTATAGCTGACTCTCTTTACCCTCACTTTGTCTTACACTTCCTCTTTTCACCACCAAGATTCTTTATTTGGTGGCGCACAACTTTTTGATACTCCAAGTACGTTCTTTCAACTTATCCTTAAATATGAAGACATAACTTCTCATGAGATACTAGGATCAACATAAGGGTCATCAACTAGTTATTTCATAACTGCTTTTTTGAAAGCAACATGTTTTTCCATTTTCAAGTTCCACCACCGATTTAATTTTGAGCCGTAACGTTTTGGAAATAACAGACCAATATATCGGCCCAATAAAACAGTAAATACCAGTTTTTTTTATTATTTATTAAATCGATTGTCTTAACTCCTCCCGTGCGTCGGTTCTTTTCATTACGATAGCTCTCTGTCGTTCTTCTTTCCTAGCTCTCCCTCACGCTCTCCGTTGGTGCTCTCCCTCGACTCTCTCGAGTTCTCTGGTTGTTCTCTCTCTCTTTCGGGCTCTCTGCACTCTGGGTCGCTGGTTGTTTTCTTTGGTTCATTCTTCTCCCTATTGGTTGTTCTCTCTGGTGCTCTCGATTCCCTCGACTGGTGCTCACTCTACTTCTCTCTGATGCTCTCGATTTCCTAGCTGGTGCTCTCAATCTCTCGGGCTCTGGACTTTATCTGTTGGTGCTCTCACTCTCTTGATTGGTGCATTCTTCTCCCCACCTCTCCCTCTCAATCTCTCGCTCTGCATTCTTCTCTCTACCTTCAACTAGATTTGCTACAGTGTTTCTATCTTTAAAGAGTATCTTAGAGAAGAAGAATCCGTTGAGGGGCATATTCACATCTACAAAGTGTGTTGGAACAAAATTGGTCAGTAGTGTCGGGGGAAAACTGATAAAACTATTGCATATTTATTCATTTCATTTAGAATTTATGTTTAAAACTGACACTTTATAGTGTTTTCTTATTTATTTTGCATATGGTAGTGATGTAGACTCGAATAGGGGTTTTCACATTTAAATATTTTTAGCAAAATCTATAATTTTTGTTATAAGATAAACTAGGTTTTTTTAAAAATAATTTGATCTTTTACTTTTGGAAACGAGACCGAGCGGCCAAGTCAATCTTTCGCGCGTGAAATCATCTTAACGTTCAAACTTCGAGATAACCGTTAATTATTATTCGAGAGAAACTCTTTGCTTGTTTGTCGATCTGAATCGCCGCGAGACGTGTAATTCCACAAGCAAACAATCACAAGTAAATTTAAGAAAAACGGTAATCAAGCGAATTGAATGTTCGGAGCAAGCTCATTAATTATTTAATTATCGCTTAAATTTAAAAATAAACAATCGAGCAGAGAACGGGAGAGGGTACCACAGGGGAGCAGTCTGTCCAAATTCTTAAGCGAAGACGGAATTCTTAAGCAGGACGTTTGCTGGAGGGGACCACTGGAGTTGGAATGGTCGGCCACGGAGGAGGAGATACTTTCAGAAATGGCGAGGTAGGATTGTTGTTGTCGACGCCTTTTCTGAAAGCATGTCGGCCGCCGAATCGCTAGAAGCATGAATCGAGCTCGACAACAGATGGCGGAGGAAGAGGAATGGCTGCCGGAGGGAGGAAAAACGACTGTAGTCGGGTGCTGGCTGAAAGAAGTCGGGCCGCCTGGAATAGCGGGAGATTGCTGGAGTCGGGCACAACGGCAGCGACGGTGGCCACGACGTCGTCGTCGTTGGTTGAGAGGAAGGCCAAGTCCGCCGACGTCCACAGAGGGGAAAGGACGCTGCACCATTGTCTTTGACGGGCAGGAGTAGCGCGGCTGATAGAGCGGTGGCAGAATTGATGTTGCACGGAAAATGATTCCGGCACTGCAGGGAAATTGAATTGAAATTCAATTTTCTGTTGTCCGGGTCTATCTTCTATACAGGGGGAGGCAGCCCTTTAATAATAATGATTTTCATTAAACTTTGATATAGTTCCAAATAGAGTGGGTCGGCCCACAAGTTTTTCAAATTGAAAAAATCGCTAATCTATATATTGGTTGGTAATATATTAGCTCCCAAAAGATTCTTCTCTTAATAATTTCCAAAAAGTAGAGCCGGCCAAATATTATTCCCTAATGTTTAAAGTTTCCAAATAATACTTTGGCCGACCAAAAATTGGCTTTTAAGGATTTTTTCCTTCTTCATAATTTCCGTATAATAATATCCCAATAAACTTCTTTCCAAATATTGTAAAATTTTGAATTATTTCCAAAGATTTTTTTTTTTGAATTTTTTTATTTTAAGTTTAAGCGTTTTAAATAATTTTAAGCTTGTCCGCTATGTCCTAACTTCCAGAATTACTGGACCTTTTTTTTTAAGATCTCATCGGACGGTCAACCCGAAAAGCCGAAAAATTTCAAAAAAAAAACAGGTGCGCAAAAGAAAATAATAAGTAAATGTTAAAATTCAAATGCGTGACTTAGGATGTGACGAAAGTTGCATCAGGTAGACTGCAATGATAATGATGAGCGTTAGATTTTGGGCGAATGTCGAGCAAGTTGTTGGTATATTCACATTATTTGTGAAGGTTTTCATAAAAGTCGATGGGGATTCACCTTTCATAGGGTGGTTATATGGGGATATAAAAAAAACTAGGGGAAGAGGTTATTGTTGTTCTCGATCACCAAGAGAACAAATATCTTTCTATAGAAAAGATTCTTTTACACAGTATCATATTGGTACTAAGTTTGATCTTTACTAATGCCAACAAGGGTTATTTGGTAAAGACATGGAAAGAGACTATATATATATATATTCTAATTTTTAATGATGTATTATGTATAATCGAAATGTATTGTCATTTTATTTTTCACAGTACATTGGTGGAGGCTTAACGGTGCTCATACGTCACAAATTAAAACTATAGCTATGAAGATTTTGAGTCTAACTACTTCATCCTCTGGCTGTGAGAGGAACTGGAGCACCTTTGAGATGGTATGCTTTGTTGAAGTAGAAATATTCAAACACATTTTGAGATCCATTATCATCTAAGAGTTTAGATTCTGGGAAGAAAAAGAGTGGATGGTATATGTATCCTGAGAAAGATGAAAATAAAGATGATGATGATGATGAAGTCTTTCCTGGAGAGGGGTTGACTTGGGCGCAAATTGGAAATATTGTCGACGCTCGTCATATGATGAAAAGAGGCCTCCTAGGCAAAAAAGTGATAATTAGTTATCAAAAAAAGGAAAGAGAAAAATATCTGAGGTGGACGAGACATCTCTAGAGGGTTCATCAGATGATGATCGTATTTTATCTACTCTGCCGACTATAGATGAGTTTGTAAGCAATGAAGATTGAAGAATAAAGCATGTTTGAAGTTTAATTTTAAAAAATTTAATGTCATATAAACAATATATACTTGCAAGCTTCTTAAAATTTTGCTAGTTTTATAAATTTCTAGTCATTAAAGTATTGTATGTTAAATATTTCATATAGCTTTTAATATTTAGAAGTTTAATAGGTTGTAAAATAATTAGTATTATGGCATGTAGAAAAAAATAATATTTAATATAATTAATTAATTATTAAAACCCGATATATGAAACAAGCTTGTAGATTACGGCTGGCATGTCCGACATGTCAGTTTTGAGGGGCAAAACGACACGTTATCGCCACATATGGCAATTCTGGCATTTTCCAGTATTGCGGCCGACATGTCGGACATGTCAACCCAATGCCGGCCCAATATTGCGGATGTTTTTTAATTTTTTTCAAAAAAAAATATAATTTTTTTATAGAATGAATTCATTAGAAAGTTTTTGCAAGATACCTAGTGCTTCTTTTGTAGTATGTAGAGATCCGTGTTGGGAATTTTGTGAGAAGGTGACTCCAAATGACACCAATCAAATACGATTAAACACTTGTTAGTATTTTAATTTTCTCATATAAATTTTTGTTTACGCTTAATTAGATAAAATAATTATCATTTAATTAATAGATAAAAATATTATGAAATATATATATATAGCATTGCAATCTGACATTTTGAAATGTTCCCGATATATCCTCCACATTCCGACATCCGACATAAAAAACTCAAACCGGCATGTGTCTGACATCCGACATTGGTAACCTTGATATTATGAAATATCTCTGATGCATCTCCCGATATATAAAAAATTTACATGAAAACTCAAACCGACATGTCCCCGACATCCGACATCTGTCACCTTGACTACATGACAATAATCTTATCATTGTAGCTATGTTGCAATTGTGGTAGTTGGTCTAGCTCTGACCCTAGGATCCTATGAATTTGTTTTCTTTGTTGGAATCTTTTTGAGAGGTTCATTAGACATAAGAAATTGTCTAAGAATAAATAAGATGTGAAGAAACATTTACGAGCTTTCTTCAAAGTAAATCATTTATATAGTAATAAACACCTAGGAAGCTTCGTAAAAAGAATAAAAATTAGGTCGCTCATAATGAACCGGAAGAAATATAGCTAGTGAGAATTGGGATATGGGCCTCGGGCGACAGACCTAGTTATCGTTAACTTTTAATGTCTCTTATCGTTAACTTTTTGGGTCTTGTCTTTTAAATGTTGAGTTATTTAAATATTAGTTATGGGTTAGAAGTTAGAGTTGTAATATGTCAAGTCCGCTTTTTATATGTTTTTTGTATTTTACCCTCATGAAGGTATTTCGGTTTTTCTAGGCTTTTCCCTTACTCAATATATATGAGTATAGGGCTGGTAATAATATTGTGATTTTGGTATTTTTCCTCTTTCAACTTGGTATCAGAGCTCGGGAAAAAATAAACCCTAAGCTCTCCTTTCGTCGCTCGCATCCCGTGTTCCCCTTCGACGCCCGTCCGTCCCGCGTCCGCCCCTCCGCTGGTGAAGTTCCGTCCATGGTGAGCCGTGGCCTTCTTGTCCGGCGGTGGAGCACGCTGAAGGAGACTGCCGCCTCTTCTCATGATGCGCGCCTGGTTACCATCGTCGTTTCTTTGCGTCTCTTCTGTGATCCATTCCGTCAATTGATTCCTTCGCCGTTTGTTTCTCTGCCCGCTGCTGCTTCTTCTGGATTCCAGATCCGTCGTCTGCTGCCGCTTCTGATCTGCCCGACTGCTTCCAGTTTTTTCCCGATATCCAGATTCGTCGTCTGTTTTTTGTTGCTGTTTTCTTTTCCAGTGCCTCTGGCCTGTATGCATCGTTGTTGTCTGCATGATGATGGTTTACTTTGTTTGAGCCTCTTGGTTGCTTCTCATGGATGATTCTTCGGCTGTTGTTGATTCTACATTACCTAGTGTTGTGGCACCCCAGATGAGTGACCCTCAGCAGTCTTCTGGTCACGCTGGCTCTCTGAAGATCACCACTGTGCCTTTGGATGTGACAAATTATCTTAAATGGTCTCGTGCGGCACAATATGTCATTCGGAGTCATCAGCTGTATGGATATATTGATGGGACCATGGTGACACCTCCTCTGGGTGATCCTAGTTGGCGGAATTAGGACTTTGAAAATTCCCTGGTTGTCTCCTAGCTCCTTCATTTCATGTCTCCTAAGGTGTACCATAGTTATATGTTGATGGACCCTGCCTACGAGATCTTGACTCGAGCACGCAAGACTTACTCTCAGATTGGTAATTTCACTCAGATTTATGAGTTGACGCATCGTATGTTGGAGTTACGTCAGGGATCCATGACGGTGTCTACCTACTTCTCTGAGTTCGATTGCATCTCTCAGGAATTGTATTATTTTGAACAGTTTACTTCCTGCATGTACTATCGATGCAGTCCTGTTGCAGAAAAGGGACGAATGATTTCGTCTACATGTGTTCCTGATGGGTTTGAACATGGAAATGGATATGTTTCAGACTAATATTCTACATCAATCTCCCCTTCCCTCTCTTCGGGAGGCCTTTAGCATGGTCCTTGGCGATGAAGACTGTCGGAGGTCCCTCAGCATGACTGCTCAGATCGCTCTGCCTTTACTAGTGCTGGTCGAGGTGGCTCCAACCATACCAACACTGTTCCTACTTATGATTACTATGGTCGCAAGGGTCATGCTCGGGAAGTGTGCTTCAAGCTCCATCCTCACCTTGCTCCACTTGGATCCGGTCGTGGTCGTGGACCTGGACGATGAGGAGCTAGACAGAGTGGTTCTCGTCCTTATGATGCTGCTTACTCCACTGATGTTCATGTCACGACCCGTCTCGACAGGAGTCAGAGTGCGCTTCGGGCGGGCCGTGATGCCACAGGCATAGGCGGAAAGAAATCCATGCCTGCTAAGGCGGATGCAGAAAAATACTGAAAATAGTTACTATTGAGTAAAATAGTTTGATTTTTATGCGGAAGCTTTTAAATTCATCAGTGAAAAGAGTTTTGATGCACATGTACTTTGTAAAAATTCATGTTTTCCGAGTTACTACTATAGTTCTCATGCAGTTATGATTCAACAGAGGGCGCACATGCGTTAATTTCAGATTCTAGTACATAAATATTTAAATAGCCTAGCAGTTGTCCATAATAGCAGAGAAAATGGCTAATTGTAATTATTACATAAAAGAATTAATTGATAGTAAAAGAAATGTAAACATAGAACCTGAAACTTGAAGCAGATCGGGCTCGAGTACCTGGCGGCGCTGCACGAACACTAAGGCAATTCCAAAACAGAAAGGAAAAGCCTCAGAACATTGAAATAAACAGGGTGAGCAAAAAAAACATGAGTGTACCAGTTTCCCATGAAGCGATGCTACCAAAACAGACAAACAAACAAAAGAGCTAAACAGAACAAGTTAATGTATTATACTACTCCGAAAGCGTAGCATATCATTATTCATGTAATATGTTGTAAGCTGTGATCGATGAAGGGTGTAGGTACTATAGCGGGCGCACATGGCTCACGATCAGATTGCAAGTCTTATCGGAAAAGTAATCCTGCTTGCCGTGACCATGGCAGCAGACAGATGCCCTGTTAGACGCTACAGTTCAAGGATTTGCTTACAACCACGGATTTGTTTTCAAGTTTCGTGCTAGATTATTTATCATTCTATATTTTAAGACAACATTATGAGAGGAAATTTCAGATCGTGAAACAGATTCACGTCAACGAGAGAGATCAGATTGGAAATAAGTTTTTACTCAGGTCTTACAATCAGACAGACATCGGAAACCAGACAGACATCAGAAACCAGACATACATCAGAAACCAGACATACATCAGAAACCAAATTTGATGACACAGCAGGAATCAAACAGTGAGTTTTGACTCTTGCGAGTTCGAGGGGTTAAGGTCATAACAAGTTAGTTTATTATACTACTCTGGAGTATAACTTTTAAACGGATCAAGAGATATCATTAGTGGTAATCAGTGGAAAGTGGAAGTGTTTTATTTGATGCACGTGATTCTGATGCAAGTCTGAACGCAAGGCTTATCAAAATAGTTGAGCTTGCTATGGCCATTTGTTGGTTTCCGTTGCCAGTCAAGCGGAAACTCGAGTCGAGGCGTCACATCAATTGGACACTACCCTTCACTGATTGTGTATGACATTAATGACTTCAAAGATTTATGATTTAGGAGATTCGTATCATGTCGAGACCGGATGCAAATTTAGCGATACAATTGTGAACGCGTCAAGAGAGAACTTGAGTTATGGAGTCACATTCGCTCAATTCTTAGAACAGACCTAATAATTGAAATTCAATGATTTGCAAGGGAGAGAGAGATCTCTACTTGCCTGAAAGAGGCTGAAACTGGCGGCGGCTAAGCGCGCAAGCGAAAACAGAAATCCTGACTGGACCTGTTCAGGAACAATCACAGACAATATTTGATAAATAAACATGGCAGGGATCCAAAATGCTAGCACAAGCAATTAAACGATACATAACTAAATCGAGAGAGGGCTAAGAAATTTACCTCCCTCATGAGTGAGGGGACAAGAGATACTACGCAAAAGCGGAGACTTGACGATGCTTGGGTTAGGGGAAACCCTAATTTGGAGAGGGATCCTTCACGAACCGTCAATGGGTGTGACGAACGAAGCTGGAGAACACAATACACAATAGTTGATGGTTACGAGAGACAAAAATCAAGAATCACAAATTCTACACAATTTTGGAGCCAAAAATTAAACGAGCAACCTTAAACAAATCTGAATTCTTACCCAAGGAGGCTAAAATCCGAGCTCAAAGCGGAAAAGGGAGAAACCCTAGGTGTTCCTTGCCACAAATCTCAGCCAAAGAGTAACGGGAGCCACTGCCGGAGGAAGCGGAGGCAAGTCTGAGGCTGCTGCCCTAGGAGAGAAGGCTCACGGCTTGAAGAGGAGGATTTCTGGTCGGACAAGGCAGAACAAGCGGCGGCCATGGAGGGAGGAGGCGGCTGCCGGCAACCAGGTGGCGAGAAGAACAGGATGCAGCGGCTACTGGAGGAGGTAGAGCTCCTGTCGGCCATGACAGGAGGAAGAGGCGAAGACGTCGGCCACGGCAGAAGGAGCAGCCGTCGGCGTCCACGACTGGAGAAGCAAGAGGAGGCGGCGGCGGCTGGAGCAGGAGGAGGAGGCGATGTCGATACCAGGCGACGGGATCGGGAGAGCCGCAAGGAGCAGGAGTTGGCGCTGAGCGGGTCGCGTCTTGCGGAATGCGGGAGACGGCTGCGGTTTGCGGGGTTAAAAGAAGGGGGGGCTGCCCGGGTTAGGTAGAAGAGGGGGTTAGGTTAAGTTTTATTTTCTTATTATTATTATTATTATTATTATTATAAAAAGGGGGGGTTGTTACAGTTCATGACGACCATCATGGTCAACCTCCAGGACACTTTACCACTTATGAATTGCTTGTTCTTCGTCGCCTCTTGAACTACCAGCCATACACCACTTTGGGTCCTTCTACCTCCTTTGCTACTGTTGTTATGCCCAGTGCTAATGTTGCTGCGACACCTCCGTCTGAGTGGATCATTGACTCGGGAGCTACCGATCCCATGACCGACTCCTCCTCAGGTTTTTCTTCCTACACTCCCTTGTCTTGTAAGGACAAGGTTATCTCTGCAAATGGCACCTTGTCCCCTATTGCGGGCAAGGGAAACATTTCATGTTTCTCCTCTCTTTCCCTTTCTTCTGTTTTACATGTTCCTTTTTTTACTCACAGCTTTCTTTCCATTAGCAATCTCACTTGGTCTCTTAACTGTTATGTAACTTTCTTTTCTGATTCTTGTGTTTTTCAGGAATTGGGTACGAAGCGGATCAATGACAGTGGTAGGAATCGCGGTAGTCTGTACTATCTGGATGCTACTTCATCGTCCCTTGCCCTCTCTTCTTTCGTTGTTATTGTTGTTGTTGCTCGACGCTGGCATTTGCGTCTTGGTCATCCTTCTTCAGCCTACCTTCAGAAATGATTTCCTACTTTATTGTCGTTTGTTCAAACTTTAAAATGTGATGTTTATGAAAGGTCAAAACATATTCGACATTCATCGTCGCATTTATCTTCTCCTAGTACTACTCCCTTTGTTATTATGCATTCTGATGTTTGGGGGTCTTCCTCTGTTGTATCTTTAACTGGTTATCATTGGTTTGTTACCTTTATTGATTGTTTTTTCCGCACTGTTTGAGTTTACCTCTTAAAGAAGAAAAATGAAGTGTTTTCGGTTTTTCAAACCTTCCATAAAATGGTGCAAACTCAGTTCAATGGTAATATATGTATTCTATGATAATGGGGGAGAATACGATGATCGTAGAACGTTTGGCTCATACCTCACTAGTTATGGGATTATTCACCAAACCACTTGCGTTTAAACTTCCACCCAAAATGGTGTTGTTGAGCGGAAAAATCGGCATCTCCTTGATGTTGCTCGGTGCCTCCTCACCACCATGCACCTCCTGAAATCATATTGGGGTGATGTCATCCTAACTACTACTCATCTTATCAATCATCTTCCTTCATGGGTTTTAGACTATACTACTCTTCTAGCATGTCTCTCCTCTACTTCTTTTGTTCATACCGCTCATCTTCCACCCCGCATTTTTGGGTGAGTATGTTTTGTTCACATCCATCCACATTGTGACAAGCTTGACCCTCGGGCTCTCCGTTGTGTCTTTCTTGACTATTCGGCCACTACAAAAGGGTATCGGTGTTATCTCCCCCCTTCTAGACGTGTTTTCTACACCATAGACGTGGCCTTCCGCGAGGAGGAATCTTATTACTTAGAATCGACTCACTCCACTCGTCAGGGGGAGAATGATGTCATAGATTCAGTGCCACTTCCTCTGATTCCTCTTACACCTACCATGTCTTCCGCCACAGCTACTCTTCCTACACCTGCTTCGTCCCCTTCGACACCTACACCTGCTTCGTCCCCTACGACACCTACACCTCCTTCGTCCCCTCCGACACCTACGTTGTTTTCTCCTATATACCATCATCTGTCTCTCATCTCCCCTTTTCCTCGTATGTATCATTGTCGTCAAACAGGTAAACAGTTCTTCGTTGTTCCATCGTTGTCGGTGTCGTCTTTGGACTCAGATTCTGATGTTGATCTGCTTCTTCCCCTTGTTGTGCTAAGAGGTAAGGTTGTGTGTACGGAACACCCTATCTGATGTAGGAATTACCTCCGGAGGAGGGAGCGGTGGAGCCTTCCGGCCGGAATTGCGCCCACGGGCGGAAGGATCGTCGAGCGGCGGGATCCTTCCGGATCGGCAGTTCTCGCACGGAGAAGAGGGAGGCGGCTAGGGAAAACTGCTCTTAATATAATACCAAAAACTCCCATGAAAATACACTCTCCTCCCTCTTATACTATAGGGGGGGGGGGAGAAAATAACTATTAGCACACACATGCTAATAGCACACATAATAGTTTTACATAAACAAATACAACAAAAGGGCATAAAATAAATAGCGCCGCCTCTTTATTTAGACGGTTCGCGGCATCCAAAGCGGGTCGAACTTCTCGAGCCATGCAATCCCCGGCTCGCCGTGGGCTTCGTCGCTGACGGCGCTGGTCGCACCGTATTCCGCATCATTCTCCGCCACGTGAGAAGCACTCGACCCCGAGTGGTCGGCATAAAGAGGCACGTCCGGGTAGAACGGAGATAAGTCGCTCACGTTAAAGGTCGTGGAGATGTTAAACTCCGGTGGTAGATCAACCACGTAAGCATTGTCGTTGATCTTGCGGATGATGGGGAAGGGGCCGAACTTCTTCGGCATGAGCTTGTGGTGGGGGCCGGCAGGAAGCCGGTCTTTT
The DNA here is from genome assembly GCA_039513925.1 of Platanthera zijinensis. Classification (NCBI taxonomy): domain Eukaryota; kingdom Viridiplantae; phylum Streptophyta; class Magnoliopsida; order Asparagales; family Orchidaceae; genus Platanthera; species Platanthera zijinensis. Next base: position 144,365,823 of record CM077095.1, on the reverse strand, counting down.
CGGAGAAAGACCATAACCAAGTCGCCGACTTGAAAAATCTGCTCGCGGCGGTGCTTGTCGGCGATAGCTTTATATTTGGCGTTGGATTCGAGCAACTTGAGGCGGGTCTCGGTCTGGACGTCGCGGGCCTCTTCCGCTAACTGCGTGGCTGATGGGGGGGGGGCGGCGGGTAAGCGGGCCAAATCAAGCGCATGCCGGGGCGCCTTGGTGTAGACGATGGAGAACGGGGTGCGACCGGTTGAGCGGTGGACCGCATTGTTGTAAGCGAACTCAGCTTGGGCGAGAGCGAAATCCCACTGCTTCGGCCGGTCTTGGCAAATACAACGCACTAGATTTCCCAAAGTCTTGTTGACCACCTCGGTTTGCCCATCCGTTTGGGGGTGAGCGGAGCTACTAAATTGGAGAGATGTGTCAAACATTTTCTACAACATGGTCCAAAAATAGCCTAGAAATTTCGGATCGCGGTCGGATGTGATGGTGGTTGGAACGCCATGCAAACGGACCACCTCGCGGAAGAATAACCGCGCAATATGGGAAGCATCGGATGTTTTGCGGCAAGGAAGAAAATGTGCCATCTTGGAGAAATGGTCTACCACGACGAACACTGAATCAACTCCGCGCTGAGTTCGCAGAAGGCCCAAAACGAAATCCATGGAAAGGTCCTCCCACACGCCAGAGGGGACCGGGAGAGGTGAGTAAAGACTGGTGTTGTGTGCTTGGCCCTTGAATTGTTGGCACACATAGCACTTTCGAACGAAATTCCCCACGTCCTTGGCTAACTGCGGCCAGAAATACCTCTCGTGGAGACTAGCAAGTGTCTTGTCTCGACCCAAGCGACCACTCAACCCGCCACCATGTAGATCACGAATCAGCTTCTCCCGTAATGAAGAGCGGGGGATGCACATGCGGTTGTCTTTGAGTAAGAACCCCTCGAGTATCAAGAACCCGCCGTGTGAACCGCCCCTCGAGCAGGCGCTCCAAGTGTCTTTAAAATCCGGGTCGTCGGCATATGACTCGGCGAGAATATCAAAACCAATGATCTCGTGTTGTAGTGTGGTCAATAAACAGCTCCGCCGGCTGAGGGTGTCCGCAACGACATTGGAGGAACCCGGCTTGTGATGAATAATGTACGGGAAACGCTGAAGGTAAGTGGTCCAACGGAGATGCATACCATCCATGCGTTTCTGGCTGTGGATAAATTTGAGGGCTTGATGGTCCGTATATAAGATAAATTCCCTGTGTAGGAGATAATGCTCCCAATGTTTGAGGGCCCGGACAACGGCATAGAACTCTTGATCATAAGCGGACCACTTCATCCTAGCATCGCTTAACTTCTCGCTGAAAAGGCAACCGACCGCTTGTCTTGGGAGAGGACCGCCCCAATGCCAACACCGCTGGCGTCACTATGCACCTCAAATAGCTTGTCAAAACTGGGTAGCGCCAAGACCGGTGTCGAGCTGAGCTTCTGCTTGAGCAGCTGGAAAGAGCGGTCAGCCTCGTCCCCCCAAAGAAAACGCCCCTTCTTGAGGCAGTCGGTCATGGGAGCCGAGATGGTGCTGAAATCGCGAATGAACCTCCAGTAGAATGTGGCTAACCCATGAAAAGACCGCAACTCGGAGAGGGATGCGGGAGCCGGCCAATCTCGGATGGCTTGTATCTTTTCCTCGTCAACTTGTATGCCGTCCGCACCCACCACGAAACCCAGAAAGTTCAGCCGCGGCGCAAGAAAGGTGCACTTCTTGAGGTGAATAAATAGTTTGTTCTCCGCCAAAACTTCCAACACAGCACGAACATGAGATAAATGCTCCTCCCGGGTCTTGCTAAAGATGAGAATGTCGTCGAAATAGACGACCACCGACTTGCCCAAGAAAGGTCGCAGCACCTGTGTCATAAGACGCATAAAAGTGCTTGGAGCATTAGACAAACCGAAAGACATTACCTTCCACTCGAAGAGGCCGTCCGGAGTTTTAAAGGCGGTCTTCCATTCGTCGTCCGGTTTGATGCGGATTTGGTGGTACCCGCTTCGGAGGTCAATTTTGGAAAACAGTTGTGACCCGTCCAACATGTCCAACATGTCATCCAGGCGGGGAATGGGGAAGGAGTACTTGATGGTGATGCGGTTAATGGCGCGACTGTCAACGCACATCCTCCAGGACCCGTCCTTCTTGGGAACCAAAAGTGCGGGAACACCACATGGGCTAAGACTCTCGGAGATGAAGCCCTTTTGTAGCAGCTCTTCCACCTTCGTACGTAAGACGTCATGCTCCTTGGGGTTCATGCGGTAGTGGGGCAAATTTGGGAGGCTAGCGCCCGGTATGAGATCGATCTGGTGTTAGATATCCCGAAGTGGTGGAGGGTGGTCTGGCAAATCATCCGTGGTGATGGCGCGGAACTCATGAAGTAATGCCCGAATGTCTGGAGGTGCGGCATCCATCTCCCACTCGTTGGTGGCTTACAACCCGTATGGAACTAGGTCCACCACCTCCTTGGACTCCGCAACGTCCCGCTCGAACCGTGAGGTGTCATCGTGCATCACGAGTAGGCTGCGCCCCTTGTCGGTAGGCGGGTTGGCCGCGGGTCTATCGCCGACCCGAGCCACAATTTGTATCTTCTTGCCGGCCCAAGTGAAGAAGTAGATATTGTCGCGGCCCTTGTACGCCACGTCTGTATCATATTGCCACGGTCGTCCCAAAAGTAGGTGGCTCGCGTCCATCTCCACAACGTCGCACCAAATGTCGGCTAGGTAGTGCTTGCCCATAGCGACGGGTACGTGTGACCGGTGGGTGACACGCACGGAGGGGCCCTTTTGAATCCACCCAATGGAGTAGGGGTGCGGGTGCGGGTGCGGCTCGGTTGGTAGATGCAAGTAGGTGACCAACCGACTAGCGATAAAATTCTCACAGCTGCCATTGTCGATCAGGACATCACATATCTTTCCCTTGATGGTGCAATAGCTCCGAAAGACATTACTCCGTTGGGCGTGCTCATCCACCCGCGGTGCAAGAAGGAGGCGACGGACCACGCAAGCAGCAAAATCGCCATCTTCTTCAAACCCATCGATGACCTCATCGGCCTCTCCCGAGTCATCCTCCTGATCCTCGTCCTGAGTAACAGCGTGTACGGGTTGGCGCAGAAGAGGGCACTGTGAGGCAAAGTGGCCCGGTTGGTGGCACTTGAAACAGGTCCCCGGTGGTGCGCGGTCAGGTGCCCGACCCTTAGGTGCGGAAGGCGTGGCCGGCACCTCGCGGCTGGTATAATCCCGAGTATGCGACCCCGACGCATCCGACCAGGGACAGCGAGAGGCCGAGCGGGTTGAAGGTGCCGTCGACGTCTCCATGAGTTCCGTCTTGAGGGCCATGTTGTAGGCCTCATCCACCGTGCGCAAAACATGCAATCTGAACTTCTCACGAAGGGACGGGCGTAGCCCATGTAGGAAGCGAGTAACACGTTGGCCGTCCGACTCGGTCAAGCCGTTGCGGTCCGCGAGGCGGCAAATTTCAGCCAAATATTCGGTGACGGTGCGAGAGCCTTGCGAGCAACTTTGGTAGAACTGGAACAGGTGTTGGTCGTAGTCGGGGGGTAGGAACCGATTTCATAACATTTTCTTCATTTTGAGCCAGGTGCGGACGGGGGCCTTGCCTTGGCGTTGCCGATTGAGTTGAAGTTGATCCCACCAAACCGCCGCGCCGGATTTAAGGCGAGACGCGACCATCTTCACTTGGCGGTGTTCGTCGAGTTCGGCCATTTCGAAGAAACGTTCGACCTCCGAGATCCAATCGAGGAAGTCTTCAATGCCCAAGTTACCAAAAAACTGTGGAATGTCCGCACGTATGCGGTAGCCGTGCTGCTGCGGTGGCGACTTGTGGCGCCATGGAGGGGGATCAGCCCCGGCGTGGTAGTCATCCTCGGAGCTGGAATCGGACAGGGGAGTTGCCGGGCGAGGAGGTGCCGCACGGCCACGGCGGTACTGCCGGCCGAAGTAGGCGTCGACCGGAGGGGCTGCAGCGGGCGCGGGATCGCCGGGCGGAGGTGGCTGCGGGTTGCCGAGCGCCGCGGTGAGGGCGGCGAGCTGTGCGGTGATGCCATTGATGGCCGCCCACAGAGCTTGGTCGTCCCGCGGATTATCTCCCATGAGCGACCGAGAGAGAGAGAGAGGAGAGTAGGCGGGGCAGCGGGTCGCGGAGATCGACGCGGCGAGGTTAGCAGGGAGGACCGGAGCCGAGCTAAGAAGTCGGGGCACGCCTCTGATACCAACTGATGTTGGAATTACCTCCGGAGGAGGGAGCGGTGGAGCCTTCCGGCCGGAATCGCGCCCACGGGCGGAAGGATCGTCGAGCGGCGAGATCCTTCCGGATCGGCAGTTCTCGCACGGAGAAGAGGGAGGCGGCTAGGGCAAACTGCTCTTAATATAATACCAAAAACTCCCATGAAAATACACTCTCCTCCCTCTTATACTATGGGGGGGGAGAAAATAACTATTAGCACACACATGCTAATAGCACACATAATAGTTTTACATAAACAAATACAACAAAAGGGCATAAAATAAATAGCCCCGCCTCTTTATTTAGACGGTTCGCGGCATCCAAAGCGGGTCGAACTTCTCGAGCCATGCAATCCCCGGCTCGCCGTGGGCTTCGTCGCTGACGGCGCTGGTCGCACCGTATTCCGCATCACTATCTCTAATCATGTTGCTTATGATCACCTTTCTCAGCTTCATCGGGGTTTTTTGTTACTTTGAATGATAATCATTACTTTGTATTTTAGTATACTACTAATGATGCAAAATGTTATTTTATAAATAAAATATTCCGTGGATAATTTGAAAGAGGACTGAAGATCTATTGATCTAATGAAGTTATGTGGGCTTTTTTGTTGTTGATTTTTTTTCAACTAATCAAGTAATTTATAGTTGCAACTTGCAAGCTTCTTAAAATTACTAATTTTACAAATTTTCTGTCATTAAAATATTGTATGTTAAATGTTTCATATAGCTTTTAATATTTAGAAGTTCAATATGTTGTAAAATATTTAGTATTGTAGCATGTATAAAAAATATATTAAATTATATATAATTAATTAAATATTAAAACCCGGTATATGAAATATCCCCGATATATAAAAAACCGGCCTGAAAACTCAAACCGACTTGTCTCCGACATCCGACATCCGCAACCTTGATTTTGATTGTCATATGCATACTAGCCTCTTTAGTCACAGACTAAACTTCTATTTCCTCTGCTAAACGAACATTTATGCGTCTAATGAATTTTTTTAATGAATCTGAAGACCAATGCTTTTTTTTCTTCTTAATTTTTCACAATTAATATTTTTCTTGCTGTCGCTTTCTCTTCTTTAATCAGGTTTCTAAGTGCATAAAGATTGTTCTAAAAGGTAGTCAATCGTATTTATCAGTTGTGCTTGACATGGAGAGAATTGAAGATTTGCAAATAAAAATTTCTTCTGAATCAGTGCGATATTCCATTTTGAATCACCCGAGGATTGGTTTAAAACCTGAGGTTAGGCTCTGTTACTTAATTTTTTTTCTGTATTATATATATATATATATATATATCCTTCTGATTAATGTGTTTTTTGTTTACTGTTGTTGAAGCATGTTCGCACAGTGGGCTCTCAAAAGTTGAGAATTTTCCAGCCAAATGTTGGCAAAAGTAAACTTCGCTTTCAGCAATACTCCATGAGAAGATTGCTTCAGAAGGTTATTGTGAAGGTTAAACACAAGGCTTGTGCCCTTTTAATTGAAATTTTGTATCGATGTTTAGGCATGCTTCTGTATCAATACTTTTAGGTTAGACAGGCAAGTGTTCTTGAAATATCTACTTGTTGACATGCAGGGCATCCCAACTGTGAAACGTGCTGTTATCCAAACTCAGAATGAGTCCCACAGCTTGCTTGTTGAAGGGTTAGTTTCTAAGATTAAGTCGTACAACTTGCTTCTTGTTATTTTCTCTCTTTCTTTATGATCACTTTTGCAAATTTTATTGTTGAGCAGGTAAAGTTGAACAATTTCAAATTGTATTGGAACTAGAAAATCTCTTTTGAAAGTGTTTCATTTTATATCTTTATGTAATTGCCATTTAAAGGGGAGGAAATTATTCGTCAACATACCTAGACGTGGTGGAGATACACGATCATGGTGGTGTTGTCATTTGTCAACAGGGTGCCAGCACAAATATATATTTATTTTTAGTTGTGACATAAGCCGTACAGCTTGCTTGTTATTTTTGCTTTATTTACACTCTACATCTGATAATCCCAATATATTAGTTAACAGTTTGGTCATGCATTAACATTCTGTGATGCTTAGTTTTTTATCACCTTACTCTTTTTCCAGTATTTAAACATTCTAAGCATACCATATTCATGTTTTAACATTCTATGCATTAAGATTCTGGATATTACTCTTGTTCTATTTTAACATTTATTTCTCTCGAAACTAGTACTATTTAGTGATGGGGATCACGACACGCATTGACCTACACAATGATCAAAACCGTCCATTATATGCGGATCAATGGTCCGAGAATTTAGTTTTTTTGTATTTCTGTGATTTTTATTTTCATGTATTTTATGAGCCATCATGATCCAAGAATCATGATCGTGATGGCTCATAATGGTATGCCCCGTAGCTTATAAATATGAGTTGTGGACTCTCATTTAGAGTTATTGAAGATTAGAGTATAGAAGCCTAATTGATGCGGAGCAGAGGCAAGGACGAGTTTTGGGCCCGTTCGGGGCTGATTTGGCGACTTATCATATATGGTATGCCCGGATCGACGATCGGACACCGCAGATGTGTCCGAATTCTCATTGCGAATCGATTTGATATATTATTTTACTATGCTTGCATTTATTTTGATGTATTTTGGTAGCCTCACCTCCGGCCAATTATAGTCGTTGATGGGGGATGCCCTAATCTTCTCTTTATTATAAATAGACCTCTTAGAGGCTGATTAGGGGCATTGCCGATTTTAGAGAAGATAAATCCCGAAATTCCGTGATCACTCCACGGTGCCAACTCCGTGGAACCCTAGGTGATGACTCCTAGGCTTGTATCTCCCTCCCAAGATACCCCCTAACCCTAAGCCTCATTTTCTCTCGTCTAATCCATCTCTCCACCGCCTAAAACCTTCCATCATTGGCTATTTTCCCCCCATCCAACAAACAACCAGATTGCATTTTCTGTTTAAATTTCAATTTACTGTTTAATTGAAATATCATGTTCATTTCCCAAGTTTTCTCCACTCTGTTCCACCGCCGGCCTCCGATTACCCTTCCAGCAAGCCTCTGAATCCCCCCATCCCATACGCTACCTCCAGGCCTCATCCCCTTCCCACCAGCAGCGCTGCCAGCCCTCTTCCCACCCCATACAACCGGTTTTCCCTCCTCCAGCCGCTAGGTTGATATTCGACCCTCTTCTCCGTGGATCCACTTCACCACCACCGCTCTTGCCAAAACAGTCCCGATCCAAACTGTCCAGCCCCGATCCTCTATTTCCTCCACCCGTTCATCATTCCCTAGCCCGAATCTGATCTCATATATACTCTTCCCAGCCCGGATCTACCCCCACGTGGCCGGATCTATCCATTTCTGGTCCGATTCCACCCTCCACCACTGGGGACAGTCACCTACATCGTCTTCCATGCCACCGGTTTTACTCGGATTGTCGTACACGCATCTCCGGCTCCGGATTCTTCAGTGCCTTAGTCAGCCCACTACTCGGTGAGTCCTTGTTGTATCGGATAATTATTTTCAACATATTTATATTGGATTGGATCACTATATTTGTTTGGATATCTTGTATTGTGGTGGTTTATTAGAAAATTATCGTGATTTGCAGGATTTATTCGCAGAGCGTTCTTGCTTTGGCCCTCCACGCGGAGGAAAGCCTAAGTTTGTTTTGCTCTCGTAAATTATTTTGTCGTGCTGTGAATTAACTGTGTGGGATGTTAAAGTTTATTATCTAATATGTGATCTAACTGTCGGATTTGCATAACATGTAGGGTTAGGTCGCAGATTTTCCGCCACCTGTAGATTCGCCCTGCGTCACAACCTCTATGTGCTATATTCATTCATGGAAGACAGAATTACTAGTCATGAAGGTAGCATTACGATCGTCACAGTATAGAGAAATTGAAGTGGAAGCACAAACACAATGCTCTATATTCGACTTCAACACTTGACCCAAATTTCTTTATCACAAACACAATGCTCTATATTCGACTTCAACACTTGACCCGATAATGATATTTTGCTTTGTGTTGCGTCAAGTAATGAGGGTTCCTCCAACTAGAGTGCAATATACAGAACTACACTTCTATCAAGATGGTGGCTAGCATAGTAAACACCGGAGTGTCTATATATATCAACATAACCATTCGTTCGGTAGAGAAGGCCTTTATCGGAGATCCTTTCGGATAGTAAGGAATCTAATAAATAACATCCCAATGGCATTTCCTAGATTTCTACATAAATTGACTGACCACTCCAACAATCAAGGTGGCAAATCTTGAGTGTCAGAGACACGCCAATTTGAGTTTTTCATGTCATTTTTATATATCGGGGGATATATCAGGGATATTTCATATATCGGGGGATATATCAGGGGATATATCAGGGATATTTCATATATCGGGGGATATATCAGGGATATTTCATATATCGGGGGATATATCAGGGATATTTCATATATCGGGGGATATATCAGGGATATTTCATATATCGGGGGATATATCAGGGATATTTCATATATCGGGGGATATATCAGGGATATTTCATATATCGCATTTTAATATTTAATTAATTTTATGGTAATATTTTTTTTATATATCCATTTAAGTATCTCCAAGTAGTATCCACAATAATTTCTACTTGATTAATTATTTTATTTTTTTTCTATTTATCATTATTTAAAGCCTGAATTGTGTAAAAATTTAGCTTTCTCACCCACTCATTTAATCTCTTGCAAACATAAAATATTTATCCTTCTCTTAATCATCATATCCATTACTTCTATCGCTTTTCTCCTTAGCGTTCTTATATTCCAACTTCAAAACCTAAGTCGATCACAAATCTTGCGATCTACTTTCCTAGAATGCCTAATATGTGAGGTTACCTGCATATTTAACATTACACCAATTCCTCTTGGAGGTGCAGCAGTCCTTGCCAAGTCGCCGTATTCGGACAATATAACGAGAACTATTGCATATTTAACACTAAACCTAAGTATGGAGATGCAGCGGTTCTTACTAAGTCGCTACATTTGGGCCAAACGATACGTTTCTTACGGGGAATAACCTAGCTTTTGCACAATTTCTCAAACGATCTATATTCTTAAGAATGCCTAAATTTTACATTGGTTGTCTACCTAACACACCCCTCGTCATTTTCATTTGGGCTTGGGAATGATGAAACTTAGCAGGGTATAAAATCGTCAAGAAAGAAGGTAAAAATGTAGTAAGTCAAGCTTATGAAGAATTTTGCAAGCGATAAGATACCAAAGATGGAGAGCGTGTTATATATAAAATTGCTCGAGCTATGGAGAGGAAAACGAAGGATTTAAGTCAAGTTAAATGCATATATGATGAAGCAGATATTGTTTTGACAGATAAGGAGCGATGTAAAAGATATTTTTATCAACTCTATAATAAAGAAAAAGGCAATGAATTGAGCTTAGTAGAGTTAAGTAAATCGGAGGAGCATATGAGCATAAATTTTTATCATAAAATTCAAGCATCGGAAGTAAATGATGCCCTGAAAAGATGAAAAATGAGGCGGTTAGTCCAAACAATATACTAATCGAAGTATGGAAATTCTTAGGGAATTAAAGAATTTGTGGCTTATATATTTCTTTAATAAGATACTGAAGACAGAGGATGTCAGACAATTGAGAAAAAGTATATTGGTATCTTTGTATAAGAACAAATAAGATATACAAATTGTGTCAATTACAAATTAATTAAATTAATGAGTCGCACTATGAAAATATGAGAAGTAATAGTGAGAAGAGTAAGACGAGAGTCTAGCATCTCGGAGAATCAATTTGAATTTATGTCAAGGTGATCGACCATGAAAGTTATACACCTCTTGAGGAGACTCATTGACAACTATCGGGAAAAAAACAAGATTTGCTTATACTATTCATCAATCTTGAGAAGACTTATAATAGGGTTCTAAGAGTGGTTTTATGAAGAGTTTAAGAAAAGAAAAGTGTAAATGTATCATACACTGATGTAATTAAAGATATGCATACAAATTCAGTGACGAGGATGAGGATATCTGGAGGATTAACACAGGAATTCTCTATCACTGTTGTCTTACATCAATGGTCTGCTTTTAGCCCTTATCTCTTTACCCTTGTCTTAGATGAGCTAACCGGACATGTCCAACTAGCAATAACTTGGTGTTTATTGTTTGCAGATGATATTATTTGGCCGATGAGACACGCAAGGGTGTAAATGCAAAACTTTAATCTTGATGAGACACTTTAGAAAAGAAGGGTTTTAGGTTGTGCAGGACAAAAACCGAGTATATTGAGCTTAAATTTAGTAATACAAGGAGCAATGACTTCGTCGATAAGTTGGGTGACCAAGATATTTCCCTCAGTGAGTGTTTTAAATATCTGGGATCAATAGTTCAAAAAAATGGAGGTGTAGATAAAGAGGTGATACACAGAATCCAAGCAGGTTAGTTAAAATGGAGAGGCGCGTCTGGGATCTTATGTGATCGTAAAGTACCATTAAAACTTAAAGGTATGTTTTACCGTGCTGCAGCTATACCAGCGATGCTCTACGGTTCTGAGTGTTGTGTAGTAAATTATGTACATGAGCAAAAAATGGAAATTGCGGAGATCGGAATGCTTAGGTGGATGTGTTTACACACGACGCTGGATAAAATTAGTAAGGTATGTATCAATATAAGACAGGAGTGACACCAATTGTTGAGAAGATGCGAGAAGCTCGATTAAGATGGATTGGACACGTACAAAGGAGTCCATTAAAGGCACATATTAGGCGTTGTGAGAATTTAGCTATTTGGCATGTTAAACAGGAGAGTAGTACACCAAAAAGGACTTGGAATGAAGCTATAAGAAGAGACATAATGTACTTAGGCATTAGTGAGATTATGACTAAAGATAGGGCCCACTGACGACAGATGATCCATATAGCCGACCCCACTATGGTGGGATAAAGGCTTGAGTGTTGTTTGCTGTTGTCTAATTTTTATTTTATATATATTGTTAATTATTTTACGGACTATTGAATTTCTAAAATTTACAGACCACTATGAAACATTTATGTTACAAAAATAAAAATGCCATAATGCGATAAGTAAAACATTGTTACAAACGTTTTAAAAGTAGCAATTTTAAGATGTTTAAAATTATATCTATATTCTATAACATCGAAATTTTAAAAAATAAATTCCAATCATACTTTATTCTTCTTTTGTTCCATAATCATCAAGAGTCAAGATTGTAGATAGAATATGATTTTCATCCAACAAACCTGATGCCTTAAGATCCACCTCGTCCCTCTTAGACACTTTTCTCCTTCCCTTCCTTTTTTTCACTCATGACTATGTCTTTGTTCTTCATTAATCTAGATGACCTCCTTGCATCAGATCGGTGTCGAACTGTCAGTGATATCTCCAGGTTTCGCCCACTTAAACCCCTCTCTAGGAAGGACTCATGTCACCATCAGCAAGTACTGAGCAATGTGCATCTAACCTTTTATTTCTTGAACATAACAACACAATACCATCATTCACCATTCACCATTCACTATGGCTATACATCAATACATCATAGATTGCAAAATGGAGTTGGATAATTAGATTACTTGTGGGATGTCTTAAATTATCATACATTGTCGAACGAA